>CM026412.1:14751310-14797691 GCA_014858505.1 Corymbia citriodora subsp. variegata
GTCTTTGTGGATGTATGCTTTAAAAACTTCTATGTATTTATTAAACAGGGTTCCTAGTAAGGCAGTTCCAAAGACTCCCTTTGAACTGTGGATGGGAAGGAAACCTAGTTTACGACACTTGCATGTTTGGGGTTGTCAAGCAGAAGTAAGAATTTATAATCCACATGAAAGGAAATTGGATTCAAGAACGACCAGTGGTTATTTCATTGGTTATGCAGAGAAATCCAAGGGGTATAAATTTTACTGTCCTAATCATAGTACAAGAATTGTTGAATCTGGAAATGCTAGGTTCATTGAGAATGGTGACATCAGTGGGAGTGAAAGAGTGCGTGATGCTTGCATTCAAGAAGTAAGGGTAGAAGTTCCTATACCCAAAGCTTCTAAAGTTGTTGTTCCTGATATTATAGTTCAACCTTACAATAATCGAGAACAACAAATTAATGAACAAACACTCCATAATAGAGATGTCAATATTGAACCTTCAATAACCGAGTCACAAGAAATAGCATTAAGAAGATCTCAAAGAGAAAGGAGGTCAGCTATTTCTGATGACTATATGGTTTATCTACAAGAGTCAGAAATTGACTTAGGAATTGGAAATGATTCAGGTTCATTTTCCCAAGCCATGGAATGTGAAGATTCTAATAAATGGTTTAATGCCATGGAAGAAGAGTTAAAATCCATGCATCAAAATCAAGTCTAGGATCTTGTTGAATTGCCTAAAGGATGTAAGAAGGTCGGGTGTAAATGAGTCTTTAAAACCAAGCGCGACTCAAAAGGCAATATTAAACGACATAAAGCCAGACTTGTTGCAAAGGGTTTTACGCAAAAAGAAGGCATTGACTATAAAGAGACATTTTCACCAGTCTCTAAGAAGGACTCACTTAGAATCATTATGGCTTTGGTGGCTCATTATGATTTGGAGTTACACCAAATGGATGTAAAAACCGCCTTTCTTAATGGGAATTTAGAAGAAGAGGTTTATATGAACCAACCCGAAGGCTTTTCAATTAAAGGAAATGAACACATGGTATGTAAATTAAAGAAGTCAATATATAGACTTAAATAAGCTTCTCGACAATGGTATCTTAAGTTTAATGATACCATAACTTCATTTGGATTTAAGGAAAACACCGTTGATTGGTGTATATATATGAAGATCAGTGGGAGCAAGTTTATTTTTCTAGTGTTGTATGTTGATGACATTTTGCTTGCTACTAATGATCTTGGTTTGTTACATGAAACCAAGAAGTTTCTCTCTAAGAATTTTGAAATGAAGGATATGGGAGAGGCAACGTATGTGATAGGAATAGAAATATTCCGTGATAGATTACAAGGATTGTTAGGGTTGTCTCAAAAAACCTACATTGAGAAAATTTTAGAGAGATTCAATATGAGTAAATGTTCAGCAGGAATAGTTCTAATTCGGAAAGGTGACAAATTTAGCCTTATGCAATGTCTGCAAAGTGAATTGGAACGAGAACAAATGAAAAATATTCCTTATGCATCTATTGTGGGGAGCTTGATGTATGCACAAACTTGCACCAGACCAGACATCAGTTTTGCTGTCGGAATGCTGGGCAGGTATCAAAGTAATCCTAGAATGGATCATTAGAAAGCTGCAAAGAAAGTTCTTAGATACTTGCAAGGAACGAAGAATCATATGCTCACTTATAGAAGATCCAATCATCTTGAGGTGATTGGATATTCAGATTTAGACTTAGCCGGATGTGCCGATATAAGAAAATCAACATTTGGTTACTTGTTTCTTCTGGCTGGAGGGGCAATTTCATGGAAGAGTGCGAAGCAGTCAATTATTGCTGCATCCACTATGGAGGTTGAATTTGTGGCATGCTTTGAGGCCACTATTCAAGGATTATGGCTGCGGAATTTTATTTCAGGGCTTGTGATCGTCGACAGTATTGCCAAGCCGCTGAAAATTTATTGTGATAACTCTGCAGCAATTTTCTTCTCTAAGAACGACAAGTATTCTAAGGGTGCTAAGCATATGGAGATCAAATACTTGTCTGTTAAAGAAGAAATTTAGAAATCAAGAGTGTCGATTGAGTACATTAGCACCAATCTTATGATTGCAGATCCCTTAACAAAAGGACTGTCGCCCAAAACATTTAATGAGCATGTTGAAAAGATGGGCATTATTAGACGTCATTAATGTTTGTATTATGATTGTATTAAGTTTATGTATTTGACACTCTGAGCTCATTTATGTGTTTTTGACATTTCCTGTTTTCTATTTAGTATGCATTATGGAAATAAATGAATGTTAAACAGGATAGTCTCTAAAGAGACATTATAGTTGGACTATTACTGTACTTCTCATTTATGGATCATGTTAAGTAGAGAGCTATAGTTGTAGTACATAGAAGGAACTATGTCGATTAATGACATACAACCGCTATGACTCACATTAGTTTTCTTTACTTAATTGTGATTATTATATGATTGCCAATTTAATGAAAATTTTATAGCATAATATTATTGTGCACATTATAGTCTTTATTAAACCATGAAAGGAAGATCATATGGGCCAAGTAGGAGAATGTAAGAATTATTGTGGCCCACATGATGTGATTTATTATATGGTTTAATAATTATTGAAATGCTATAAAATAAATATTGGTTATGAGAAGTTACGACTCTAATAAAACGAAAATGTATAATCCTCAAGGGAAGTTATTGTTTTTCTGAAGAGGTGCGACTCTTATGGAAGTTAAAAGGCTGTTTGATGGAAGGCACCTGTTGATAGAACATATAAATAGAGTCCGGTCCTCTCTCCACCCATATGAACAACAATAACTGAAAAGAATTCAGTATTCTTTCCTCCATCGATAGAATACATAAAAGAATGGTGGGTTAAGAGAGAGAAATCGGATTTCTTCATTTAGTTCAAGTTCTTCGGTTTTTCACAACAAAAGGGTAACGCTATGGATAAAGGTACATTTTTATTTATTTGTAAAAATCATGAAGATCAAAGATCACTGCTTTTCGAATTTTCCGCATCAAAGAATTACGTGTATTTTTTCTAACAGAGGCAACGGCAGCTTGAGCTGGGGGTGGTCGGGCGAGGGACGGCGCCGACTGAGCGACGGTGAGGCGGCGGCTCGCTGCTCCGACGTCTAGGCGAGCGGCTCCGGCGAAGGCTGAACCAGATCTGAGGGCGAGAGAGAGAGCGGCGATAGAAGGCAGCAGGGCAGCGTTCAGCCGTGCAGGGCGGAGATGGCCAGCTTGGGCGGCTGGGGTGAGCTCCGAGGCGGCGCTGGCGGTGGCAAGCAAATCGGAGCTTGCCAAGGAAGAAATCGGCAGAACAGAGGAGGAGGAGAGGAGGAAAAGCTAGGCGAAGCCGATTCGGCTTGAGGCCCATGGACGGCGACGAGTTGCTGGGACGGCGGGGCTGCGGCGGTGACGAGGTGGCTGTTGGTCTCGTCGGCGGGGAAGCAAAGCAGCAGCAGCTTCGGCCGAGGGGAAGCAACAGAAAAGAAGAAGGAGAAGAAGTTGCAAGGGGAGAGGGGGGGTGATCGTGCATGGGGAGGAGAGAGAGAGAGAGAGAGAGAAAGTCAGAGGGTCAGAGCAGCAAGGGATGGGTGGCTGACATGCATGGGGAAGGAGGAAAAGAAAGAAGAAAAGAGAGGAGAAAGGATGAGCGGCAGGGGGGCGCAGGAGGAGAGAGAAAGAGAGCGTGTGGGAGAGAGAGGGAACGCGCGGGAGAGAGAGGGAGAGAGAGAAAAACCCTAAAAATGAAATTCAAACAAGCTTCTAGAATGGGGGTAATTTGGTCTCTTAACCCCTAAAGCGCGATTCCCAAAATCCGGTCCTAATCTCGGCCTGTAAATCCAACTCGAGCAATTTCCGAGCTTACCGAGAAATTTGGGAATTAATGAGGCGTTGTCCAATAATTTTGTCCCGACATTCTTGAAAGTTCGGTACCTAAAATCGGACTGAATCTCGTGATTAATCCCAATCAATCGCGACTTTGGCATGACCTGACTTTCGGGCAGCATTTAGGGGGTTCCATGCGTTTGACCCGTGATTTATAGTTTTTCAATTCACGATCGTGTATATTCAGATCAGGACGATCCTTGGTTATCATGTAATCTTGTGGGATCGATTGCTCACCCTAAATACAGGGCAAACAGGAAATCGGTTTAACATCATTTGTCGTTAATATCGAAGTCGTGCGGAATCACCCGCGATCCGACCTCGTACTCCGCCGAATTGACATTTCCGTTCGCTAATTGACCTGCAACAGCGTGATATCATCCCTGCTTGATCCTTATGGTCAAGTGGCCATGTCACGCCCCGACTCTCGAGCTCGTGGCAACCCCATTTCACTTGAGGTCTTAAAATACGACGTCCTAGGTACTATTGTCAACCAATTCATTTTATCTTGTAATTAAGCACATGCGGAAACGAACAACTCCCAAACCAAACAACAGGGATAGCAACAACAGTAGCAAAGGAAAGACAAACACCATTTTATATATCTGAAGGTTAGCCAGCACATCAGCAAATACATACATGCCTTAATACAGGCGACAAGCTAAGACCTACTCAAAAAGGGACTGGCCTGGCTAACCTAACACTGTACAAGTGCCTACTCGCTGGCCTCGGAGGAATTGCTCTCTTCGATCCTCAAGTACTGCATCATGTAAGGCCTGAAAAGGTTAACTACGACGGGTTGAGATAAACTCAGCAAGTTAAAGTCCTAAGCCCCGGTTAGGAACTTCGCTCGCCTCGGGAGTTTAACATACAACCTAATCCAACAGTCAGCACAATGCAGAGAGAAACAAAGGCATAGGACAGTTCAATAAACAGACACAACCACAGGCGATCCTACCTGGCCTTGGCACACGTGACCTGCAGAAACTGTCATTTAACTCATCACGATATTAAGAGCATGCGAATAATCAGAGCATCTCACACAACTTTCTCATGTCTCACATTCACACATGCTCCGATTATTATGACCCCTCCTCCTGGGCCACGGCACAACCTTATGGTTGGCGGTTCCTGGCTAAACCAGTTTCGTCCTCTTTACCTCGAGGCACGGCGACGTCAAGGGCTCACTTCCAAGACGGCATTCCCGAAGGAGCATAGGACCCGCCCACTACCGCAGCCCCGCAACTGACAAAGGCCCGGGACCCACCCCCATACCGCAATCCCACAAAGTTAACCCCTCCCTGTCAGGCATTCGACCGAAGTCAGGCGACCCACTGGCCACGGCACAACCCCATAGGGATTGGTGGTCTTCCGGCAACGCCGGGTTCTCTCATTTAATGTGATCATGCAACACATCATCAAGCAATCCATTTATATCTTTGTTCTGTCGTGAATGCAACATCACTCATGCTCATGCGACATGCCATTTCTGATAACCCACGCAATATGTCATGCAATCTCACTCGACAATTCCAAAATCCAATTTCCAATCAGCATTCGATCACGCATTTCATCAATATTCACAAGTATAATTAACAATCGGCACTTCAATAAATCATAACAACCAATAACACATCAAAATAAGCCAAAAATAAGCTTCTGCATGAACAGTACTGTGAATAGTAATCCGTGAATAGTAATCCGTGAACAGTGATTAGTGAACAGTAATCTATGAACAGTAATTTTGTGAACAGTAAATTCATCTGAAATTAAATAAATAAATAAAAATAAATAAACTTAACCATGGTTAAGAAATTAACCTAACCATGGTCAAATTAACCTAACCATAGTTAAATTCTAACCTTGGTTACTTTAAAACTAACCTTAGTTACTTTAATTAATTAACCTTAGTTACTTTAATACTAACTATGGTCAATTAACTAACCCTAGTTAGCCTTAATTAACCAGCCTAATTAACCAATCAACCTTAATTAATCACAAACACACAAATACACTAATTAACCCCTAAGCAAGATTAACCCCTAAACAATGATTAGGAAGTTAACTTACTTGGATCGGAATTCTGGCAACACCGGCGCGTAGAGGGGAATGAGGGCTACGAGGGGTAAGCTCGGGGACAACAACGGACGACAAATGATGGCTGAAACGGGCCAAAAACAGTGCTGGTTACTATTCATGCGGAAAAGGCCGAAACGGGCGGTCCGGGGCGACCAGGGGTGACCGGGGGTGTGCAGCTGGCTTCCTAACTTCTAGGACTACACTTTGGGCGGTGGTGGCAGCTCCGGTGATGGCGGCAAGGCTGTTTTTCGGCTGGAAAACAGTAAAGACAGCAAGAAACAGCAAAAATGGAAGAGAAAAGGAAGAGAAAAAGGGAGAGAGAGGGAGGCTGGGCTGGTGCACGAATTTTGGGGGAGAAAGAGGAGAGAGAAGGAGCTGCTAAAGACTTGGATAAGGCTAAGGCAAGTGGGCAAGCCACTTGCTTCAAGAACCAATAAAAAACAACCAAAAACAAAGCATAAACAAAGCCCACTTGGGCACAAAAGCAAAAGGTCAAAAGAGAGAAACCCATGGGCTGAGGAGGGAGAGGAGAATGGGCCAGCTTGGGCCCCCTTTGGGCTGGGCTGGATGGGCGCAAGGCCCATTGGGCCGCCGGTCTTGGGCCAGCCCACTCGCAGGCCCGAAACCTGGTCCAATTTTCCCCTTTTTCCGACACTTCCGTGTCCAACGGAAAATTCCAAAATAAATGAGGCAACGTCCAAATATATAGTCCTGACATCACTGAGAAGTCGGTTTCCAAAATTGGATTAAAAATCGGGGCCAAATTGAGTCGATTGCGACCGTAGTACAATTTGTATTATCAGGCGCCCTTTTAGGACTTTCCTCACTTTTGACCCATGGTCAATCATTCTTTGATCCACATTAATGCCAATTCTCGAGTCAGGGACATCCCTCGATTGTCGTGTGATCCCGGGGGCTCAATTGATAATCCTGAGTACCAGATGAAAATGATTCGGTTTAACGTCGTTCGTAGTTTGTATCGAAGTCGTGCGGAAATCACCCACAGTTCGACTTCGTACTTCTGCCGAATCGATTTATTTCCGTTTCCTTAATAGTCTAGTACTTAGAGAATATCGTTCCCGCCCAAGTCCTCATGGTCGAAGGATTCGTTCTTGATCGAAATTGCGAGTCGTATGCGAATCATTTCCTATCGACGCCTCTCTGTAATCCATTATCCCACGAACACACAGTTCGGAAAATTTGTACTGACCAGGCCTTCGACTAATATCGCCATTTTATAAAATCCTAAAATGGGGTCGATTTTCGGATGTTACAGGCTAGTCCCTGATTGAATTCACTAGTCGTACGCGCATCCGTCCTTAATCGCATTTCCGAACAGTCAGTTAACTCATGAGGGGCCAACTCAAAGTAAACGTAACCAACAGCGCATTGATGAAATAAGCATTTCACACGTGCCGAAGTGGGTCGAAATCCAGGACGTCACAGATGATACCTCTATGAGTTAATTCAAGGATATCACAAAGCCCAAGGAAAAGTGGTACGTCATCGAAATGCCCATGGATGATTGATTGCAGGTAACAATAGATGATGTGCGGCCAGTACTAAAATTTGCTCCAGCGTGCAACGGCATAATAATAATTTTATGAGTGGAAATTATCTTCAACGGGTCTGCTTGAGTGCATAATTTATCTCAATACGAAATTAAGACCGACTGAACAAGAACTGCATGAATGGCTATTTTGTTCTATCAATTGAATTCAAAAGATTTAAAACATCTTGAGTTTTTTTTCCTCTTTGATCACTGCAATGCCGGCTTGGTTGCGCCTTTGTCGACATGCCAGGAAATGCATGCAGGCACTTATCTGGTTTTCGGTTCAATTTGTACTGAAATCACGTTTGACATCCCAAATTATCACTTAGTACTAGTTTTAGAGGCTTAACTCATGTTGGTCCGATTATGTCAGGTCTTTGTAAAAATTAGTAGATCCGGTAAACACGCCTAAACCCTAGGATCTAGTCCTACCTTGTCAATGTGGTTATGAGCTCTATCACTAGATCGCCACTGATGAGGACGTCGGTGCTATAAGCGGTTTAACTCCACGTATCATAAGTATCATAGCCTGAAAATTTCATGTTTTATCCTTCGGCAAATGGGAACCTTGTTTGCGGTATTGTAACGCATGTAGATGCCAAGAAGGTTGAAAGAGAGGATCTCAAGAAGGTTGAGGCGTGCGTGCATCCATGTTCTCGGGATTTTCCCCCCGAGGCCGGGCTCAGGATTGGCCCCCAAGCCTAGGTTTCTGGCGCCCGAACTTGGGACCCGGCTTGCACTTGAGACTTATTCTCAAATGTGAATTTCATTATTTTCCCACGACAAATAGATTTTCATATTATTTGCAATATACAACCAAACATAATTTGAAAATAAGTCCTTTGTCTAGATTATCTCTGGTGCCAACAACTAGTTTCTGCTTGTTTCAGCATAAACAAACCAAGCAATAAGAAAATATTAGGCAACGATGTTAGGTGAATGCACAATCCAAACGCCTGTGATTGTCTGGGAACAACAATCTACATAAGACAAGGGTCAATTCCACCTCTCTCCCACTCAACAAGGAAGACTGTTGAAAATTCTAAACAATCTAAATTTCTCTGAATACACTACACAACAGATTTTACATTTCTCATCAGTTACCGAAGGAAATGTTCACCGACCAAGCAAAGAATTCAAAGTGAAAACAGCCCTAACATTGCAAACAAAAAGGTCCCACACGGAGCAACCGTCGGATGAACGAAAGGGACCAGATGAGCAATCAAAGTCTTCAATTTCAACCCTCAATTCTTTCCATTTTGTAGACTTTTTTGCTGCTGTCACAACTAATGACTGGTTACATTTGCCTAGATTGGAGGGAATGACCTCAAACCATCTACAAACTCTTCATCTTCTCTCCTCGCAGAGGAACTTTTTGTGAAGGGGACCAACAAATGTTGCTATATGACCCCCTGGCTTGCAAGTTTTTGGACTATTGACCCAAAGTCTTCCATGCAAAGACAAATCTATTTGTCAATTTGGGCACGAAGCTTTTCCTTGTATTCCCCAGTAACTAACCCTATACGGCACTGCACAAAGTCATTCTCATGCCCCTAAAGGTTCATATGCATTGCCATATTTTGTGCGTTTTATTTCTGGCAAAGTCATTGATTTTAATGCATCGTAGCGTGCAATGCGGAATCCTTTTGCCCTCTACGCACCAAGCACGGCCTATAAAATCTCCTTCCCCGGTAGCATTGCACTGCACGAAGTCAGAAAAACACATTTAAGAATGAAGTAGAAACCTGCCATAAATATTTGTTGGACCATGGAATTACAATATCTATACAAAACTAATAAAAAAATTGTTTTTAAATGCTTATCACCACAAATGCATAACTCTTTTTCCTTTATGAAAAATATTTTCCCTAACTAATTTCATTTTTCGTGAAATGAATGCCAGAAAATTTGGAAAACGTTTTTCTAAAAGTTATTTTTCCTAAAACAAATTGAGCCAATCGTAAACAAAAAGTTCTCACACAAAGCAAACGTCGGGTGAACCAAAGGGGCCATATGAGCAACCAAAGTCTTCAATTTTGATCCTCAAATCATACCATTGCATAGACTTTTATGCCACCATCACAACTTGTGAATGTGCGCATTTGCCTATATTGGAGGGAATGACCTGAATTCTATTAACCATACAAAATCTTCATCTTTATCTTCTCAGAGAGACGCTTCTTGTGAAGGGGGCCATCATACTGTCGTTATATGACTCCTTGGTTTGCAATTTTTGGACTGACTGCTGACAAAAGTCTTCCATGCAAATACAGATCTATTAGCTGAATTATCAGTCAATCAATCATTTGTCAGATTCGGCCCCGAAATTTTTTCTGATGTTCTCCGGTTGCTACTCGTTATGGCACTGCTTGAAGTCATGCTGTCATGCACCTAAATATTCACATGCATTGCCATACTTTGTGCGTTTTATTACTGGCAAAGTCATTGATTTTGATGCGTCATAGCATTCGCGTTGCACGGCCTATAAAATCTGCTTTCCGGTGGCATTGCACTGCACAAAGTCAGAAAAACACAAGTGAGAATAAAGTGGAAACCTGCCATTAATCTTTGTTCATTCATCTAATTACAATCTCTATGCAATTTTTTTTTAAAATTGTTTTAAACTGTTTATCACCAAAAATGCGTAACTCTTTTATTTCCCATACAGCGGTTAGAGATTTATTACTGAAATATGCATGAGAATAATAGATTTGCCAGGATTTGATTACCAAAATATATGTAAATTTATTATTTCTTGCATAGCAGTTCGAGATTTGTTAATAAAATAAGCATAAAAATTTAGAGATTTTGCTAGGATAAGAGATTTTGTGAAGTGACTATAAAATTTAAATTGCTACACAAAACTCACTTGAGAGTGCCATGTGGTACATGGCTTTTGTGTATTTATTTTCTTCTTTTTATCTATATTAGTAGTTACTTTGCTGGGGAAAAAAAGATTGCAACTTCTAGTTTCCAATTTTCATTGATGAAACTTGTTTAGAGAGGTATTTTTAGGATAAATGATTCGCTTTTATTCACTTAATTTGTATTAGATCTTGTTGATGGTGCCAACAACAGTGTATTTGTGTCTCCGTTTTCCATTTGTTTCAGAATATACATAGAACGAGCAGCAAGAAAATATTAGGCAATAATACAATTGTCTAATTGCTCATAGACAATCGTTTTTATTCTACCTCTAATCTCACTCTCGATAAGTGAGACGGTTCAAAACTCTTAACCGTCATAAGTCACATTCCTCATCAGTGACCAAGGGAAGTGATCACAGATCATAAATTCATAGTGGGAACAGCACTAACATCGCAAACAGAAAGGTCCGACGCAGAGTGATCATTGAGTGAACGAAAGGGGCCAGACGAGCAACCAAAGTCTTCAATTTCGACCCTTGATTCGTACCATTTCATAGACTCATATGTATTGCACATATTTCTGCGTGTTTCATCAATGGCAAAGTCATCAATTTGATGCATTGTAGCATGAGATGAGGCATGTTTAAACCCTTAGGCACCAAGCACTGCCTATAAAATCTGCTTCATTCTCACATACTCTGCTCATCAAAACAGAGCTGTCTCTATTTGAAAGAAAATGTCTCGCTCGCCACACTTCTATATGTCCAAACACTTGCCTTTTTTCTTGTACTTGTTGTCATATCCTGTCGGCGCTCACAATCTTTCTCGTTCTATGAAACCTTTGTGTCTCGAGAATGAAATGTCTGCACTGCTACAGTTTAAAGAGAGATATGAAATTCCCATTGTTTTGGGAGGTCCTCTCGCTCATCCCAAGACTCTATCCTGGAATAAGAGTCTGGATTGTTGCTCCTGGGATGGGATCAAGTGCGATGAGAACACGGGCCATGTCATTGTTCTTGACCTGGGAAGTAGTTTTCTCCATGGCTCTATCGACAACAACAGTACTCTCTTCCAGATTGCTCGTCTTGAAAGGCTTAATCTTAGCTTCAATCACTTCAACTACTCTCAAATACCATCCCGAGTTGGAGATCTGTCGAGACTGACTCATCTCGATCTCTCTGCTTCCGTTTTTTCTGACCGGGTCCCATCAGAAATTTACAAGCTGACGAGGTTGGTGTACCTTAACCTGTGTTGCAATCTGGATCCATATACTTCTACAAGTTTGTTGGAAATGAAACCGCCAAACCTAAAAAGCCTAGCTCAGAATCTGACCAGCCTGGAAGTACTTCTCCTAGGTGTCGTCAACATGTCGTCCGAAGTACCCAATAATATAGCGAATTTGTCTTCCCTGAGAACGCTGAGCATGGATAAGTGCCACCTGCACGGTGCATTTCCGTCTGCCATTTTCAAATTACCAAAGTTGCGACATCTCAGGGTGGCTGAAAATATAGCTCTCACGGGACGATTGCCTGACTTTAACTCAAGTAGTCCTCTTAAAGAGCTGCAACTACAAGTCACGGGCTTTTTGGGAGGGCTACCCGCTTCAATCGGTAATCTCCGTTCCTTGCACATATTGAATCTTAATTGCAACATGTGCAAACTGACAGGGTCACTACCTGCGTCAATCGGAAAACTTTCTTCCTTGAGTTTTCTCGACATAGGCGGTTGCAAATTCTCAGGGTCATTACCCTCATCAATCGGAAGCCTTACTTCCTTGAGTTACCTCTCGATAGTCGGTTGCAATTTCTCAGGATCCATCCCGGCTTCATTTGATAATCTTAGCAACCTCGAGTACCTAGATGTCGGTATGAACCCATTCACAGCCCAGTCCATTTCCTCTTTGTCTTGGGTTTGGAAGAAAACAAAGCTCGCCCTTTTGGGCCTCTATAGCATCAATTTATATGGCGAGATCCCACCTTCAATCGGAAACTTATCTCAACTTGTGGCAGTAATCTTTATGGACAACCAATTAAGCGGTACTATCCCATCTCAGCTTATAAACCTCACTCAGCTGACATGTTTGTGCCTCCGAATCAATCAACTATCAGGTTCGATGCCGTCTTGGCTCATGAACATGACTGAACTTGTCACACTAGACCTCTCGGCCAATAAATTCTGCGGCGAGATACCTTCATCAATCTCTCAACTCCAAAATCTCAAAGTCCTTCGCCTTGTTGGAAACAACTTTAGTGGTGAGCTAGACAACATTCCTAAGCTCAAACAATTGACGGTTCTGCAATTATCATCTAACAGGTTGTCATGGCATGGCGTGCAAGTAGCGCCAATGTTATTCTTCCTCAGCTTCGGGCCCTGGGACTGGCATCATGCAATTTGAACGAGTTTCCTGCATTCTTACAAAACCAAAAGCATATGACTTGGTTGGACCTGTCGGATAACAACATCAGTGGAGAAGTGCCCTTTTGGGTGTGGGACGGAAGATTTAAAAGCATGCAATACCTAGGTCTCTCTCATAACTTCTTGACTGGTCTTGATCGATATCACCCGATCAATCCTTTATATATGCACACGATAGACCTGTCTTATAACATGTTGAAAGGACCACCCCCTGAAGCACCCCCGTCCATAATATCCTATTTAGTATCCAACAACAAGCTGACAGGAGTATTGCCACCATGGATCTGCAATTTGAGTTCAGCAATCACAATAGACTTGTCTTCTAACGGTTTGACGGGTGTGCTCCCGCTTTGTTTGGGCAATATCAACAAATCTCTCGTGGTATTGAACCTAAAAGGAAACAATTTCTATGGAAGCATTCCTGAGCTATTGATGAGGGGGATGCAATTGACAATGATCGATTTGAGTGACAACCAGCTGCAAGGTAATTTGCCAAGGTCCTTGGCCAATTGCAAAATGCTTAAGTTCATCAACTTTGCAGACAATCTTATCATGGACACCTTCCCATCATGGTTGGGATCTCTACCAGAGCTTCATGTCCTTATTTTGCGATCCAATAAATTCCACGGTGTCATAGAGAGGCTTGAATCTAGTTCAACATTTCTTAAGCTACGGATACTTGACCTCTCTATTAATGCATTCGTCGGTAAGTTGCCCATGGAATTCTTTCAGTCTTTGAATGCCATGAAATACGAGATGAAAAACTTTACATACATGCACAGAACACTACAGCCGCCAACATACCCTGAGTTTATCTACTATGGCTTTTATGATTTTTCCATGATAGTGATCTACAAAGGGCTTAAATTGTATTACCCAAAGATATCAGAAGTCTTCACTATCATCGACCTCTCCAGCAATTTGTTAGAAGGAGAGATCCCTAGTGTCATAGGTGATCTCAAAGGACTGCAAGGACTGAACTTTTCCAACAATTTCCTCACTGGTCACATTCCACTGTTGTTAGGGAATCTCACAGCACTCGAGTCACTGGATCTTTCTCGAAACAACCTCTCGGGAGAGATCCCCCAGAAGCTTATAGAACTCAGTTTCCTTTCTTTCCTGAACATGTCTTACAACAATCTGAAAGGGTCTGTGCCTAGAGGGAAACAGTTTGATACATTTTCAGACAATTCTTTTGAAGGAAACTCAGGACTCTGTGGGGAATTCATATCTAGGAAATGTCAAGATTCAAGGAATCCATCAGGACAACCTTCAGCCCACCAAGAAGACTTTGGATCGCCCATTGAACTCAATTGGAAAATTGTTCTGATGGGATATGGGAGTGGCTTAGTGGTAGGAGTGGCCATCGGAAATGCATTCATCTCGTGGAAACATGTCTGGTTTGAAGGAAATGCTAGGAGAAGGCGGCGGCCTAGTCAAAGACAGCCTAGGAGGGGTAGAAACTCATGGTCAGGCAAGCTTTTCAATTTCTGCAGGTTTTAGAATTTGCCTAAAAAATGAGCTAGTTTTTTCTTAAATGTACTTTTTCCTTTTTAGCATCTTTACTGTTATTTATGTCAAACCTTCACTTTCTTCAGCTGATCTCTCATCACATCTGTTTACCACCTCTCTAGCCTAAACTTTTTGTTTTTTGCATACTGCAATTGTCAGCTTGTAAACCAAGCTCATGCGCACCTTTTTCTATCAATGCTCAAGCAAAAGTGCTCCTATACGACAATCAAATCTAAATTGCCATATGGATTCAACTTTATCCAAGGTTCACATCACAACTGAAACCCGTTTACAGATTCTAGAAAAGCAAAGAATAGCTAGGGTACAATAGCCTCCTAACTTTATGCAATTCTAGGCTCTCACCCGTGTTTGCTTTCCTTGTTTGTCAACTCGCAAATTGTACAGACAATGATTGCATTGTCATTTGGAACGAAATTCACGTTTGGAGGTTGATTGGACAAGAATCGTGACAAATGATTCTCGTAAAAATTTACATATCAGTTTTGCTTTTCAGATCTTTTTTTTCATGTGTGTGCGGTAGGAAATAGGATTCTCTCTTTTAGTATATAGAGAATCAACGTGGCACGGTTGAATTTCCTGAAGTAAAATCAAAGCTCTTTCGGTCCCATTGGTAACAGAAGAACATGTACACCACAGAGCACCTCACGGGCTGACCTCACCAGAAGTTCCTTCTCCCTAGAATCATATTCCAGAGAATTTGTGGCCGATTCTCCTTCTCCGAACGTCACTCATCGCCATTGATCGTCGCTTCAAGCCAGCCCCTATTCTTGGTCGTTGTCGTGGAAGAGCTCGAGCCCCATACACCATTTACTCTTTCATTGATTCCCGTCTTTGAGTTGCTTATTTGACTGCCTTGCTCAGATCCAATCGATATGTCTAATCAAATTGTATTTGCTCTGATTTTAGCAATACTCAGGCTTAGTATTTTAGCTCAGTTTGCTTTGCAAAAAGTGAATGATTTAGAAAATATTTTTTAAAAATAAAATGATAATTTATATCTCTTAAAAAAATGAATGAATGAAAAATATTGTTATCTTTCACGAATAAATTGTCGGTAATAAAAGCATTTTTTATTTGATTAATTATATCAAGTAATCGGTCGTTTTTAGAAAAATATTTTCCAAACCACTCATTTTCCGCAAAACAAATGTAGCCTAAATATAAATTGTGTGTTAATCTTGTGTAACCAAGCTTCAACTATCGATTTGAACTCATCGTGTTGCCCTAGTGATGATTTGGAGATGAATCGTTGACATATCGTTAAGCATGGATCATTAATTTAAAATGTCTGTTCGATGATTTTTTGAGGGGAATCTATGTACGAATTTGAGTAAAATTCTTGCACATTAGCCTTTGGTTGATCATCACGCGTTCAGACTAAGACGTAAATGTTCGATCCTTTCAATTGGAACTTTGAATTGATCTGCCGAGACCTCCTATCTTGCCTGCTCATTGTGATTATACATGAAATCATCCGTTTAGTTTTTTTTTTTTTTTGTGATAATTACTTGTAGTACAATGAACCTCATCGATAGTGATAAGTAATTATCGTATAATAAAACATTGATGGAGTACTTTATTCTCATTTTATTAATAAGAATTTTCATGTGATATAATTTAAATTCAGAAAAAGAGATGTGAGAATAAAATAGCATTTGACCTGCCTTGGATCTTTTATATATAGATATATGTGGTCGATCACTTTCAAATGTTAATTACCACAATTTACGTGAATCTATTGGTTTTTTATACATCAATTAGATTACCAATATATATATATATAAATTAGAGGTTTTCTAGCATTAGAGATTTTAAAGTCATTAGAATATTAAATTTCTAGGCAAAATTCACATGTGAGAGTGCCACGAAATTCAACCCCGCGCGAACTTTACCCACTTACATGTTTATATGTATATATGTACGTATGGGCTACCTTTTTTCAGATTTTGATGGTCACATAGTGGAAAAAGAAAATAGAGACTTTTAGTTGGTGATGAAACTTATTTAGAGAGGTATTTTAAAAATATACATTTCTTTTTTGTTTGTTTACTTTGTCTTAGACCTTGCTGGAATCAACAAAAGTCATTTTGTTTGCTGTTTCTGATCGTTTTGGCAATATAGATAGAAACAAGAAAATATTAGGCAACAACATTCAGCTATCACACAATACAAACGCCATATTGAATATAAACAATCACCTTTATTCTACTTTTATTCTGCTCTCAATAAGTAAGACTGCTCCATATTATCATGTGATCCCGGGACTCAATTGATAATTCCGAATACAAAATAAAAAGGAATCGGTTTAGTGTCGTTCGTAATTCATATCGAAGTCGTGCGGAATCACTCGCAACCCAATTTCGTACTTTTGTCAAATCGATTTATTTCCGTTTCCCTCATAGTCAAGTACTAAAGGGTATCGTTCCCACCCAGGCCCTTATAGTCGAAGAGTTCGTCCACAATCAAAATTGCGGGTCATACGCGTATTATTCCCTATCGACGCCTCCTCATAGTCCCTTATTCCACGAATTGATAGTTCGGAATATTTGCACTGTCCGGACACTCGATTAACATCATCATTTTATAAAATCCCAAAATGAGGTCAATTTTCAGAATGTTACAAAATGTGAATTAATTTTTCAGATCTCTTGGGACATTCTCTCAAACATATAATATGCATCTACGAGAAGAGTGAATTCCGACTTGTTCGGGGCTTAGATTCGAACCAAATCTAACACTTGGAAACCAGCATGCACAAGAACATCAATGAAGGATTGATAGGGCCGGAGCTTATGCAAACTGGTCGACCATGAGCTCTGGCCTACCACCATGTCAAACCAAAATAGAGGTACTAGGGAGAGGCGTGCTTAGTTCTCAGGAGATGCAGTGGTGGACGTCAGTTGATGAACGGGCTCCAGCAACGGTAGACCACCCTTTCGAGCTCCCTCCAGAAGACCAGAAACAGGAGGATGAAAAACTCCGGCTCCTCTCTTTGCTAAAACTCGAAAAACAACCAGAAAAAACGTCTTCTCTCTCCGTCTCACTGGAAAAACTCACCGAGGAGAAGGAAAAACCTCTTCTCTCTCTACATTTTTTTTTTTTTGGTAAGGTTCTCTCACTACATTTTTTCTCTCTGGTTTTTCCTTTTTTGCCTCAATGGCCGAAGCTCTCCCTCTTGAGCCAGCCCCTCCTTTGTCGTCCGCTCACGCACTCCTTGCTTGCTTGAACCAGCCGAAATCTTTTTCGTTAGCCAGCTCACCTATTCTAGAAGATTCGGTTTCGCTCTCTTCACCTGTCTGTCGCGCCTCCTTCGCTCACAGACGCACGCTCACTTTTCGTCACTGCCTGTCATTTTCTCTCTAGCACCCTCTCCTTCGCTCATGGACGTGAGTATCATAAGAGAAGGAGCTTGGGACATGGGCTGGGCCCTTCCTTTCCTTCTTGGGCTCAACAAGACAAAGAAATGGGCTAAAACAATCTAAAGACGGGCCAAGAATGCATAAACGAAGTGGGCTAAGGGATTAAAAGAATGGGCCGAACTACACCAGCCCACTTGACTCGATTTTTAAAAATATTTTCATTTGCATTTTTTTTAATAATTTTTGGCTTTTCATCTTTTTATAAATTTTTATATTTTTTTCAAAATAAATGGATACTTAAAAGGTGTCAACAAGGGTGTATCTACTCCACAGTGAGAAATCCATGAGATAATTTTATTATAACCAGCAAAGAGGATATTGTAATCGCACGAACACTCAACTCTCAAGTGTTTCCAAATCTTAGATGGCACCTAAATCCATAAGAATCAATCGCAACAAATGAGTTTTTCATGTTCTCAATTCTCTTTAGCAAATATTAAGCACGGCCACTATGCATCAAAGATCAAACTCAGAAACAATTTTTTTTTTTAATTAAAAAATGCTATGAGCCCTTCTCTGGCGTCAATGTAGACTTCAACTTTAATAAAGAAAGGAAACCTTGCGGAAAATTAAATTTCCTTTTTTTGCATCACCCAAGATGTTGTTGGCACGAATTCCATTCGGACTTTCCTAGTATAACCCAAAATTTCTGGCAATTCAATTACGTGTCGAATTTCAAATCAATTGACATTAACTTCAAGCTACAGTTAACCGACCACTATCTTGAGAACCAGAAGTGCCAGGACCCTCCCTATCATAGGGTTAGAGGGT
Source organism: Corymbia citriodora subsp. variegata (assembly GCA_014858505.1). Lineage (NCBI taxonomy): Eukaryota > Viridiplantae > Streptophyta > Magnoliopsida > Myrtales > Myrtaceae > Corymbia > Corymbia citriodora. Next base: position 14,769,844 of record CM026412.1, read on the forward strand.
GAGCGTGTCTAGAGATAACGCCAAGCAGGACACTAACGGAGATGTTTGTCCTCATTCGACGAGGGTTTCGCGTAAATTCTCCCAAATTCTTACCTTCCATTTGGCATGCCACTTAGCTCACAACCGATCTCAATAAGCTAACGACAACATCCAAATAAATTACAATTTCATAGACAAATCAAAACATGATAAGTTCAAACCGCTAGCAGAAGCTCGGTTATATAAGATTTATGCACAATAGGTATGTGGGATTCTTGGCCCTCCGTTTTTAGCCAGAACAGAGCAGATACGTTTCAGTAAACAAAGAAACGGTTGAAAGGAAAAATCAAATGAATTCGCTGTGTAAATTCCGGGGTACATGATTAGCAAGCAGAAATAGTAAGAACTTTAAGAACTTCAACGGTCGCATGTTGATTCTCTGCATATTATACTGCTCTATGAGAGAGAGTTCTATTTCCTACCGCACACACAACAAAGAAGATCCGAGAGAATAATTTGTTATAGTACTTGTCCAATCACCCTCCGAACGTGGATATTTTTTCAAATGTTAATTGGCATAGTGACAGAAAAAAAGGATTTGATTGAAGCGCCGATGAGATCCTAAATTGGCGTGAAGTTATGAGAACACTGTACCCTTGCCATTGATGGTTTTACTAAAATCTTTAAATGAATTTCAGCTCGTGATGGGAACCTTGGTTAAAGAATAACCCATGTGGCAATTTTAATTTGATTGTTAGATAGGAGTACTTTTTAGATTTATAACAAAAAGTGTAAGTGCACCTTAGAGAGGTGGTAAGCAGATGTGATGAGAGATTAAATAAAGCATGCGAAGGTTTGACATAAATTACAGCAAAGGTACTATGAGAAACAAGTACATTTAAGAAAAAGAAGGAAATACCTAGCCCCTTTTTCAGTAAGTTTTAATATCTAAATAAATTTAAAAACTTGCCTGACCATGAGTTCCTACCCCTCCTAGGTTGCCTCCGACTATGCGGTCACCTTCTTCTAGCATTTCTTTCAAACCAAACATGTTTCCAGGAGGTGAATGCATTTCCCATGACCACTCCAATCACTACGCCACTCGCATACCCCATCAGAACAATTTTCCAATTGAGTTCAATTGACGATCGAATATCTTCTTCTTGGTGGGTTGTAGGTTGTCCTGACGCATCCCCTAAATCTCAACATTTCCTATATATGTATTCCCCACACAGTCTTGAGTTCCCTTCAAAAGAATCATTTGAAAAGGTATTGAACTATCTCCCTCTCGGCACAGGCCCAGTCAGATTGTTGTAAGACAAGTTCCAGAAAGAAAGGAACCCAAGTTCTATCAGATCCCGGGGGATTTGTCCTAAGAGTTTGTTTTGAGAAAGGTCCAATGACTCAAGTTCTGTGAGATTCCCTAACGATGGTGGGATGTGACCAATGAAGAAATTGTTGGAAAGGTTCAATCCCTATAGTCCTTTGAGATCACCTATGACACCAGGGATCTCTCCTTCAAACAAATTGCCGGAAAGGTCGATGATTGTGAAGACTTCTGAGATCCTTGGGTAATACCTTTCAAGACCTTTGTAAATCACTGTCATGGAGAAATTGTAATTGCCATAGTAGGTGAACGCTTAGTATGGTTTCGGCCATAGCTTTCTTTGCATGTATGTAAAGTTTCCCGTCTTGGATTTCATGGCATTTCAAGACTGAAAGGATTCCATGGGCAACGTACCGGAGAAGGCATTAATAGAGAGGTCAAATATCTGTAGCTTAAGGAATGCAGAACTAGATTGAGGCCTCTCTATGACCCCGTGGAGTTTATTGGATCGCAAAATAAGGACATGAAGCTCCAGTAGAGATCCCAACCATGATGGGAAGGTGTCCACGATAAAATTATTTGCAAAGTTGATGAACTTGAGCATTTTGCAATTGGCGAAGGACCTTGGTAACTTGCCTTTCAACTAGTTGTCACTCAAATCAATCAACGTCAGTTCTGTCCCCCTTAACAATACCTCAGGAATGCTCCGTGGAAATTGTTGCCTTTTAGGTTCAATATCTTGAGAGTTTCGCTGATATTGCCCAAACAAATCGGAAGCACCCCAGTCAAATCGTTAGAAGACAAGTCTAGTGTGATTGCTGAACTCAAATTGCAGATCCATGGTGGTAATGCTCCCGTCAGCTTGTTGTTGGATACTCTATAGGACTGTATGGACGGCGGTGCTTCAAGGGATTGTCCTTCCAACATGTTATAAGATAGATCTATTGTGTCCATATATAAAGGATTGAACGGGTAATATCGATCAAGACTAGTTAAGAAGTTATGAGAGAGATTCAAGTACTCCATGCTGTTTAAACTTCCGTTCCACACCCAAAAGGGAACTTCTCCCCTAATGTTGTTATCCGACAGGTCCAACCAATGCATACTCTCTTGGTTTTGTAAGAATGCCGGAAACTCGCTCAAATTGCATGATGCCAGTCCTAGGGCCCAAATCTGAGGAAGAATAGCATTCGCACTACTCTTGCCGCATGATAGCCTGTTAGATGATAGTTGGAGCACTTCCAATTGTTTAAGCTTGAGAAAGTTGTCTAGTTCAACCGTATCACTGAGGTTGTTTTCTGTAAGGATGAGGACACGGAGATTGTGGAGTTGATAGATTGATGAAGGTATGTCGCCATGGAATTTATTGCCTTTAAGGACTAGCGCAGCCAGTCGAGTAAGGTTCATGACTTGAGATGGGATGGTACCGCTTAATTGGTTGCCCGCAAAGCCTAATAGATCCAGCTGAGACAAGTTTCTGATTGAAGGTGGGATCTCACCATATAAATTGATGCAAGAGAGGCCTAAACCGGTGAGCTTTTTAATCTTCCAAACCCAAAACAAAGAGGAAATGGACTGGGCTTGGAATGGGTTCCTATTGACACCTAGGTATTTCAGGTTGCTAAGATTAGCCAACGAAGCCGGGATGGATCCTGAGAACTTGCAAGCACTTACATCAAGATAGCTCAAGGAAGGAAGGTATCCGATTGAAGAGGATAGCTCTTCAGAAAAGCACATGCCAGCCAGGTCCAACTCTTCAAGAGGACTACTTGAGTTAAAGTCGGGCAAGCTGCCCGTGAGAGCATCATTGTCACTTACCGCAAGAAATTGCAGCTTCGGTAAATGAAAAATGGCAGACGGAAATACACCGTGTAGGTCGCACTGAGAGATTTCCAGCCTTCTCAGGGAAGATAGATTTGCCAGAGTGATGGGCACTTCGGCTGATATGGAGATTTCACTTAGGAAAAGTTTTTCCAGGCTGGTCAGATTTTGAGCTATGCTTCTCAGGCCTGAAGATTTCTGATGGGACTCGCTCGGAAAAAACAGAAAGAGAGAGATCAAGATGAGTCAATCTCGACAGATCTCCAACTTGAGACGGTATTTGAGAATAGTTGAAGTCATTGCCGTTGAGATTGAGCCTTTCAAGACAAGCAAGCTGGAAGAGGGTATTGTTGTTGTCTATAGAACCATAGAAAACTACTTCCCAGATCGAGAACAATTACATGGCCTCTGTTCTTGTCGCACTCAATCCCATCCCAGGAGCAGCAATCCTGACTGTTTTCCCACGATAGAGTCTTGGGACGAGCGAGAGGATCATTGGAAACATTGGCAATTTCGAATCTCTCTTTAAACTACAACAGTGTAAAGATTTCGTCCTCTAGATACATAGATTTCACATAACGAGAGAGATTGTGAGCGCCAATAGGATGTGACCACAAGTACAAGAAAAGCATGTGTACGGACATGTAGAAGCATGACGAGCGCACCATTTTATTTCAAACAAAGGACTTTGTTTTGGTGAGTGGTATGAGAGAGTGAAGCAGATTTTACAGGCGGTGCTTGGTGCCTAGGGGTATGAGCATGCCTCATTTCATGCTATGATGCGTCAAATCGATAGACTTTGCGAGTGATATAACTCACACAAATATGTGCATTACATATGAATTGATTGATTCGGCCCAAATTGACAATTGATTGATTTACTGGAAATTTAGCCAATGGATCTGTTATTTGCACGGAAGACTTGGATCAACAGTCAGTCCAAAATTTGCATACCCAAGGATAGCAACAGCAAGGTGGTCCACTTCACAAAAAATTCCTTCTTTCGCGGGAAGATAAGGTAAAGAGCTTTTATGGTAAAGAAATGATTTGAGGTTATTCCCTCCTTTCATTTTTGTGATAGCAGCAAAAAAGTCTATGAAATGGTACGAATTGAGGGTCAAAATTGGAGACTTTGGTTGCTCATCTGGCTCCTTCCGTTCACCCGACGGTTGCTCTGTGTGGGACCTTTTTGTTTGCGATGTTAGGGCTGTTTTCACTTTGAATTCATCGGTGAACATTTCCTTCGGTAACTGATAAGAATGTAAATTCTGTTGTGTAGTGCATTTAGAGAAATTAAAATTGTTTAAAATTTTAAACAGTCTCCCTTATTGAGAGGGAGATAGAGGGAGAACTGGCCCTTGTCTTGCGCAGATTGTTGCTCCCAGACAATCACAGGTCTCTGTATTGTCCTAACATCGTTGCCTAATATTTTCCTATTAAGAAACTAGTCTTTAGCACTAGAGATATCTAGAAGTTGTATTTTGCAAATAATATGGAAATCCGTTTGTTGCAAGAAAATAATGAATTTCACATTTGAGAACAAGTCTCGAGTGCAACCCGGGTACCAAGTTTGGGCGCCGGAAACCTAGGCTCAAGGGCCAATCTCGAGCACAGCCTCAGGGGGAAAATCTTGAGATCATGGACGCAACACGCCTCAACCTTATTGAGATCCTCTCTTTCAACCTTCTTGGCATCTACACATGTTACAATACCACAAACGAGGTCCCCATTTGCCAAAGGATAAAACACGAAATTTTCAGGATACTTATGATATGTGGATTTATTTTGTTGGTGGTCCTACTCTACTTTTACCCTAATTCTTACTCTCAAACTTTTGACTTGCCTCATTGTAGGGCGTGAGAGTCGAAATCCACATCTAAAACTAAATTATCCCTACTCCAACCCACTGAGAATGTGAAGATTCAAACATCTCACATTCCTATTAGTGGCCATTGGGGCAAACCCCAGCAATTTGCGATACGTGGAGTTAAACCGCTTTTAGCATTGACGTCCCCATCAGTGGTGATCCAATCATAAATCTCATAACCACATCGACGAGGTAAGACTAGATCCCATGGTTTAGGCGTGTTTATTGGCTTTAATACTTTTTACAAAGACCTGACTTAACAGGATAAACGTGAATTAAGCCTCTAAGACTAGTACTTAAGGTAGCGATGATTGGGGATTTCCTACGTGATCTCAGCGCAAATTGGACCCAAATCCAGATAAGTACTAGAATGCAAATCCCTACATGACGACAAAGGCGCAACCAAACCTCCATTGCCGTGATCAAAGGGAATCTTTTGAACGCAATTGAAGGAACAAAATAGCTAGTCACGCATTTCTTGAGAAATTACCAAATAAGTCATAAATTTATTACAATTGTGCCAATTTAATCATAAATTTATTTTTTTGGCCAATTCAGTTCTAAACTTTTTGTAATTATGCTAATTAAGTCCATCCAGCCAAAATTAGTCGGCATTGACGTGGACGCCAACCATCCGACAAGTACTGACGCGATAATTTCTGACTGGGGTTTCGGCCAATGCTGGGCTGTAGACTAACCTATTGCAATCGTGAATATTTCTCACTAGGGTTTCAACTAATGCCGGGTGGTTCCTCATGAGATATGTGACTTATGTTGGTAATGCCCTCGGAAAAATTAATTTGGTTCAGAGTTTTTTTGAACAGCCTTACTTTCTTAGAGTGAGGATAAAGGTAGAACAAAGGAGATTGCGTGATGTTTGAGCATATTAGACCATTTGATTGGTAAAAAAGTCAACAAGGACGACAACAAAAGAAAAAAAATATGGAAGTTCGACTAGTCAACAAATGGAGAAAGTGGACGTCTCGGCTCAGATAAAACGTGAGGGCAGGGTACGCGTGAGAGAGAAAGGGAAAGAGAAGAAAATGAAAAGGGGAAGAAGAAGAATGGGAAAAGGAAAAGAGAAAAGAACTCGCTCGCCCAAGGAAAGGAAAGAAAAGAAGAAAAGAAGGAAAAGGAAAAAAGAAAAAGAGGAAGACAGGAAAAAGGAAAGGAAAAGAGAAAAGAACTCGCTCACCCAAGGAAAGGAAAGGAAAGGAAAGAAGGAAAGAAGGAAAAGGAAAAAAGAAAAAGAGGAAGAGAGGAAGAAAGGAAAAGAGAAAAGGACTTGCGCAAACTCGTGTGACACAAGCCATGTTGGACGTCAATAGCCTTCTTTTCCCTAGTTGAGCTCCAAGCATCAGCTTGAGTGAAATCACTAGATTTAGAGTCTAAGAAAACCACTTAATCTGGTTGAGAGCAAGGCATTCCAATTTCACACAGCTGAGCCTGAGTTTCAACCAGATCAATTGATCTTGCAGAATGGCGAAAGATCAATGAGATTATTCTACTATTATCGATAAAGAGAAGATTGCAATCGTTTGAATACTCAACTCTTAAGTGTTCCAAATCTTAGATGACACCTAAACTTATAAGAATCAATCACAACAAATGAGTTTTCTTTCATAAAATATTAAGTGAAATTTAAGTGCATACACTATGCATCATAAATCCAACTCAACAACTGAATACTCTTATTAAAAAAAATACTATCAGCCCTTCTTTGCCATCAACATGGACATCAACTTTAATAAGGAAAGAAAGTCTTATGGAAATCTTTCTTTTCATCACCCCAGATCTTGTTGGCAAGAGTTCAATTCGGACTTTCCTAATATGAGCCAAATTTCCTTGCAATGCATGTGCCGCATTTCAAATCAATCGACGTTTACTTCAAGCTGTAGTTAACCAATCACTATCTAGAGAGCCATTCCAAGTGATTAAATTAGCTATAAATTAGGGTCGTGACCCTCCGTATGCAGGTTTAAGAGGAGAGCTTGTTTAGAGGTAATGTGGAACGCAAAATTAGCAGTCTTCATCATACTTGAGGTTTCGCCCTGAAAGGCTTCTTGCGTCGATTATCCCAAAGCCTTACATCGTGCATCATTGGAAAAATCGGTTAATTTTGATTTATCTATTTGATTTGTCCATAAAATGATATCTTATCGAGAGTCACTATTAGCCAATTGAGGCCGACTATAAGCTAAATGGGAGACGGGGGGCATCCTACTTCCTACAAACAAGAGATTCTAGAGTCAGAGACTTGATTATATTAAACATTCTTTTGATACCTAAACTCGGTTTATTTGCCTCCAAAGTGATTCCCACATTCTTAATGGAATCCTAAGTTCCTTTTCCACTGCGTGTTCATACGTACCTCCTTGATTGAAATGGATCCTAGAATTGAAACATGAAAACAATACAAGGAACTAAAAAGAGAACATCCAAAAAATAATGAAAGACGGTTAAGAGTAAAGTATGGAAAGTAAACTTAACACGAGTTCGGCAAAAAATATTATATCGCCTTGCTATTGAGTCCCTATACATATCCTCATGAGCTAAAACCTCACTTTACTCAAATGCAGGAAAATAATCCACAAGAAAAGTTAAATGTGGTGAAATAACCCGATACAAGTCAGAAAAAAAAATTATATATATATATATATATATATATATATATATATATTGCCTTATTAATAAGCCTTGACTTTATGCATATTGAGATTTCAATTAGATGTATGATCAAAGATATTCGGGAGGCCAAATTCTATTTTGTTCTCAAATCTGTTTTTTGACTGTGTGCAAAGCAATGTTACTGGGGAAGCAGTTTTTATAGGCGGCCCCTTGGTGCATAGGGGTAAGAGCATGCCGCATTGCACGCTAGGATGCATCAAATCAATGATTTGACAGTGATAAAACACACAAAATATAGGCAATGCATATGAATCTTTGGGTGCGTGAGCATGACTTTGTGCAGTGCTGTAACATGTTAGCTACCAGAAAACATGAGGAAAAATTTCGGCCCCGAACTGACAAATAATAGATTGACTGAAAATTCAGCCTATAGATCTGTATTTGCTTGGAAGACTTGGGTGAACAGTTGTCAAGAAATTTGCAAAATAGTCTTCTGTGGGGGAGATAAGATGAAGAGTTCGTATGGTTAAGGGATGGGTTGAGGCTATTCCCTCCATTCTAGTCAGCTGCAAACAAATATATGAAATGGTACGAATTGAGGGTTGAAATTGAAGACTTTGGTTGCTCATTTGACCTCTTTCGTTCACCCGGCATTTGGCCCCTCTAGTTTTCCTTGTGTTGGCTCCTTCTCGAACTTCTGTTCGTGATATTAGCGCTATATTCACTACAAACTACATAGTCTAGGAATAACAAATTCATTACATTCACTCCGTAATTCAATCAAAGGAGTTGTCCAAACTTTAGGCTTCATTTATTTCATAGAAAATTTTTTTAAGGAAAATGTTTGCAATATTTTCCAGCGTTTGGTTCACTAAAAATAAGCTTGTCAAAGAAAACATTTTCTGTCAATAGAAACAAACACTTTCAAAAGTGGAGAAAATGATTTTTTTCTTTCCTTCTCTTTCTTTCACCTAGTCTAATCATTTTCACTCTTTTTTTCTTTCATTTTTTTATAAATTCGAATTTTTAACTTTAATTTTTTTAAAATTTTGTTCTTTCCTTTTCTTTTTCCTCCTTCTTTGGTTGGCCATGATAGTGGTCAGCAACTGGTCATAGGTGAGGGACAAGCTCACCCAAGGACAGCGAGGCTTGACCTTGTTGGCTTGTGGTGAGACTCAAGCCTGCCGATCGGACGAGGTTCAACTTTGGTCGAGGCTAGGTTGGCTCGGCTCGGCTTGGTTCGCTAGAATTGACCATGGTAAAATAGGTTTAGGACTTTCTAAACAATTTTTCCCATTCTTACATGTGAGTTTTGCCTAGAAATATAGGTTTTATGGACTTTTATAATATCTCGGATATTAGAAATTCTCTAATTCTTATGCATATTTTGGTTACCTAATCAATGTGCAAAAACAAATAGATTTATGCAGAGTTTGGTGATAAACATATAAATATTATTATTGATGTATATTCAGATTCTAATTAGATGAATGATCAAAAATCCATCGTGACGTCCTGAATTTCGACCCATTTCGAGATATGTTAAATGGTTGTTTCATCAATGCACTGTTAGTTACGTTTACTCTGAGTTGGCCCCTCGTGAGTTAACTAACTATTCGGAAAGGCAATTAAGGATTGATATACTTATGACTAGTGAATTCAATTTGGAATAAGTCATTCGACCATAAGGATCAAACAAGGATAATACCACGCTATTGCAAGCCAAGTAGCGAATGGAAATAATTCAATTCGGCGGGAGTACGAGATCGGATTGTAGGTGATTCCGCATAGCTTCAATATAAACTACGAACAATATTAAACCGATTTTTTGTTGGCTCTGTACTGAGGGTGAGCAATCAATTCCTCATAATTACATGACAACCGAGGATCACCCTAATTTGAATAGGCACGATCATAAATTGAAAATATATCAACCACAGGTCAAACGCACGGAAACCCCTAAACGTTGTCCGAGAGCTAAGTCGTACTAAAGTCACGATTAGTTGAATTTAATCACGAAATTTAATCCGACTTCGGGTATCGAAATTTTAAGGACTTCACGATTAAAATATTGGATAACGCCTTATTAATTCCCAAATTTTTCGATAAGCCCAGAAATTGCCAGAAGTGAATTAACGGGTCAAGATTAGAGCTGGATATTTGGAAAATTGTGCTTCGGGGGTAAAAAGACCAAAGTGCCCCTTTCTAGAAGCTTGTTTGAAAATTTTGAGTTTATCTCCTCCCCTTTCTCTCTCCCCCTCAACTTGTCTTCTTTTCTTTTTCTCTCTCCACCCACTCCTCTGATAGCCCATATGCGCCTCTCTCACTTCCTTGCGACCGACGACCACTGCTACTACCTTGCTTCTGTTTTGACTTGACAGGCTGCTATCCCCACCGTTGACCAACCTCAGCTGTCCCGCTAATTCGTCGTCGGTCCACTGGTCTTGTCGTTCGTCGATCCCGCCTGAGCCAACCACTCTCCTTCGGCTTTGTCTCAGCCGAACCAGATTTGGTCGGCTGCCGTTCTTGGCTTGACCACCACCACCTTGCCATCATCCCTCCGCCCTTGTGTTAGTCATAAGTTTGGAGAAACTATGTCCATCAAGAGTTTTGAACAGTCTTCACTTATTGAGAGAGAGAATAGAGGTGGAATAAAGGCAAGCAAACAACAATATTAGGCTATTGTAAAATACAAATGTCTAATGGGAAAACAATCCAAAAAATTTTGAACTTATTATACTTATGTCAATTTAGTTCTAAATCTTTCAATTGTGCTAATTATGTCCTAAACCTTCTTCGAGCATCACTCATTGCCATTGATCGTGGCTTCAAGCCGACCCCTATTCTTGGTCGTTGTTGTGGAAGAGCTCGAGCCACATACGCCATTTACTCTTTCATCGATTCCTATCTTTGAGTTGCTTATGTGACTGCCTTGCTCGGATACAATTGATATGTTTAATCAAATCATATTCGCTCTAATTTTAGCAAAACTCAAGCCAAGTATTTCAGCTCAGTTTATTTTGCAAAAAGTGAATGAATTAGAAAATATTTTTTAATAATAAAATGATAACTTATATTGCTTAAAAAAATGAATGAATAAAAAATATTGTTATCCTTCACGAATAAATTATTGTTGGTAATAAAAGCATTTTTTATTTGATTAATTATATCACATAAGCAATCATTTTTTTATAAAAAATTTCCAAACCATTCATTTTCTATGAAACAAATGTAGCTCTAAACATTAATTGTGTGTAAATCTTATGTAACCGAGCTTCAACTATCGATTTGAACTCATTGTGTTGCTTTGGTGATGATATGGACATGAATCATTGACATATTGTTGAGCGTTAATCATTAATTTAAAATTTCTGTTCAATGATTTTTTTTAGGAGAATCTGTGTACGAATTTGAGTAAAATTCTTAAACATTAGCGTTTGGTTGATCATGACGCGTTCAGACTAAGACGTAAATGTTTGATCCTTTCAATTGCAACTTTGAATTGATCAGCCGAGGCCTCCTATCTTGCTTGCTCATTGTCGTACGTGATTATATGTGAATTCATCCGTTTAGTTTATATTTTTTTTTATTTTGTGATAATTACTTGTAGTATTATCCAACGAACCTCATTGACAGTGATAAGTAATTATCCTATAATAAAACCTTGATGGAGGACTTTATTCTCATTTAAGTAATAAGAATTTTCATGTGATATAATTTAAATTCAGAAAAAGAGATGTGAGAATAATATAGCATTTAACCTGCCTTGGATCTTATATATATGGTCGATCACTTTCAAATGTTAATTCCCACAATATGCGTGAATCTATAGTTTTTTTTACATAAATTAGATTACCAAAATATGTATAAGAATTAGAGATTTTCTAGCATTCGATATGTTAAAGTCATTAAAAAAAATTAAATTTCTAGGCAAAATTCACATGTGAGAATGCCACGTCTTTCAACCTTGCGCGAACTTTACCACTTACGTGTTTATATGTATATATGTATGTAGGGGCTACCTTTTTTCAGATTTTGACGGTTACATAGTGGAAAAAGAAAATAGAGACTTATAGTTGGTGACGAAACTTATAGAGAGGTATTTTAAAAATATATATTTCGCTTTTGTTTGTTTACTTTGTCTTAGATCTTGCTAAAGCCAACAAAAGTCTGGATTTTGCCTGCGGTTTCTATTAGCTTCGGCAAATATAGATAGAAAACGCAACAAGAAAATATTAGGCAACGATATTTGGCTATCACACAATACAAACGCCATATTGAACATAGACAGTCACATTTATTCTACTTCTATTGTTGCTCTCAATAAGCAAGACTGTTTCAAACTCTAAACAATCTTGATTTCTCCAAATGCATTACAAAGTAAATTACATTTGTCATCGGTGACCTAAGGAAACGTCCACAAATCATGAATTCACAGTCAAAGCAGCACTAACGTCACAAACAAAGAAGTTCACCCCAGAGCAATCGTAGGTGGATCGAGAGGGACCATATGAGCGACCTAAGTCTTCAACTTCGACCCTTATTTATTTCCATTTCATATACTTTTTACCTGCTTTCTCCTCCGTTGACCCAAGTCTTCCATGCAAATGTAGATCTATTGGCTGAGTTCTCATCATTTTCCCCGACAGCTATTCGTTAAGGCTCTGCACGAAGTAATGCGCACGCACATAACTTTTCTTACGTACACGGCACTTGGTCCGCGTGTTTCATCACTCTAAAAAGTCATTTGATTCGATGCATCCTAGCATGAGATGAGGCGTGTTCATATCCCTCGGCACCAGGCACCACCTATAAAATCGGATTCACTCTCTCATGATCTTCTCATCACAAACTAAGTTGTCTTTGTTTTGAACAAAATGGCTCACTCGTCGTGCTTCTACATGTCCATACACTTTCTTTTCTTGTACTTGTGGTCACATCCTATTGACGCGCACAATCTCTCACGGTCTGCAAAACCTTTATGTCTTGAGAACGAAATGTCTGCCCTATTGCAGTTTAAAGAGAGATACGAAATCGTCAATGATGTTTCGGGTGGTCCTCTCGCTTATCCCAAGACACTATCTTGGAAAGAAAATCAGGATTGCTGCTCCTGGGATGGGATCGAGTGCGACAAGAACACAGGCCATGTGATTGTTCTCGACCTAGGAAGTAGTTTTCTCTATGGTTCTCTCGACAACAACAGTACCGTCTTCCAGCTTGCTCATCTTAAAAAGTTCAATCTCAACGACAATCACTTCAACTACTCTCAAATACCGTCCCGAGTAGGAGATCTCTCAAGATTGACTCATCTCGATCTCTCTGCTTCTGTTTTTTCTGGCCAGGTGCCATCAGAAATCTTCAAACTTACAAGGTTGGTGTACCTCAACCTGTGTTGCAATTGGGATCCATATAATGGTGAACTTTTGATGGAGATGAAAGCGCCGGGCCTAAGAAGGCTAGCTCAAAGTCTAACCAGCCTGGAAGAGCTTCTCCTTGGTGCTGTCGACATGTCGTCCCAAGTGCCCAACACTCTAGCGAATCTGTCTTCACTGAGAAGGCTGAACATGGATGAATGTGACATGCACGGTGTATTTCCGTCTGCCATTTTTCATTTACCGAAGTTGCGATATCTTAGTGTGAGTGGCAATGAAGATCTCGCGGGCCGCTTGCTTGACTTCAACTCTACTAGTCCTCTTGAAGAGCTGCGAGTGCCTGACATGAGCTTTCCTGGGGAGCTACCGGCTTCAATCGGTAATCTCCGCTCCTTGAAGATATTGGATCTTTTTTTCTGCAATTTCACGGGGTCCCTACCCATGTCAATTGGAAACCTTCCTTTGTTGAGTCATCTCCGCATAGATGGTAACAACTTCTCAGGATCCATCCCGGCTTCATTTGCTAACCTTAGCAACCTTGAAAACCTAAATGTCGGAATGAACCCATTCGCTACCCAATCCACTTTCTCTTTGTCGTGGGTTTGGAAGTTAAAAAAGCTTACCACTTTGGTCCTCGGCATCATCAATTTATATGGCGAGATTCCCCCTTCAATCGGAAACTCATCTCAACTTGTGGAGTTGTTCATTTTTGGGAACCAATTAAGCGGTGCCATCCCATCTCAGCTAGTGAACCTCACTCGGCTGACTACTTTGAGACTCTCAAGCAATCAACTATCGGGTTCTATATCGTATTGGCTTGTTAACATGACACAACTGGTCGTGCTTGACCTTGCAAGCAATAAATTCCATGGCCAGATACCTTCATCAATCTATCAACTCCAAAATCTCCAAGTCCTCCACCTTTTTGAAAACAACTTCAGCGGTACTGTTGAACTAGACAACTTTCTCAAGCTCAAACAATTGAGAGTGCTCCAACTATCATATAACCAGCTATCATGCCGCACGAGTAGTGCGAATGTTATTTATCCTCAGCTTCTTGCCCTAGGACTGGCATCATGCAATTTGAGCAAGTTTCCAGCATTCTTACAAAACCAAGGGAGAATCAATTGGTTGGACTTGTCGGGTAACAACATTAGGGGAGAAGTGCCCTTTTGGGTGTGGAACGGAAGTTTTAATGCCATGCAGCACATGAATCTCTCTCGTAACTCCTTAACTGGTCTTGATCAATATTATCCGATCAATCATTCAAATATGCACACGATAGACCTATCTCATAACATGTTGAAAGGACCACCCCCTAAAGCACCGCCGTCAATCTTGGTCTATATGGTATCCAACAATGGGCTGACTGGAGCATTGCCCCGATGGATCTGCAATTTGAGTTTAGCAACCACACTAGACTTGTCTTCTAACAATTTGACCGGTGTGCTCTCTGTTTGTTTGGGCAATATCAGCAAATCTCTCATGATATTGAACCTAAAAGGCAACAATTTCCACGGGAGCATTCCCGAGATATTGTTGAGGGAGACACAACTAACGATGATTGATTTGAGTGACAACCAGTTGAAAGGCAAGCTACCGAGGTCCTTGGCGAATTGCAAAATGCTCGAGTTCATCAACTTTGCAAATAATCTTATCTTGGACACCTTTCCGTCATGGTTGGGATCTCTACCCGAACTTCATGTCCTTATTTTACGATCCAATAAATTCCACGGTGTCATAGAGAGGCCTAAATCTAGTTCCACATTCCTTAAGCTGCGAATCCTTGACCTCTCTAATAATGCATTCCGCAGTAAATTGCCCATGGAATTCTTTCAGTTTTGGAATGCCATGAAATCTGAGACGAGAAACTTTACATACATGCATAGATCTCTATGGCCAAAGCCTTGCCCTCCATTCACCTACTATGGCTATTACGATTTTTCCATGACAGTGGTTTACAAGGGGCTTAAATGGTATTACCCAAAAATATTAGAAGTCTTCACGGTCATCGACCTCTCCAACAATTCTTTTGAAGGAGATATCCCTGGTGCCATAGGTGATCTCAGAGGATTGCAGGGACTGAACCTTTCCAACAATTTCCTCACTGGTCACATTCCACCATCATTAGGGAATCTCACGGCACTTGAGTCACTAGATCTTTGTCGGAACAACCTCTCGGGAGAGATCCCCCAGAAGCTAATAGAACTCAGCTTCCTTTCTTTCTTGAACGTGTCTTACAACAATCTGACCGGGTCTATGCCTAGAGGGAAACAGTTCGATACCTTTTCAGACGATTCTTTTGAAGGAAACTTAGGACTCTGTGGGGAATTCATATCCAGAAAATGTCAAGATTCAAGGAATCCATCAGGACAACCTTCAGCCCACCAAGAAGAAGACTTGGGATCGCCCATTGAACTCGATTGGAAAATTGTTCTGATGGGATATGGGAGTGGCTTAGTGGTAGGAGTGGTCATCGGAAATGCATTCATCTCATGGAAACATGTCTGGTTTGAAGGAAATGCTAGGAGAAGGCGGCGGCCTAGTCAAAGACAGCCTAGGAGGGGTAGGAACTCATGGTCAGGCAAGCTTTTCAATTTCTGCAGGTTTTAGAATTTGCCTAAAAAATAAGCTAGTTTTTTCTTAAATGTACCTTTTCCTTCTTAGCATCTTTACTGTTATTTATGTCAAACCTTCACTTTCTTCAACTGATCTCTCATCACATCTGTTTACCACCTCTCTAGCCTAAACTTTTTGTTTTTTGTATACTGCCATTGTCAGCTGATAAACCAAGCTCATGCGCACCTTTTTCTATCAATGCTCAAGCAAAAGTGCTCCTATACGACAATCAAATCTAAATTGCCACATGGATTCTTCTTTATCAAGGTTCACATCACAACTGAAACCCGTTTACAGATTCTAGTAAAGCAAAGAATAGCTAGGGTACAATATCCTCCTAACTTTATGCAATTGTAGGCTCTTGTCCGTGTTTCAATCATTTGTTTTCCTTGTTTGTCACCTCGCAAATTGTACAGACAATGATAGCATTGTCATTTGAAACAAAATTCACGTTCGGAGGTTGATTGGACAAGAATCGTGACAAATGATTCTTGTAAAAATTTACATATCAGTTTTGCTATTCAGATCTTCTTTTTCATGTGTGTGCGGTAGGAAATAGGATTCTCTCTTTTAGGGCAGCACATTATAAAGAGAATCAACGTGGCACGGTTGAAATTCCTGAAGTTCTTTCAAAGCTCTTTCGGTCCCATTGGTAACTGCAGAACATGTACACTCACAGAGCACCTCACGGGCTGATCTCACCAGAAGTTCCTTCTCTCTAGAATCATATTCCAGAGAATTTGCGGTCGATTCTCCTTCTCCGAACGTCACTCATCGCCATTGATCGTCGCTTCAAGCCAGCCCCTATACTTGGTCGTTGTCGTGGAAGAGCTCTAGCCCCAAACACCATTTACTCTTTCATTGATTCCCGTCTTTGAGTTGCTTATGTGACTGCCTTGCTCAGATCCAATCGATATGTTTAATCAAATCGTATTCGCTCTGATTTTAGCATAACTCAAGCAGAGTATTTTAGCTCAGTTTATTTTGCAAAAAGTGAATGATTTAGGAAATATTCTTTAAAAATAAAATGATAACTTGTATCGCTTAAAAAAAATAAATGAATAAAAAATATCGTTATCCTTCATGAATAAATTATTGTTGGTAATAAAAGCATTTTGTATTGATTAATTATATCACATAAGCAATCATTTTTAGAAAAATATTTTCCAAACCATTCATTTTTCATGAAACAAACGTATCCCTAACTATAAATTGTGTGTAAATCTTATGTAACCGAGCTTCAACTATCGATTTGAACTCATTGTGTTGCTTTGGTGATGATATGGACATGAATCGTTGACATATTGTTGAGCGTAAATCATTAATTTAAAATGTCTGTTTGATGATTTCTTTTAGGAGAATCTGTGTACGAATTTGAGTAAAATTCTTAAACATTAGCGTTTGGTTGATCATGACGTATTCAAACTAAGACGTAAATGTTTGATCCTTTCAATTGCAACTTTGAATTGATCAGCCGAGGCCTCCTATTTTGCTTGCTCATTGTCGTACGTGATTATATGTGAATTCATCCGTTTAGTTTTTTTTTTTTTTTTTTTGCGATAATTACTTGTAGTATTATCCAACGAACCTCATTGACAGTGATAAGTAATTATCGTATAATAAAACCTTGATGGAAGACTTTATTCTTATTTTAGTAATAAGAATTTTCATGTGATATAATTTAAATTCAGAAAAAAAGATGTGAGAATAATATAGCATTTAACCTGCCTTGGATCTTATATATATGGTCGATCACTTTCAAATGTTAATTCCCACAATATGCGTGAATCTATAGTTTTTTTTACATAAATTAGATTACCAAAATATGTATAAGAATTAGAGATTTTCTAGCATTAGATATTTTAAAGTCATTAAAAAAAAATTAAATTTCTAGGCAAAATTCACATGTGAGAATGCCACGTCATTCAACCTTGCGCGAACTTTACCACTTACGTGTTTATATGTATATATGTATGTAGGGGCTACCTTTTTTCAGATTTTGACGGTTACATAGTGGAAAAAGAAAATAGAGACTTACAGTTGGTGATGAAACTTATTTAGAGAGGTATTTTAAAAATATATATTTCGCTTTTGTTTGTTTACTTTGTCTTAGATCTTGCTGGAGCCAACAAAAGTCTGGATTTTGTCTGCGGTTTCTATTAGTTTCGGCAAATATAGATAGAAAACGCAACAAGAAAATATTAGGCAACGATATTTGGCTATCACACAATACAAACGCCATATTGAACACAGACAATCTAATTTATTCTACTTCTATTGTCACTCTCAATAAGCAAGACTGTTCCAAACTCTATACAATCTTGATTTCTCTAAATGCATTACAGAGTAAATTACATTCGTCATCAGTGGCCTAAGGAAATGTTCACAAATCATGAATTCAAAGTAAAAGCAGCACTAACGTCGCAAACAAAGTTCACCCCAGAGCAATCGGAGGTGGATCGAGAGGGGCAACTTCGACCCTTATTTATTACCATTTCATATACTTTTTTGCTGCTTTCTCCACCGTTGACCCAAGTCTTCCATGCAAATGTAGATCTATTGGCTGAGTTCTCTTCATTTTCCCCGACAGCTATTCGTTAAGGCTCTGCACAAAGTAATGCGCACGCACATAACTTTTCTTACGTACACTGCACTTGGTCCGCGTGTTTCATCACTCTAAAAAGTCATTTGATTTGATGCATCCTAGCATGAGATGAGGCGTGTTCATATCCCTCGGCACCGGGCACCACCTATAAAATCGGATTCACTCTCTCATGATCTTCTCATCACAAACTAAGTTGTCTCTGTTTCGAACAAAATGGCTCTCTCGTCATGCTTCTACATCTCCATACACTTTCTTTTCTTGTACTTGTGGTCACATCCTATTGACGCACACAATCTCTCTCATTCTGCAAAACCTCTATGTCTCGAGAACGAAATGTCTGCCCTATTGCAGTTTAAAGAGAGATACGAAATTGTCAATGCTTCGGAAGTTTCAAGTGGTCCTCTCGCTTATCCCAAGACACTATCTTGGAAAGACAATCAGGATTGCTGCTCTTGGGCTGGGATCGAGTGCAACAAGGACACAGGCCATGTGATTGTTCTCGACCTAGGAAGTAGTTTACTCTATGGTTCTATTGACAACAACAGTACCGTCTTCCAGCTTGCTCATCTTAAAAAGTTCAATCTCAACGACAATCACTTCAACTACTCTCAAATCCCATCCCGAGTTGGAGATCTCTCAGGATTGACTCATCTCGATCTCTCCATTGCTGTTTTTTCTGGCCAGGTCCCATCAGAAATCTTCAAACTTACGAGGTTGGTGCACCTCAACCTTTATTGCAATTTGGGTTTGATGGAGATGAAAGCGCCGGGCCTAAGAATGCTAGCTCAAAATCTAACCAGCCTGGAAGAGCTTCTCCTCGAAGCCGTCGACATGTCGTCCCAAGTGCCCAACACTCTAGCGAATCTGTCTTCACTGAGAAGGCTGAAAATGGATGAGTGTGACCTGCACGGTGTATTTCCGTCTGCCATTTTTCACTTACCGAAGCTGCGATATCTTAGTGTGGGTGGCAATGAAGATCTCGCGGGCCGCTTGCCTGACTTCAACTCTACTAGTCCTCTTGAAGAGCTGCGAGTGCCTGACATGAGCTTTCCTGGGGAGCTACCAGCTTCAATCAGTAATCTCCGCTCCTTAAAGAAATTGGATCTTAATTCCTGCAATTTCACGGGGTCCCTACCCATGTCAATCGGAAACCTCCCTTTGTTGAGTTATCTCGACATAGGCGATAACAACTTCTCAGGATCCATCCCGGCTTCATTTGCTAACCTTAGCAACCTTGAAAACCTAAATGTCGGAAGGAACCCATTCGCTACCCAATCCACTTCCTCTTTGTCGTGGGTTTGGAAGTTAAAAAAGCTCGCCACTTTGGACCTCTCGAGGATCAATTTATACGGCGAGATTCCCCCTTCAATCGGAAACTCGTCTCAACTTGTGGAGTTGTACTTTATTGGCAACCAATTAAGTGGTACCATCCCGTCTCAGCTCGTGAACCTCACTCGGCTGACTATTTTGAGACTCACAACCAATCAACTATCGGGTTCTATACCGTCTTGGCTTGTGAACATGACACAACTGGTCCAGCTTGACCTTGCAAGCAATAAATTCCATGGCCAGATACCTTCATCAATCTGTCAACTCCAAAATCTCCAAGTCCTCCGCCTTTCTGAAAACAACTTCAGCGGTACTGTTGAACTAGACAACTTTCTCAAGCTCAAACAATTGATAGTGCTCCAACTATCATATAACCAGCTATCATGCCGCACGAGTAGTGTGAATGTTTTCTATCCTCAGCTTCGAGTCCTAGGATTGGCATCATGCAATTTGAGCAAGTTTCCGGCATTCTTACAAAACCAAGGGAGAATCAATTGGTTGGACTTGTCGGATAACAACATTAGGGGAGAAGTGCCCTTTTGGGTGTGGAATGGAAGTTTTAATATCATGCAGTACATGAATCTCTCTCGTAACTCTTTAACTGGTCTTGATCGATATTATCCGATCAATCCTTCATATATGTACACGATAGACCTATCTCATAACATGTTGAAAGGACCACCCCCTGAAGCACCGCCGTCAATATTGTCCTATATAGTATCCAACAATGGGCTGACTGGAGCATTGCCCCGATGGATCTGCAATTTGAGTTTAGCAATCACACTAGACTTGTCTTCTAACAATTTGACCAGTGTGCTCCCTGTTTGTTTGGGCAATATCAGCAAATCTCTCATGATATTGAACCTAAAAGGCAACAATTTCCACGGAAGCATTCCTGAGATATCGTTGAGGGAGACGCAACTAACAATGATTGATTTGAGTGATAACCAGTTGAAAGGCAAGTTAACGAGGTCCTTGGCGAATTGCAAAATGCTCGAGTTCATATCTTATCATGGACACCTTCCCGTCATGGTTGGGATCTCTACCCGAACTTCATGTCCTTATTTTGCGATCCAATAAATTCCACGGTGTCATAGAGAAGCCTAAATCTAGTTCCACATTCCTTAAGCTGCAAATCCTTGACCTCTCTATTAATCACTTCGTCGGTAAATTGCCCATGGAATTCTTTCAGTTTTGGAATGCCATGAAATCCAATATGGGAAGCTTTACGTACATGCAAAGAGACCTAACGCCAAGAGTTTACCGTGCGTTCACCTACTATGGCAATTACGATTTTTCCATGACGGTGATTTACAAAGGGCTTAAATGGTATTACCCAAAAATATCAGAAGTCTTCACGGTCATCGACCTCTCCAGCAATTTTTTTGAAGGAGATATCCCTGGTGCCATAGGTGATCTCAGAGGACTGCAGGGATTGAACCTTTCCAACAATTTCCTCACTGGTCACATTCCACCGTCATTAGGCAATCTCACGGCACTTGAGTCACTAGATCTTTCTCGGAACAACCTCTCGGGAGAGATCCCCCAGAAGCTAATAGAACTCGGCTTCCTTTCTTTCCTAAACATGTCTTACAACAATTTGACCGGGTTTGTGCCTAGAGGGAAACAGTTCGATACATTTTTGAACAATTCTTTTGAAGGAAACTCAGGACTATGTGGGGAATTCATATCCACGAAATGTCAAGATCCAGGGGATAAGTCGGGACAACCTTCAACCCATCAAGAAGAAGACTTGGGATCGCCAATTGAACTCAATTGGAAAATTGTTCTTATGGGGTATGGGAGCGGCTTAGTGATTGGAGTGGTCATTGGAAATGCATTCATCTCTTGGAAACATGATTGGTTTGAAGGAAATGCAAGGAGAAGGCGACGACCTAGTCGGAGGCATTATAGGAGGGGTAGGAACTCCTGGCCAAGCAAGTTTTTCAATTTCGGCAGATATTAGAACTTCTTGAAAATTGAACTAGGTATTTCCTTCTTTTTCCCAAATGTACTTGTTACTTCATAGTATCATTACTGTTATTTATGTCAAACTTCATTTTCTTCGGCTAGACTCTCATCACATCTAGTTATAAAGCCATTGTAAACTTGTAAACCTAGCTTATGTGCTCCTTTTCCTACTAATGTTCAAGTAAAAGTCTATCGAACACTCAAATCTGAATTGCCACAGATTTTCTTCTTTATCTAGGGTTTGCATCACTAGCTGAAATTTGTTTACAAATCTAGTAAACAATCAATAGCAAGGGTATAGTGTCCTCAATACTTTATGCAAATCTACGCTCTCATCCGCACCTTGATCATTTGCTTCGGTTGTTTGTCACCTCACAAGTTGTACATGCAACGGTTATATTGACATTTAAAACAAAATCCTCATGATACACAAATAAGTTTTGTTTCTTGGATCTTTTATGTTTGTGCTAGTCATGCTCTTGGTTAATGCCACTTGATTTATGTGCTTAATCTTTGCTTTTTTTTCTCAAAGAAGGATCATTTGATATGGCGACTTTGACACCATAACTTTTGCCGGTAAGTCAAGTTTCCGTCTTTGTAAAACTAAGAAAAATAATAATAAATCAATAAAAGAGAGAGTCCAATTCGGGCATTTATTCAAGGACCTAAACCCATTTGCCTCAGCCCATCTGTTAAGTCTAACTAGCTCACTTCAGCCCAGTCCACCAGCCCAGACCGCCAGCCAAGCCCTTCAGGAATTTGGCCGACCCATCAGCCTAGCCCATGAAACGCAAATTTAAAAGCAACTTCTGCACAGGCCCAGATTCACAAGTTTCAGTTGGAGCCCACAAAGCCCCTGAGAGTTTGGCCCATAAAGCGCGCACGTGCAGAAACTGAGAAGAACGAAGGAATTCTGGCAAGGAACATGTAACAGCAGACCATATTACACCAGGCAGCACCTCGCAGACAGACAGAATTCCCTTCTCTCTAGAATCTAATTCCTGAGAATTCGTAACCATTCTTCTTCTCCGGACATCGCTTGTTGTGGCCGCTGTTGATCGTCACTTCAATCCACCTCCACCACCGCGAGATAAAGGCTCTATTCGCCCTGTTCTTAGTCAATGTAGCTGAAGAGCTTGAGCTGCAGTTCGCCATTTAGGGTCCACATGAGAACATTTTTATTTGTCTATTTCTCTATTTTTATGTTTCGGGAATAGGTTTGGAACAAAAATCTGTTTAGTATCACAATTTTATTTTTCTATGTCTGAAACAAATTTCTCCTCTAGAGATAGATTTGGAATAGAAATCAAAAGTTAAAAATTTTTTACTTCTCTATTTCTTGAACAAAAGTGAGAAATAAAAATTCTTCTCGTCACTCACTCTCGTCACCGCCCGCTGCCCGCCCTTCGCCGGTTGCCACCCACTACTCGCCGATCACCCCCCCGGCAGTTGCCAGTTGCCTCCTGTCGCTACTCAAGAATGAGAAATTTGATATCGTTATTAAGCGAATTTCTATTCCGGGAAAAAAATTTATATTGATATCAAATGCTTATTTTACTTCAGAATCTCATCTAGAAAATAGAAATGAAAATTTTAATTTTTAAATAGAAATTGATTTTTGGAACAGAAATTTTATCATGCGCATCCTCACTCTTTCGCTGATTCCTATTATCTTCAAAGTTTGCTTCTCTGACTGTCTCACTTTAGTCCAATCGATAATCATTGCAGGTAAACATCCTAAGTTTACAAACCGTATCCCCTCTGTTTTTGCTAATAACGGAAGTCTAAGAAACCTGCATACTAATTGTGTATAAATCTCATGTAACCCAGCTTTTGCTAGCAATTTGAACTCATCGTGTTTTGGTGATGATATGGAGACAAATCATTGGCATATTCCTGCGTTTAGATCATTAGGTTAAAATGCCTACCATGTGTTTGACAATTTTTTGAGTGAAACCTACGTGTGAATTTGAGTATATATATATTTCGATAACAGGTTGTTGATGATTATGTTTGAAATTGCATCCTTTGGGTGGAAGGACAACCATGTCATTGTACTTGTACTTATAGAGTCGGGGGTGGGACAAGAATGAAATAAATATTGATATGATTTTTATTTTATATTTTAAGGAGTGGATATTTGCTTTGAAGCTGTAAAATTGTTAATGAGACCCCTCCTTTAAAAAATTGATTTATAATGTATTTAATCAAGGTGTCGAGTATACAAATTTCTATGGCCTCCATGATTGTGATCAGATTAACAATTGTGAACGAGGAAAATTCAAACGGGGAAAGCATGTGCTTTGGTGGTTTAACTATTGCAAAATTGAGTGGACCCGTTATTGAGACCTTGCATTATGCCCAATAGACCAGTTGGCTATTGCAGCACTGCTTTTGCCCACTTCTGGAAATATCCTGCATGATTGTTTGAATGATATGATTGAGTAAAATTTTATTGAATACAAGATCTCGAACCCACAAGTTGGCTTAACAATCACGGCCTAGACATGTGTATGCTGTTACAATCTTCCTAGGACCACGTCATTGTATAGGAGATTGACACCGCGCCGGGGAAGAGTCCAGGAAATCAAGAGAAGAGTCTTGAAAGTCGGAGGTATTGACAGATCGAGGGATCACAATGTCAAATGACAGTTTGCAAATGACAGTCTTGAAAGCGCTAGGAGCTGAGCCTCTGTCAATGGATGGTAAATCCAAGCTTTCACGCATTCAGATTTGATGTGGTTCGATTCTATTCGACAAGTTTTCTATTCCTTTATGACCACGAGTTAAAGAGTGCCCTGGCGATCAAGGCAACGAGAAAATTGTGGCTATTCTTATTCTATTAGTAGCATCAGCCCCCACATGTCCCCTTAGACTTGGGGGGTCACATCTCCTGTGAAGCCATGAAAGCTGCTTCTGCATCGCTGAATTCGAAAAGGAGTTTGCTATGTTCCCTATATATGTAAATATAGAAAGAATCCACCTTTGCCCTTTTCCCCTCGAAGTTCTCAAATCTTTCCAATTCGCACTGAGCGGTGAGGAAGACATACACATGGCCCCTTCTTCAAAATGCCTCTTTGTGCTTTTGTTATCCCTATATCCACTAGTAGTAATGGCGAATTCGTCTCCTCCTTCCCAGCATCCACTGTGCAGTGACCATGAGAGGCTTGCCTTGTTGCAGTTCAAGCAAAGCTTTGCAATTGAAACTTCTGAATTTTGTGACTTCTCGAGAGTAGAATCATGGGGCTTAGAGAAGGAGAGCGGAGATTGCTGCTCGTGGGGTGGGGTCCACTGCGACGAGGATACTGGCCATGTGGTTGGCCTTGATCTCAGTTACGGTTGCCTCCATGGTTCTCTCAGTCCAAACAGCACTCTCTTCAGCCTTGTGCACCTGCAGGAACTTAATCTAGCTAAGAACCACTACAATTTCTCCAAAATCCCATCCTCACTTGCCCGGTTGACAAAGCTGAATTACCTCAACTTCTCTAAATCTTTCTTCTCTGGGCAAATCCCACAAGAGATATCCATGCTCTCGGACTTGAGGTCCCTTGATCTGTCCGTGGACAATGTATCGTCTGTTGAACATCCATCAGAATGAGCGGTCCTGCTTTCAGGAGCCTAATTCAGAACCTGAGCAGACTAGAGGAACTTCACCTTGGTTGGCTCACTATAAATTCTGCGATTCCTGATACAATAGCAAACTTGTCTTCTTTGAGATCACTCCTTCTGACAGATTGCAGGTTGCATGGGGATCTCCCGGAGAGGATTTTTCATCTGCCGAATTTGCAATCTCTCGATGCTGGGTATAACCAGGACCTCACCGGCCATTTCCCCGAATTCCCTAGCGGAAGTCCACTCCGGTCTTTGAGGCTAACCGGAACTAGTCTTTCAGGCCAGCTGCCAAGCTCGATAGGATCTCTGAACCTTTTAGGTAAGCTGTCCATCAAAGATTGCCATTTCTCGGGCTCTATTCCTTCTTCGATTAGCAATCTCACTCTGCTGGTGGTCCTAGACCTCTCAAACAATACCCTGAGTGGCCGAATCCCTTCTTTGGAAAACCTCACCCAGCTCACTTATTTGACCCTTGACACCAATAACTTCACCACTGGGAGCTTCCAATGGATAGGGCGGCTGTCCAAACTAACCACTTTGGATCTCAGTGCTATCGCCCTAAACAGCGAAATTCCTTCGTCTTTTGCAAATCTAAGCCAAATTTCTTACTTAGGCCTAGGCTTCTGTCATTTACGTGGTCACATTCCGCCATGGCTAATGAATTTGACCCACTTGACCGGGTTGCAGCTCTTGTACAATGATTTGGAAGGTCCGATCCCAACCTCACTCTCTAGACTTGTAAATCTCAGGTATCTTAACCTTTACTCGAATATGTTGAATGGAACGCTGTCCTTAGACACGCTTGCCTCAAACAACTAAGCATCCTGCATCTTTCGGGCAACCATATCATGCTATTACACAATAGTGCCAATACTATTCTGGGCAAGCTGACCATCTTGGGATTGTCGAAGTGCAACTTAAACGGGTTCCCCAATTTTTTACGAAGCCAAGATGAGCTAGAGTGGATGGACTTATCTTACAATGGCATCAGCGGTCCGGTGCCTCGATGGTACCTGAGCATAAGTAGAGGAACCCTACAGTATCTGAATATTTCTCATAATCGTCTCACGGAATTTGAACAGCAACCAAAGAGTTTCGCTTGGACTAGGCTGCACACTATAGACCTTAGATTTAATATGTTTCAAGGGCCTGTCCTGATTCCACCTGCATCCAGCCTCTACTTTCTACTCTCAAACAACAAATTTACGGGGGGAGGTACCGCCAATGATCTGCAACTTGTATTCCCTAGTTGCACTTGATTTGTCTTATAACAGATTAAGCGGCATGCTTCCAACGTGTCTGGGCAACATCAGTGCTTCTCTTTCAATACTGAATCTTCGCAGCAACAACTTTCAGGGTCCCATTCCTCAAAACTGGACGAATGCAAGAAGTCTAAAGATGGTTGATCTGAGTCAGAATAGACTTGAGGGGCAGGTACCCAGATCATTGGCAAGTTGCGAAATGCTGGAGTTTCTGGATCTCGGAGACAATCTGGTCAATGACACTTTCCCTTCTTGGTTAGGAACTAGTCCTAGATTGAGCATTCTTATCCTGCGATCAAATGCATTCCACGGTCCAATTGGAAAGCCTAAAACCAAGTCTGACTTTCCTAAGCTCCGTATCATTGATCTCTCGCACAACCAGTTCACAGGAGGGTTACCATCTGAATACTTCCAACATTGGGAAGCCATGAAATTATCTGACAAAAAACTACTTGCATATATGGAACAAAGTCTCATGCCCACCACCGTGCCCATATACACGTACTATGGCGATTATGACTACTCCTTGTCGATTAACAATAAGGGCATACAAATGGTATGCATGAAGATTTTGGATGTTTTGACGGCCGTTGATTTGTCCACAAACCAATTTGAAGGAGAGATTCCTGAAACCATCGGGAATCTCATAGGAGTTCACGCTCTGAATCTCTCTCACAATGTGCTCACAGGTCGAATCCCATCTTCATTGGGGAACATCGAAGCACTCGAATCGCTGGATCTGTCTCAAAACAAGCTGACAGGGCAAGTCCCGCAGCAGCTGACTCGGCTCAATTCCCTCGCCCTGTTTAACGTGTCTCGTAACTTGCTTTCAGGACCTATACCAAAGGGAGGGCAATTCGATACGTTCCTTAATACTTCATATCTGGAGAATTCAGGACTTTGTGGGAGACCATTATCAAAGGAATGCGGAGATTCGGCCTCATCACCACCGAGTAAAGAAGATGAAGATTCAAGGTTTTTGCTTGGTCTTAGTTGGCAAGCAGTTGTCATAGGCTATGGAACTGGCCTATTCGTTGGACTAGTTATCGGCCTCGCCTATGACAGACGAAACGTGAGAAGTTTATGCTTCTCAAATTCAAATATGCTTTTTTCTTGTAGCTTGAAGTTAGCGAAGCTTGAGTTCGCTTTTCACTCATCGCTTAATGCAGGTACGACTTAACTGGGAAACTTATCGTCGAAGGATCTGTTTTCATTCCAGTTAGTATTGATAAAATGAGAACATAGATTTTTGCTCATTATGATGCTTTTATTTATTAGAGAAAGAAAGAGTGATACAGTTTATATAGATGGACAGGTTCACCTTATGAACTATTTCAACTCTCTGAGAATGTCTTTTGGCTCTTCCAGGGGCATTGTATTATGTCAATTATTTTTCTGATTACCAGGACCAGGAAAATTTGTACTTCTGAACGTTAATCCATGGAAAAGGTTCAGA
>CM026412.1:14803589-14864023 GCA_014858505.1 Corymbia citriodora subsp. variegata
CACAGTCTCCCCAAAAAATTTCAGGAATAGAAGCTTGGAATTTAAGGGCACGTGCTACTTCTAATAAATGACGATGTTTACGCTCGACAATTCCATTCTGTTGTGGAGTATAGACACACGAGCTCTCATGCAGAACCCCATTGGAAGAAAAAAAGGACATGCATTCATTACTGGAAAATTCTTTACCGTTATCGGTACGAATGCGTTGGATGGATTTTCCAAACTGATTTTTGGATAAGGTAAAGAATGTTCTCAAGTGGGATATCACTTGACTTTTGGATTGCATGAGAAATACCCAAGTAGCACGTGAGAAGTCGTCTACTATTGTGAGAAAAAAAACGTGAGCCATCACGATGAGGTGTGTGATATGGCCCCCAAACATCAACATGAATTAAGGAGAAAGGATTTTCACTGCGAGAATTGCTATTTGGAAAAGGCGCACGAGCCTGCTTTGCTAAGGGGCAAATAGGACATTGAGGATAAGGGAAAGAGGCACTATGACCCAATCTTTGATGACTAAGGAAATTTTTATCATTGGTAGCAGTGTTACACAACGATTTTTTATTTAATTCAACATGAGATAATCTGAAATCACTAGGAAAATTGATCCAAAAATACAGTCCTTGCGAGACACTACCCAAGCCCATCAGTTTCCCAGTCAAAAGGGCCTGAAAGAAACAATTATCAGAGTTGAATAGGATTCGACAAGAGTTTTCCTCACAGACTCGAGAAACTGATATAAGATTGAAATGAAAATCTGGAATGTAAAGCACATTTCGAAGTGTAATGAATGGGCTAAGATCGATTGTGCCAGTCATCATGACATGAGTGATGTTTCCATTTGGGAGTTGCACTGAAATAGGTAAGTGCAATTTTTCGATTTTTGAAAAGAAATTTTTATTGCAAACAATGTGGTTACCAGCTCCCGAATCAATTATCCATGCATCTTTAGAAATTGAATTCATCAAGCAATATGAAGTACCTGTAAAACTCCCGCTCTTATCAGAAGTATCCAACTTCTTCAAGGCCTTCATAAGTTCTTGATACTGGTCATCATTAATTGTTGGACGCAACCTGTCTGGATGTTGACCTGTGACTTGAAAAACTGTCGAAAAATCCCTTTTTCCTTTTTCTTCGGGTTTGCCATGCAATTTCCAGCAATTATCGATCGTATGATGTGGACGTCTACAATAATCACAGTATAATTTTCTTTTTTCTTTGAAATTACCCCTTGATGACGTGGCAGAAGATGGACCATTGGATACTTTAAAAGCTGGCCCCATTGTGGCTCCATGAGAGCCGTTGGATTCTGCGAAGGGATGAAGACCACGAGAGCCGTCCGATCCAAGGCCCGTGATTGCATATGACCCGTCTGATCCTGGCAAAGGGAATGAGCCGTCTAATCCTGTTAGTGGATGAGATGCCTGCAGGCCGTCGGATTTCTTCGCTGAATCTAAGCCGTCGACCCTTCTTTTTCTTTCTTCGACGAAGGCAAACCCTAGGGTTTCGTTTATTCTCTCCCCCCGCCCCTTTGTCGCAGCCCCTCTCTGTCCGCCTGTATAGGCGGAGAGGGCTATCCCTTCTCCGGCCTTCTAGTGGTCGGAGGTGGTGAGGCGCTGGTTTTCTTCCTGTACGGCGAGCTGGTAGATTCGTCCGAGTGTTAGCATCGGCTCCATCGTCAGGATCTGTGAACGAAAAGTTTGGTAAGATTCATTCAATATTAGAAGGAATCTGGTGACCTTTTCTCGATCCCTCATGTTTCGATACTGCTGTAAGGTCAGATCTGGCCCTTCTAGCTTCTCTTCGACCGCTTCCAGTTCATTCCACAAAGCTGATAGTTTATTGAATATTGCTGTTACGCTCATGTTCCCCTGTTTGAGATCTGAAAGTTGCTGGGTTAGTGAAAATTTTTTGACCCGATCTAATTTTCCGTACATTTCTTTCATGTTCTCCCACATTTTCTTCGAATCCTCCGTCGGGGATAGTCCGGCCGCGACTTCGGGGGAGATGCAGTTTCCGATCCAGGTTCGGACGAGTTGATTGCACTTCCTCCATAGTCGCGCCGCTCGCTCGTCGGACGGAATCAGGACTATTCCGTCGATAAAACCCTCTTTGTCTTTGGTGACCAGTGCTCGCCAGAACTCCCGCGACTAGTTTGAGTAGTTGTCGGCTTCGGTCAGTTGCTGTGTGATGACCAGTGCTCAGGACGGCCTCTGGTCGCAGTAAATGGATACGGGAAAAATCCGGGTTGAGGAACCGGGTAGGGATTCAAACCCGGACCCGAATGAGAGAAACCCGATTCGCCCATATGGCCCGCATGTGAAACACCTGGCCCAGTGGATGGGCTTGCCCCGTTTGCGGTTGGTGGGCTCCCATCGGGCTGGATGTTGTAGCCCTGAACTCTTGGCAATGATGTATTTGGGCTTGGCCCAAAATAAAATGGGTAGGGCTGCATTGGCAGCCATTGGTATGGTTGGCCTGCTGTGGGTTGGCCCGTAGTCGACTGGCCCACAATAGGTTGCCCCAGATTGGACTGAGCCTGGAAAGGTTGCCACTGCACATATTGGGCTGTATTGGGTTGTTCTTGGGCCTGGATCTCTGATGTTGGGCTCTGGTCCTCTGGAACATGCACGCTTTGTTCATCAGACGCAGGAGGGGGATTTTGCTGATTCTGCTCCATGGTGAGAAGTTCCTTTTCTTCGCTTGAATTCCTCTTAACGGAATCGATTCCTACACTAATAGTAACCTTACTTTTGAAGGTTAAAATCTCTTGTTGAAGACAAGAAGATAATTGCAAGGCAATCGCAAGGCGGAAGATGTATACGAAGCTTAACAAAGCTCTGATACCATGAAAGAAAACTAGAAGCAGGAGACAGAATTCATGAAAGAGGGAAAATTGTATTCTGAATTGTGTTGTACACTTGCAGCCTTTTTATAGTACAAAATGTAACCAACAAAATATATAGCAAATCAAGATCCAATTTTGTATGATCTTGAGAATCGAGATCTAATATCGGAACGATCTTGCAACAACCAAATGTCGACGCGTGATCTTTGTAACAAACAAAGAATCCATGCGTATCTTCCAACAGATAGAGAAACGATTTTTGATAGTTTTGCGTACTGATTGGAAAAATTTCTCCATGAATATGGGTTAATGCTAATCACATAAACGGAAGAAAAAAAACAGGCTAGTATATAACATGAGACGATGCATGATAGTCCAAGTACGGTAATGACTTGGGCTTTTGATACCTTAGTTATGGTAATAATGTAGACGGGTGTCATTCATAAGCTTTCTTCCACTGGCGTTGTTCTTGTGTAGAGGATATGTTCAAATGCATTGGCTACTTTTAGTAATCTGGCCTGAAGGGATACTCGAAGGGAGGCACACCGTGGGAATGGAGGAAACCATAGAGCATTTATTCCTGTGATGCTATTGATACGACTGTTTGGAGTCTTGGGATAAAGTATGGACCAGTGAACGGCTGCAGCATGAGAATTTCTATTAATTTCAAGAAATATATGTACGTGCGTATTTGCTTGAACTGTTGCATGGTGTTGTTACACGTGGTCGATACATCAAATTTGTTTCTACCGTGACATTCATCTCCAGGGTTCCTTTCATTTTTCTATCTCACAACTTTAGTATGAGATAAGTTTTATCTTGCCCAAACTCTCCCCTTTTGTTTTTAATAATTCCCCCATCCACTCTCAAAACTATGCGTTTCCTTTTCAACTATCTGAGGCGGGACCATTTGCAGTCCATTCACGCATTGGTTCGAGCTCTTCTCATCAAGAGGCTGGAAACGCATAATCACAGGTAGCCTTTGGCCTTGCCTTGTGGACCATTATTTGTGGACAGTCCCTAACTCAAATTGATGGTGTTGGCAGCGTTATGGATGCTGAAGCAGCTGAGGCCATGGCTTTAAAAGCACGATTGTTGCTAGCTCGTGAGCGGAAGTGGCAGTGATCTAACTCGTTGATCATCCTTGAATGGGATAAATCACAGACTTGGC
Source organism: Corymbia citriodora subsp. variegata (assembly GCA_014858505.1). Lineage (NCBI taxonomy): Eukaryota > Viridiplantae > Streptophyta > Magnoliopsida > Myrtales > Myrtaceae > Corymbia > Corymbia citriodora. Next base: position 14,807,609 of record CM026412.1, read on the forward strand.
AACCCTAGAATGGATGGTGGTGAAAGACAAAACTGCATTGTCGCCATGCACTGGGTACTGGTCGCCAGTCACCAGTCGCCGGTCGTCGTGTGTCGGGTGCCGCCGGTCTCCGGTCGCCGGTCGCCGCCGCCGGCCACCTGTCACCGGCGACAATGGCGGCGGCAGCGGTCGCCGGCCGCGTGCCAGGTGCCTCCGGTCGCCGGCTGCAGACGACGACCGGAAGGCGGCGGAGGATGGGCAGTGGACGACGGCGAATGGTGACCGGCGGTGGGCAGGGGTGGTGGTGGTGGTGGTGGTGGTGAGTGACGGACGGAAAAAAATTTCTTCGAGTGAGGAGTAAGAAAGAGAGAAACAATTTTTGATTTCTGTTCCAGAAATAGAAAAGTAAAAAATTTTTGTTTCTGATTTCTGTTCCAAACCTATTTCTGGAATAGAAATTTGTTTCAGAAATAAAAATGAAATTTTTTTTACCAAACGGATTTCTATTCCAGAAATAGGTCTGGAATAGAAATCTATTCCAGAAACAGAAATAGAATGGTTACCATGCGCAGCCTTAGTTACTCGATTCGGTCGCCGCAACTTTAGCTCAGTGAATCCCAATTCCCCCTTCCCCAAAAAAGAAGAAGATATTATAATGATTATCCCTATCCACTTTTGTCCTTCTTTCCACAACATTCCTTTCTCGGCAGTAAATTTCCAAGAACTAGGGGACTCGAATCTCGATCCGAACCCCAACACACGCTCGAGTCGATGCCAAGCACACCCTCATAAATGCATTGCGGTCTAACACATTGAGGGAGACGCCAAGGGAAAACAATAAATTAAAAGGGAAAAGATGAGTCCCAATAAAGAATATCTGAAGCAAATTCTGGGAGCTTTCCGTGGGCTTTGAGAGGGAAAGGAGTAGTGAGAGTAATATAATAATTTTAAAACAAGAAAGGGGATATTAATAGTCCACAGAAAAAAAAGGAAGAAAAAAAAAACACTATAAAAAGACATGCTGAGGGGAGATTGCTTGTCCCCATTCGCCGGTGTAGTTTAATTTCTCGGTGCCGTTGCTTATTTCGTCTAGGGGTCTCGTTTGCTTTTCTCGTCGAAATTCTCTAGACCTTGTTTGTCAGTGTCGATCTCCGGCTCCTGTCCTGCTGTGAACACTCACTAGTCACCGCGCTCGCTGCCGGCTTGCCCATCGTCGTGCCTCTACCTTGCTTGCTGGCATCTTCATCACGCTCAACGCGCCCTGCTGCAGCCACGACAACAGCTTTGCCGACTTGTTCTACACCACAGAAGCAGTGCCAGGCAGTTTCCGGTGATTGCAGGTAGCATCCCGGCTCCACTTGACGCCACCAGTTGCTGTTTTGTTTCCTCTACTACGTTTGATTTCTTTCTGCAGGTTGCCCAGAGCAGACTAGAATTGATCGAACCCGCACCGTTGCCGCCAAGCAGAGTCCGACAAACAGACCTTCACCGTTGCATCTTTTGTTCTAGCGAGCCTGTCTGCAATTTGCTGCGCCCTTGCCGAATTGCCATCGTTGCTGCTTTGGTCCTGAAGTTCCTCCTCACTAGTCGCCGGTCCCAATTCTTGGAAACAAATACTTCAAACTAGCTAATTTTTAGAACCAATTCAATTTGATTATACGTTTACTAGTTTGCAATTTTTGAATATCTAATTTGATATTATTCAGTATTAATCTTGATTTGTTCGAGATTTTCAAACATCACCGCATCAGGAAATTCTCTATCATGAAGTGTGGGCATACTCGATAATTTCACTTTTAGAGGCTTATGCATTGCATAAACAAATTTTTAAAAAATTGATAATAATTTTAATTTTCCTTCTACGTTGATTTTAATTCAATACAACAAATCATCCAACCTATATGAATATGAGTTAACAAAGTATCATAAATTTCTATTTTCCCACTCATCTTTTAGAAATGCATATCTAATTAAATTAAAGCGCACCTCAATTAGTCATCATTCCAGCTTTTTAGATTGTATTATTCTTGTTGCTTTTGACTAAAAATAGTACAACAAAGTAACTCCAAAAAAGCAGCACTTTGTTCATACCATAAAGGGTACTATGAACCAACTTCAAGAGTTTGAGTTGCAAACTTGTGACAAGTATGTTATCCAACACACAGCCCTCTGGCCTTAATAGAGACTGCCTGTCAGTCACCAAATTCTTACTCAAACTATGAACTTAGATCATAGTAAACTCTAGAATATCAGAAATTTTGATGCATGGGATTCCCTAAGGGCAAGTGCAGAGCATACTCCAGGACTTTTCTTAATTATGATATTTGTTCAGAACCATCATTCTGGACTATAAGAGAATGAGAGTGTTTAGAAGATCATGTTGGAAGTATGGTACACAACACACTTTTTATTTCACTCTCTGGTTTTTACAATGGGGACTCCTTACTCTTATATAGGCAGAGGAGGATACAAGCGACAAGAGCAGGCAGAGGCCATGCTTTGGACATAGTTATGGGAACAAACTAGCTACTTATGGGTTACACGTATAGGGAGTCCTAAAGAAATCCCGTGACAGGCTATGAACAGTGATTTTTTGCCTGGTGCTATAATAAAAGCATACTAGATGAACAGTGTACAGTGATCGGTGAACAGTAAAAGTGAACAGTGAACGGTGCTACAGTGATTTGTAGCGGCTATTTTGGCCACGCTCCATCTCTAGCATTGTAGTCATTGTCCAAATCATCAGAGCTATGATGAGCTAACTGTTCCTTGAAGAGAGCGTCTTCATCAATGTTTAATGGACTGAAGCTTCCGTCTTTTTCTCTTTTGAAAGCACGGATAAGATTCTCGATTTCTTCTGCCGATAGGTCGGGTGGACGGGAGGAGCTAGCACCGAAAGAGCCGGAAAAAGGGGCGTAATTTGGGGTGTCTCCCCAAGGGTCTTGTGAAAGCGGCCCCCCCATGGATCATAGGGGGTGGAGGAGTCTGGATAGTTCTACCGAAAGGTATGGAGAGCCTCTTGAATCTGTTCTCTTGTGGAATCCCAAGCTTCGAGGTGGTTCCAGGAGACAGGGACTTGGGCGGATGGCCATGCTTCTGATGGAATGGTGCGATTTTCTTGACATAGGATTCTCTGGAGTTCTCGTGATGCTGGTCTGCTCGTGGTAATGGAGTATGGAAGTGTCTGATGAATTCGAGCAAATTCATGGAAAACTTGAGGCCTGTAGTTTGAAGTTCCTGCAATAGAAGGTTTGTCAGAAATCCATCCAGAGAGATGGGAAAATGTCCATGGTTGGTGGAACAGGACAATAGTGTGTCGTTCTGGTTCAGGTCTTCCTTGACGATTTTGGACTTTGAAAAGTTTTCTTCAATATTGGAATGGTTTATACCATGCAAAAATATCTAAGAGATATCTCTGGTTATGAACTTGACATTCTCCGTCTTTTTTAATGACCTGCAAAATTTTGTTAGTGGAGAATTCAATGGCTATGGTGTACAAGTTGAACATGTACCAAAATAATCATTTGGGATCCTCTGGAAATTCGTCATCAGGAGACCATTTGAGGGGATGGATGAATAGATATTGCGGATGAAGTCCATTTGGTATGAGCATTAATCTTCCATGTTTTCGGAAGATTTGGAGGTGATATTCCCACATTAATCTTGGGAGTCTTTCTTTCAGAATATTGTGGTGAATTGCCAGGGGAACATCAGGAAGATACTTGAGGCTCGGCCAACCACCCTGTATATTGGTGGTGCAGTATGTATCCTGAAAGGGTTCCTTCTTGACATATATGTTGATGGCCTCCAATGGTTCTTTTGGTCGGGACAAGAAATCGGCAAGGACACTAATCCAGGGCTTGACTCTATCTCAGAGCATCCTAGAAGAGGAGTATTTGCTTTTGACGCTATTGCAATCCAGTGAAATCTTTCGTCTGTCTTTTTAATTTAGTTTTTGCGTTGTCATCTTGTCAAGTAACTCTTTTCCCTTTTTTTTTTTAAATCAGAAATTTTAATGTCAATCAAGTGCCAATTCTTCTTTTATTTTTATTTTTTAGGTACATGTGCTTCATATTTACATTTTACTTGTGCCTGGAACTTCCACTAAATTGACTTGAATCCGGTGGACCCTAGGCTAACGGAAGTGAAAACGCATATGTTACACTATTTCTGATCACCTTTCGAAAGAGAGAAAAAGAAAAAGAAAAAAAAAAGGAAGGAAAAAAGGTGGGCCCTAGGCTTCCGCCAACTCTTGGTGATTGCCAACCCTCGCATCCAGACGTGACTAAACAGAGACTGAGGCAACGCCCAGGCGTGGCCGAGGCCTCTTCACGGAGATCCACTTTGGCGGTTCACTGCGGTGGTTCACCGTCTACAGACGATACCATCTGTGACCACCACCGTCTGCAAGCCACCTTGCATCACCTTTTTCAGTCGTGGATCAAACCTCCCATGGCTGCGTCGCTTGTCACTCTAATTCCTTGAGTAGCGACCAAGTGAACTCGTATCCTGTGACGCACGTCGCTAAGTAAGGTCCAGAGCTACGCCGCTTCGAGATCTTCAGCCTCACACTCTTTCCTGCTAGCAACGAACTTTTCAGCGTCCTTGTGGTCTTGCTGCCGTTGTCCTTGTCTCTGAATCAGGATTGCCACTTTTGAAGTTGGTTTCCATGGTATTGGCCGGATTGACGTTGGATTGTTCTTCTTCCCCGATGGCTTTGCCTATGATCTTCACTGAGGTACGTTTAGCTTTATGTATCTATGTATAGTGAGTCCATTGCATGTGTATCATGCTATGTTGGAAAAACTGGTTTGCCCGATGTGTGATTTACTATGTCGCTTAAGTGATTGAATTAGGCGTGTTTTGGTAATTCTAGGATGCTCGACCTAGGAATGGAATCAATGTAAATTTTATCTTGAATTATCAGTTTCACACTAAAAGCAATATTAATCCTAATCATATTGATAATTGTGAAACTCCGTAAAAGGTGCTTGTTGGGATGATCTGATTGGCAAAGCTCAATTGCTTTCCTTGATTAATTTTGAGTTTGATAGGCCGAATCATGTCATTATTTCATAGTGTTGCGTTCATGGCTAATTGAGGCATGTTTTTTCAATCGTGAAAAGCATTGAAAATTGAGGAACTTTTAGGTGGGTCTCGTGTTGTTCTGGTCTTTTCTTATGCATGTCATCTGTGATTTATATAAAACCTCCCGCACGTGTTGGCATGTGTCCAATGTCATATTTGTTTAATAGACCCTCAGGTTCATCCCGCATTCGTTCTGTCTATTAATACATCTCTGGCTTTAAGATCGAAACTTAAATGCTCGGAAATGTAAAAGCTTTCATTCGAATCAAATATTATGCGAAGAGAGTAAAGCTCATGTTCAGATCAATGTAATAGATAAATAGAGCCGGTCACGACCTTCCTAGAGGTGAACCAACAAAAAGAAAGCTAGTAGATAACCAAGCCCAAAAGACTTAATAGAAATTCTCTTAAACCTTACCAATCACAACTTTAGGATTTTGATTTAATTAGTATAACATGCAAATTAGTTTATTTAGGAATAGCCACTAATTAGTTATTGCTAGGTCAATTAAACAGAAAAGTGTGAGGGTAATATATTTCTATGAAGTAGAGATTCATGAATATGTGGATGAATATCCTTCTGATACCTTTTCTTTTAATTTCAAAAATAGACAATCTTGGTCGATTTTAATCCCGAACCACTAACATGTGATGAATGTTCATATGGGTGCACAATCAATAAATCAAAAGATAATTAAATGAATTGCTGGAAATATGGTTAACCTCAATGCAAAACAAAGTATGGCTTCACTATTTAATATTGCAAATATTTGCAAAGTGTTAATAAGAAATACTATATGCATGACCTAAACATGATTTCCAAATGCTTATGAAATTCTAATTAATTCTTTTGGAGTTTTTCTTATTTGTGAAAACTGAACTATATGCAATCTTAATCTAAGTTTAAGATGCATGAGTTATTGAACTAATGACATGTGACATAACCAAAATTTTAATGACCGGGAAAATAGTTAAATAATCTAACATGACATGTAATCTAATTTATATGATCTTAAACCTATGTTTAATAAATGACGGTGAGGAAGCACGGTGACCAGCGAGACAGGGAGGACCGATGATGGTGGAGCTACGCCTGTGCACGATGGTAAAAATCACGAGCAAGGACGCCGCATAGAGGGAGAGCTTGGGAGCCTGGAGTGATGTATACGTTGATGGATGTTCCTTCGTGTGCGTCACCAACTTTCAAGATCACCCAACTTTTTTTCTTTTTTCCCTCTCAAATTACCTTCCTTTCTCGGTTTAATGCGCCCCGAGAGTCCTCTTTTTTCCTTGCACCTAAACTCCTATTGTTTCTTTATTTATGAAACAATCAGAACTTTTTCTTTCATTGACTGAATGTAATCCGCTTTGAAATTCTCTCCTCTTTTCGCCACTTGAAAATGGGTGCTAGCTCTGTCCTTCCTCACGCGTGGACAATCCCAAAAAAGAACAAATATCCAGCACTTGGACACCCGGCTTTTCTTCTGATTTGTTTTGTCTTCAGCGCCAACCCTCTTGTGTATGTTTGACCAAAGAATCTCTCCTAGCGTCACTCTTGGGAATGGCGGTTGTGAGTTGCTCGGGTTAGACTTCACGCCGGAGGTCGTCGATATGAGATATGTCAATCACGGATGGTGGAGGGCACGGTCAGGGTCTGTCGAGTAGATCTTCTTGTTGTTGGGAGAATTCTTAATTCATGAGTTTTAGGGAGAGACAAGGGACGCCAGTTGCTAGGGTTTCTCGATAATACCTATTTTCTATTTGGAATCAAAAGTTACAAGATGTTTTCATTAACAGGAAACCTCCCTTTATTTTTCTCATAAATTTGGCCCCTCCATTGCTGAAATTGTGAGACCCTAACTCGGAAAAGATATTCATCCATTCCTTCTCCTCATAGCCGGCCATAATCACCTCTTTACCTTAGAAAATTAAAACATCCCCTTCCATATAATAAAAATTCTAAGAATAATATTTCTTATCTCCTCCCAATTTAATCAAATACTGCAATATTTCCTAAATTTGGCACCCTCCACATTAATGAATTTTGGCCACTTACATAGGATTAAAGGGCTTGGCCGAATTTTTCGGGTTTTAATCCGATTAATTCAATTAAACTCAAAACCACCCTGAAATAATCCATTAAATCTAATGCAATTAAATGGGTTTATTGCCATTAAAAACTCCTAATAACTACATGCAATTTAACTAATATTTTTGCTTAGGAGCCAACCCTAACTTTTTTATACAATAAATGCCTAAATGAGCCGCCAAAATTTAAGTGCCTATAGTACCACATCAAGATAGGCTCTTGAGAGTGGTGCTAAAGAATTGAAGATTTTTGAAAGGATAGAAGTTGGTAATGATGCTTAGATAATGACCAACTCCAAAAACCCTCGAAATACATTTTGAGCCTAAAGTGTTTTTTTCATTTCTTAACACCAACTCCAAATCCCTTAATCAATTTTCTTCATATTGTGTTTGTTTGGTCTAACATATGGTTTCACACCAAGAGCTATCACTCTTAGAAGCAAGAGCAAGATTACCATGTATCATCTTTTGGTTTCTTGTCTTGTAAACCTAACGAAGATGATGATCAATGATTATTTTGTTTCTTAGCTGATGATGCTTATCCATTGTTGAAACCGTGCCCAAACTCATATTACAATCCCTTGATAAACCCCTTTGGATCGGTTAATGTGTATTTATTACGAATGATTGTCGAAACCTTCTACACTGAAAGTGCGACGTATGATGAGTGTGCAAATTCATTTTCCACATGAATGGATGGGATTAAAAACCTTTTATTGAGAGCATGTAATAAGTCATTTCTGACTAAGGAACTTTCATTTGGAATACTTACTAAACTTGTTTCACAAGTTAAAGTTATTTTGACAATAACTTATCTCTTAAGGGACCTTTCAATTGATGATGTCTACCAAGCTGGATGTCAATTTCATGATATTGTATGGCAGTGGATGTTTTCCAAACAAATGAATTTAGCTTGATTTGCTCATATAATCAATGTCTTCTCCATGATGATATTCTTGTAATGTTGCTTCCCATTGCGTTTGTTCATATGACATTGATCTCATCATGCAAGCCTTTGCTACCAAATCACTTGTTATAACACACTCGTTAGATTTGCAAATGCCATTTCGAAATATTTTTTTATTATATTGGTACAACGAGCTTTAGCAGCTCAAAACCATTTCTATGTGGCAAACTTCCTCGGCGAAGTTGTCTTTAACACATAGTGAGCTTCAGCAGCCTATGATGTTCTCTTTTAGCTAAATGTATGAGTAACATATAGGAATACTTTCTAAATGAAGATGGACAAGTATGGACAACTTCCATGACCTGAAACCATTTCTTCAACACATGATGAGCATTAGTGGCTTAGAGTGACCTATTTCCATTAGGCGTGCGATCGTAGCCTCGGAATTTTATCTGCATGGTGAGCTTTTGTAGCCCGGAGCAATTTGCACATTGAGCTTTTCTAGTTAGGAGCATTCCCACAATGAGCTTTAGTAGCCTGTGATGTCTTTCTACTTTCGTTAGGTGTGCGAACGTAGCCTCAAAATTTTCTTTGCACAATGAGCTTTCGCAGCCCAGAGCATTTTCACAATGAGCTTTAGTAGCCCGTGTTGCGACCCACCTTTTCCATTCGGAGGGGAAAATATATTGGTTTAGAGATATTGCCTAAAAGTTGGGCTTATGGTTTTCGATTAGGCACGGGCTCTCTTAAGTCTATACCTCGCTCAACATTGGGTATTCAATGTTGAGTCCAATTGAACGTATGGATGTTTTCTAATGAGAACTCACCATTAACCTCTTGATATCGACTATAAATCAAGTAAGGCATGAGATTATACCCCACTTCCTATGCTACTAGAGAATATAGGGTCGAAGGCTTACTTACACTAATTAATCAATTAGTGCCATTTTGATACATAATCTTATTCATTTCAAGAAGACACTTGTCAAGCAGTCCGTATTGATTTAAACATATTCACTAACATACGAGGTGAGACAATCATTAAAATAACATTCAACAATCAATGAAACATTAAATAAATTATAGTGCAAAACAAGAATCTAACACTAAGAAACAAGAAAAATGTTAATCCTAGCATTTGTCCTTAAGAACATTTACGCCTTATTGTAAAGCCTTAAGGTCTTGTTCAATTCTGAACAAAAAAAAATTTTCAAAGAACTTCGCACATTTTAAGAGAAAACTACTCAAAAACTAATTTTTAAGAGAACCACTAGTGTTTAAAACCCCAATTCCCACATGAGAAGGGGGAAGTAGACTCAAGTGAGTTAAGATGGGAACGATTTAACTTCAGGTATGGATTTCAACTTCCATGCCTTGCAAGAAGGTAGGACAAAAAGTATAAGAGTGAAGGTTAAAGTAAGAATAGAGTAGGACTGACAAAAAAAAAAACATTTTTATTCTGAATTTTTTAATTTTTTAATAATTTTTTATTGCGAAACGGGGATTCGGTGATTCGGTCTGGGCCGTTGGGCCAAGTCGAAATATGGGCTGCCACCACTCTTAGGGTTGGACCAAGGACAAAAAGACAAATGGACTCTTCACGTTAAGAGAGCTTCAATTAAAGAACGAATTGGGCTCAACTCGTGAAATTTTGCCCAATCCCTCTAGGAGTTGATCGAACCAACGTTAATGGGCCAAATTCATCCTAAACTTAATCTAATAACCAAGGCAAGAGCCCAAAATCCACTACACCTAGTTTCACCCCGAAGCAGACTCTCAGCCCCTCCGTCGTCCACTTCTCACGCGCCCATGAGCTTGGAGCTCCTCGCATGACATTTCCAGAGCAACGAGACCCAAACGTCGATCTATAATGAACCAGAAGTCAGTCACGTGAATCATCGTTGAACACCACCAATTCTCGGAATATGACTCGCCGTCATCAGAGGAAAATCACTGGGGTCATCAGTCGCCATCGATTTTTCCCTCTATCACCAGCCGGTTAACACCCATGTACCCACAGCAAATCAGCAACTAACGTTTCTTGTCTCGGTCGGCCTCCACCTCGACTCACCATTGGAAAAGCAAATCTACTTCCGGCGACTATCGTCAAGTCATCACGTTCAACGGAAAAGACACAGTACGCAAAAAGAAACACATGTCAAGCACCGAATCAAAGAGAAACTACAAAGCCGCGTCTAAGGATCCACGAACACCCAAAATCAGAGAAGGATTAAAAGCGAAATCTGGTTTGGGCATTTCATCGAACAGGTGAGGTGCACCTGCTAGGGAAAGAAACAAAAGGCTCGACCGTGACGTCAAACAAGCACCAAGACAGACAAATAAAGACCCAGAAGCAGCAAAGCCCAACATAGCCAGGGTAAGGACTCGCACACCGGAGAACAACAAGCCCCGATTCGATAAGCTCGAAGCGGCGCAAAGCAGAGGGCATGATGATCGCCCGAGCGTGGGGTCCCTACCCGGCTCGGAGACGACGGTTAGAGAGTGCGCTCGATACAAATCGGACCATTGCCAACCGCCTCGGCGTCTCCAAGCCAGGATCCTTGGGCATGAGGTCTCAGAACTAGGAAAAGGGACTCACCGGAAATACGGATGCCGGGGAGTGGGGGTCTTGGGGACGCCGGTCGAAGGTCGTACGGATGAGACGGGACGCGTAGTTGGGTCGATACGGGCGAGGCTGAGCGCCGCTCTCTGATTTCACTGTCGGCCTCCCTCAATCTCAGCTCGGCTCTCTCTCTCTCTCTCTCTCTCTGTCCGAACCTCTCTCCAAAATCCACTCAGCTCGCTCACCGTGTCTCCATTTTGAGCTCTCAAGCAGGCGGCACGGCTTCCTGCGACGCCAACTGTCGCTGCCGGTCTGCCCCGCGACCACCAACTCCCTCTCGACCTCCCCTGCCCCTCCTTCTGTCATTCTTTCTGTCTTTGCGGCCTCTGCCGCCGATCGCGAAGGACAAGGGGCAAGAGGGAAAGAGGATTAGGAGCAAGCTAGGCCGAGGGAAAAGGAAAAAATGCCCAGGCCCAGGCGGGAAAGAGGAAGCAGAAGGGAAAAAAAAGAAGGCCGGGCTGGCCTAGCCCCGGCCCAGTCTCGCTTTCATTCTTATATATATATTAATACTAGTAATGCAAATGCTCTTAATACATATATGTTATGCAATTTAATGAAAATTATTTTTGCTCAGGTCTAAAAATAATCTTTAATTTTCTATGTAAATAATTAAACGAGTTGTTAAAATTTATGTGTCAACCGTTCGTGATATCTTTCTATTTTCCGTTAGGAGTGCAAATGCAACTTCAAAACATTCTTTGAATGGTGAGCTTTTGTAGTCTAGGGATTACCCTGGTGAACTATAGCAGCATTACCCTAATGAGCTTCATGATGCCTTTTTTAGGTGTGCAACACATTCTCATTATTTTACTTGCATAGTGAGCTTTTACGACCTTGAGCATGCCATCTATGAAACACCAATACTGTGACATCCTGAAATTCGAGCATTTTTAGGGATGAGTGAACGTGAATTTTGCCAATGTATTGTTGGTTGATTCTGCTCGGACCCAATCATTTCCGAGATACTAACCTTGAGGGGAAAGGCTACTGAGGACAGAACTCATACGACTAAAGAACTTGACTTGGGAAAACGACTCGATTGTGAGACTTGCGTAAGGACGATCCTGTAGTCATGCAGGCCGATTTCAGGGACGAATAGAAGTCGATTTGCGGACAGAAATAATGGGAATACGGGTGATTCCGTCTACTATTATCGAATCTGTGAACGACCCTATGTCGATCCTTGATAATCGTGTACTTTGAAATAAGAATCTATCCTTCGCAATTTCATGTCGTCAAGGACGTCCATGTGTCGAGAAGTATTGAACGTGGTTTGGCACGAGTCGGTTACGTGTGAATCCTCGAAGCCGCTTGTCAGTTTGAATTATACCAAAATGACATTTGTGCAAAATTAACAAGGCATGAGAATCCAATATTGGACTTCAAATTTTCGGGAACGTCTGGGACGAACTTTTGGACGATGCTTTCTTGACAGTCGACAGTGTCGGTTGAGCTGAGTTTTTGGGAAAGGGATTTTCGGACCGAGGAAACGAGCCTACGAGGATGTGGGCCGGGCAAGAATAGTGTGGACCACACGCCCAAGGTTGGATGGCCATTGTGGAAAGCCAAGACAAGCAAGTGAGCCCGTTGGGCCAAACCGATCATTAACCCTCCCCAGCCCGTTGTCTAAATATAAGCCAATTCGACCCCAACAAATTCCCAAGCCCGTTCCTATTCATTTTCCGGCCCGTTTCCTAGGCCCGCCTTTCACTTTCAGCCCAAGGACACATTGGGAAATGTGCAAGGTGGAAATGACCATTTTGCCCTTGGATATTTTGAAGAAAAGTCAAAAGAAGAGAGAGAAAATGATGTCACTGGCTTGGGGACTTGGTGAAGGCATTAAATGGCCTTAATGAGGCCTAAGACCAGCTCTCATCTCTCTCTCTCCTCCTTTTCAGCTCTTCCAAAATCGCAGCCCTCTCTCCCCTTCTTCCCTTGCCTTCCTGCAGTTTTTGCTTCTAACCTCTCACCGAATTTTGAGTTGTTCATTGCCTTCCCGGTGGAATCTCGGGCCGTGCCACCTATCAAAATGTTCATCACAAAAATTACGTACTGTTCACTATGGCCGATCACCGAACAGAGCTGCCGTCTGTCCCATACGGCCGCCTGAAGTCGACGGTCCTCCGTCCGTCACTGTGCAGCGCCTCTTGTGCAACTTCGGTTTTTCTTCCGTTTCTCCATTTTTGGCCTACCCAATGCCCACACCAGCCACACACAGCTCCCCCTCGACCCCCAGGAGCCTCCGGTCACCGGCCACGAGCTCGTCGGAGCTCCGGCCAGCTTGTTTTTGCTCCAACCAGCAACCTCCTCCTCCTGCAGTGCTGTTTTGTGAAGTTCAGTGGGGAATCCAAATTTGTTGCTGCTGTGTTGAGGTCGGGACCGCCTTGGAGTGTTGTGGGAGAAGTCCTCGGGTGTCGGGTTCGTCGCCGCCGCTGCATCCGCATTTCCGGCCCGCTTAACGGGTGAGTTTAGCTCCTAAACCCTATTTAGTGCCTAACTAGCTTAGGGTTGGGTTAATTAGTACTAAGGGCTGATTAAAGTGTTTAATTAAGTGTATTAGCCCTAAGATAGGTGGTTAGATAGTGGATTAAGATTAGCTTAGCTTAGCTTAATCTTGCTTATTTATGCTTAATTGTGCTTAATTAGACCTAATTGTGTGTTTTGTGCAAATTAATCATGTTTTTCCTTAATTTCTTGATTAATGTGATTAATTGTTTAATTTATTGATTAAATTAATTTCTGCATTTAATTAAATAATTATTTAATTATTTAATTTTCGGAATTTATTTATTTAATTATTTTTAATTTCTGAATTTAATTATTTATTTATTAAATTACTGTTCATCCGGAAATTAAATTGTGTAATTTCATGTGCATTGATTTTATGGAGTGAATTGAATGTGTAATTGAGCATCCGCATGAATTGTGTAATCCTCATAAGAATGGGAGAAAGACGAATTGTCCGAGGGACACCGGAAATGGACCGCCTTTATGAGAAAGAAAGTGATTTGTCTGGAAATGGACCGCTTTTATGAGAAAGGTGGGGAAAATTGTTTGTCCGAGAGACATTGGAAATGGACCGCTTTTGTGAGAAATGATTTGAAGTTTCATATGTAAACATGTGTGCATTGGCTAATGCTCAAAGATAATAAGTGGGTTGTGATTGTATGCTTACGTGATCACTAAGTTAAAACCACCGTCTCGGGAGAGTATCCCTTGACGTTCTGTGGGCATGCGGTCTCGGGAGAGTATCCCTTGACATCCTTTAGGCATGCAGTCTCGGGAGAGTATCCCTTGACATCCTTTGGGCATGCAGTCTCGGGAGAGTATTCCTTGACGTTCATTGGGCATGCGGTCTTGGGAGAGTATCCCTTGACATTCGTTGGGCATGCGGTCTTGGGAGAGTATCCCTTGACGTCTTTTGAGCACGGAAATGCACGGTTGCGCCTCTGCGGAGGAAGGGCACCGTAGCGCCTCGGCTTACACGGAAGGGCACGGTTGCGCCTCTGCGGAGGAAGGGCACCGTAGCGCTGTAGCATCTCGGCCCAATGGAACATGTCATGAGGTGATCGCATCATTATTTATAGCACGCACACATGAACTGATAACGTGCAGGGTGTGGCAATAGCCAGGTGAGATCATTTGTGACGCGACTCACATGTGATTGGTGAACTGCATCATCTAATGGCCATGTGCATTGCGTGTATTATGCTAACATATAACGTGCAGGGTATGGCATACCGGGTAAGGTTGCATGCGAACCGGCTTTTGATTGTTGGTTGACCCTGCTTATTATTTTATTGCTGATTGCTGATTGTTGTGGTTGGGTTGTGTGAGAGGTGGCTCTGGAGAGATGCTCGGGTTTAGTTGGTGTACTAACCGGGGCTTAGGGGAAGAACTCGCTGAGATTTTATCTCAACTCGTCATGGTTAACAATTTTCAGGCCTCTAGAATGGCGCACCCGCAGTGGAGAATCCTGCCCCCACCCCACTAGTGATCGACCCGATGGAGACGAGTCCGATGGTCTGAACCCGAAGGTTCATTTTATACAGCTAGATTAGCCTAGCCTAGTTTCTTTTTGGTTTGGCTTAGAGGATGGATCGGCCCCTGTTGTCGGGCTTGTAAATCGGAAAACGATCCTCTGTTGGTTAATCTATTAAATTGTATAAATGAGTAGTGATGGTTGTTCATCTCTCTATCCCTGATTGATTGATTGTTGGATTGGGGATGGTTCGTCTTCCGCTTGCGCATAACAAAAGATTAAAATGAATGGTTGTCGATGAGTCCTGGGACGTCGCTTTCAATCGACCAAAAGAAGGGGTTGTCGCGTGCTCGGGTATTGGGGCGTGACAAACACTCTTCAGAAGCTTTCATGTAGTGTTGGATACTTCGACACACGTTTGACACTCTCTAACATTCTTGAACACTCAGTCAACACATGTCAGAAAATCTGACACCTAGTTAACTTTCTTGACACTTGGTCTGAAATTTCGATATGTGAGTTTCCGAACATGCACAAGACTAATTTTGAAATTTTTAATAAATGAAGAGTCAAAATGTAGATATGTAGAAAAAAATAAAAAATAAAAAAATGATGAAAGAAGAAAAACCTAATCTTTTTTTCTATTCTAACTCTCACTTCTCATATTATACAATTCATCCCCCAAGTTTTTTTCTCTTCTGACACGCCTTAACACATGAGTCCATAATGTGAATTGCTTTTTTTTTCCTCCAACTTTTGTGGATTATTGGAACGGAATTTGTCAAATTGAAATAATGAATGATATTAATAATTGGTGGATTAATGTTTTAAGAATAAATTCATTCTGGGCTCTTTTTTATTATTTATTTATTTGTGAATTTGAATCAAATTAATATTATTAAAATAATCAAGAAAATGATAATTTATCATGTTTATATAAAAATATATATTTAATATATAACTTATTCCAACATGTCAGAATTCTCTATTATTTTAGAAACAACATGTTAGCATATCGGGTTGTGTTATGTGTTGCGTGTTATTGTCGATGCTACTTAACATGCCAGGGTCGAATAAAATAAATAAATAAATAAAATTCCAAAAAAATCTAAAAGATTTAAAAAAAAGAAAAAAGAAAAGAGTCCAAGAGGGGAGAGGAAAGCAATCGGAGATATCTCAAATGGCTTCGAGAACTAATGTAAGTACGTGTCAAGATACATCCCTAATTCAAGTTCATATATCATTAATTCATTTCATTTCAATATGGTAGGTTCATTGATAAAATTTAGATATCATTTTAGTCTTTGAAAGGAATATCTTTGAGCTCCCTCTCAAAAAGAGGCAGCTATTGACACATATATTTTCCTAATGATCAATGTTAGAGATTTCGAGCAAAAGGTCTCATTTCTTTACCAAAAGAATTAGCTAAATGTCTTTAGTATCTCAACTGAACGTAACATTTAAAAGCATTGCATTTTATTAGTAATTAGGTATAATTTGTCTTAATAAACCAATAATTGACTTTTTTAGGTTGACTATTGGTCAAACTTGAAAAAAAAATCAGCTCTATATAAAAAATTATAAAAACGTAAAAAATTTGCATATAGGTGTCAATTTAGTATAAGCTTGTAAGATTAGTTCTTTAGGTTTCAAACTTTCATAAAAATGGCCAATGTTGACATTTTGGTCAAACTGTAGAATTTGACTTTGATAAAAAAAAAATTAGAATTTCATTAGTTTCTAATTTTTTTTTTCAATCATCTGATTTAGAGATAATGAAATTTAGAAATCTTGGATCTGATTAAAGACATTTCAATTTATGGAGCTCGTCAACCATTTAGAGCATGATGATACTTAGTGCCATAGGATTGGAGCTATTTATACTTACACCCCTCAATGATCATGCCATTCAGCACGATCACACAAAACTTTAGAGAGAATAAATAGAGCCTATTCTTTTTTCTGATTTTTGGGAGGGGCAAGTGACCGGTCACTAAAAAGGAAAAAGGATCCCTCTTTTACGTAGAAGAAGAGGAGAGGCTCTCTTTGATTCTTGGAGACATTCTTACGTTCATCGAGGGGGACGGAGGCACACCTACGGGGGGGGGGGGGGGGGGGGAGATGCTTCTCAGCGTCCAGAATTCATCCCACATAATATTTCCATCGTTTCAATTAATTCGCAATTACTTAGTGCAACTCCTGGCTTGATGCTAGCCTGAAAAACGATTGTCATGAGAGCTATTTTCGTCAATATAAACTAGACTTTTGCTGATGCAAGACTGTTGAGTCGAAACATTACCCAATATGCTTACCATCTGTTCGAGCATATGCTTAAGTTAAATCAGTGTTATCTGGCTCATTCTTACACGTGTACAGCTTTATCGATTGCTAAATGTAGTTAAATCGTTTCTGAACCATTGATGAGATGAGTTTTCCAAATTCAAGTTGAGCTATGTCAATTCTCATGATTATCTGTTCATCAAATAAACTTGCTATACTCTCTGTGTTGAAGTAGTTCTATTAGCTTCTCGTTTGTGTCGTGGTGCAGCAATTACTGGAATCTTCTTTATGAATGAACCAAAGATTCATTCAATATGTAGTTGAGAATTTCTCTGATTTGTGAATGTTTGCTTCGATATTCTGTTCTATGCATGAACAATGGCAGTATTTGGAAGCGGTCATCGGAGAGGGAAGTTCAGGAGTTGACATCGCGTTCCCGTGAGTCATGTGTCCAGCGGTTGACCGTGGTGGTCCGGCAGCTGGAAGCAGTCGATGGTGGAGCATTTTATTCTCGGTTTAAGATAGTTTATTTGGATTGTCGCTGAGGATTTTATTGTTCTTAAGTCAAGAGGTAAGTTTTGGGGGTGGACTTAGCATAGGTCTGGGCTGGTTTTGAGTTTTGTTAGTCAGTTTAATTTGTTTGGTTGGGCTTGTTTTAACAAGCCCAATCTAATTCTTGGCCCACATCTTTCGAGTCCAACTTAAAAAATTCATGCAAACTGGGCTCAAGTGGCCCAGCCCGAGTCAGTCATTTTCCAGAATAATAAAAATCGAAAATTAAAAATTAGAAATCGAAAAAAAAAATAGTATAGAAGCAGGTTTTGATTAAGTTGTTTTATAAAAGCGCTAGATGTAGCTTAGTTTTATTTATTTAGCATGCCTTTAGTTTAGGGGGTTTTAGTGGTTAACTTTGATATAGCTTAGGTTTAGGTAGGTTGGTCTTTTAGGCAAGATAATGGACTCAATTTGAATTTAGCTCATGGGGATTGGTGTCTTGGGTTAATAATGAGGTCAAGTGTATCATTTGCATTATACTTTATTGGGTTTACTCTCTTGCCCTTTACTTTTATTGTATTGTTTATGATTTGTCTACTTTTTCTTGATTGCACACTCATACATGGACATCATTTGATGACATAGGTTGGTACAATGGTCAAAGATTGCCTGAATCATTTAGGTAACAAATCAATCAAGTTAGGATATTGAAAGGGCATTGGTTAGATAATTAATGTAATCAATTCTCCAATCATAGATTTTTTGTTACATCGGAAGTGAGGTATGTCCTCGTGGGCTCTAGGAAATTAGTTCCTAACGTCTTTTTATAGAAAAAGTAGACAATCAAAACTTTTTAAAGGAAATAGTTGATTCTAGATTTCCAAGAAAGGTCATAGAAATGTGACAATGGATGGGAAAAAGCAAGATTGGTGGAGATTTCTTTCGTGGCTTATCTTAACTTTTCCCTTTTGTTGATGGCTAGGCAAAATAGTGTTAGTCTTTTCCACTTCACTCGGTGTGCCAATCGGGATAACCTTTTGAGTGTCCTTGGAAATTTCCTCGTGGGCTCTAGGAAATTAGTTCCTAACGTCTTTTTATAGAATGTTCGATTAATACAATTATAAATTTCAAACCAGTACTTGCATAACACATTATCCAATATTAAATTCTGTCTTCGAAAACATACTAAACTATTACACTTACGATATATTTATTTAAAACTAATTTCTTTGAAAAACAAATTATTAGCACTTCTCCTATTTAGGGGCAATTAAAACTTCTATTATTAGCAAGTTTTGATCACACATCTCACAAATCTATTAAGAGGTGATTTATGGCACAAATAATGTTGAAATATCATACTTTAATGCTTTCAGTTGGGTCTTCAATTTGGGGATTTCAAGTTTCGTCTCTGCGCTAGTCTAACTATTTCTATAAAATTTCTAAGGAATAAGTGTAGCGGAAGTCCTTAAACTTATCATGAAAGTATAATTGAGTCATAAAACTTTCAAAAAGTACAATCCAATCTTAAAACTTATCACAAAGTATAATCAAGTTCTAAAACTTGAAGTGCAATAAAGTCTTAAAACTTGTTACCAAAGTGCAATTAACGAAATACCTTGATTAAACCAATTTGACAAGTATTAAGACTTTGCACTTTTTGAAAGTTTTAAGACTCAACTATACTTTTGACAAGTTTAGGACTTAATTGCATTTTCTGAAAATTTTAGGATTAAATTGCACTATTGTGATAAATTTTAGAAACTTTCAATGCACTTATCCCAATTTCAAAATATATGAGAATTTTGTTTAATTCTTCTTTTGTTGGGCTAAGTATTTTTCTTTTGTGGGCTATGTAACATGGACGAACTGGTGCTTCTGATTGCATCAACGCTCAAGTTAAAGCTAGAGCTAATGGTTCTAAATTACATGAACCATTTCATGTTTTTGTAGTTCAGAAAAATTATATGAACTTGAATAAATGTGTGCAAACCGAAGTATTGTCCAAGCCAAAGAGAGAGATTGATTTAGAAGATGGTATCAATTGTCCTCTAAAGTCTCTCATGATCCTCTACAGCATTCTTCAAAGGTGCATCGTCTACAAAGCAGCTGGTTAAATGCTTTTCCTTATCTTCTTGTTTTCACTTCTGTCAAAAACACATGAAACAAATAATTTGCAGAAGACAAAAAAGGACACCAGCTCACATACTATACACAACCTTACTGATTTTTTTTTTTAATAATCAAACTATTTTGATTAATAAATTTTATGTCGCAACTCATAAACATGAACATTTTGGTTGAAAAGAAGAAAGAAGATGAGATTCGATCTATCTGTCTTGATATCATATCGTTATGATTTATGTAAAGAATTGGACTTCGATACGGTACAATGTTGGATCAAGATTCGTCGAAGACTGAGATCACTGTAAAGAAGGGACAAATTCTTCAAAGTCAAGATCACGAAGAGGTTGAGGCTGTCTTAAAGTAAGACAATAATAATTGATTCTGCACTCCCAAGAAAGGTAGTAGAAGCACGATAATGGATGAGAAAAAGTAAAGCTCGTCTGATTCTATCCATGATTGATCTTTAACTTTTCCATTTTGTTGATGGCTGGGGAGATGAGTGTTAAAAGTCTTTTCCATTTCACACGTTACACCGAAAGTGGAGATAACGTTTGGAGCGCTCATCTTGGAAAGCTCTTCATGGGTCTAAGAAATTAGTAACCAATGTCTGTTTTTATAATTACCTAAATTCTATCATGGTTGATGAACCAATACTCTTGTTATTTGCCAATTTTTTTTAATTATCACCATCTTCCATTTACCAATTATATGTAAGATTACTGATATTTATTGGGTGACTTCCTGATTTTTTCCATATTAATTAAGTCAATGGAGAAGTTAATAAATTTTAAAAAACCAAATAAACATCGATAATTAACTAGAATGAGAGTTGATAACAAGTTGAAAGCTTAATTGAAGAAAAGGTTGATAAATAAGAGTTAGTAAATTTAAGGCATAAAACCATTAGGGTTTGTCCTAGTGGCCACTCTTATCATATGGGAAGGGGGAGGTAGGGAATTTGAATCCCCACCTTATGGGGAAGATTTAGTTTCAAATGTGAGTTTCGACTTCCACACCCTACAATGAGGTAAGGAAAAAATTTAAGAATGAGAGTTAGAATAGGAGTAGAGCATGACTGACAAAAAAATAGTATAATAAAGAAAGGTGAATAAAAACTTGATTAAAAAATAAGAAAAGTTGGTAACTAAAAAAAATGGTAAGTAATTTAAATAAGAGTTGTCAACTCAAAACTAATTGATAATTTAAATAGAGAAAAGTAGGAAAGTCACTCTACTTTGTAGTTGGTAATGTTCGAGGCATTTTTGAGAAATGCAACTAGAAGTGGGTAGACGGTAAAAAAAATGATAATTAAAGTTTGAAGTCATTATCCTTTTCATTTTTGTTTTCGAGCAAGGTTAGATTTGCAACTCTACATGTCTACATTTCTTAGACATTTCATTTGATTCTTGCCCCATACGCCAATCGGTTGTGGGTTTTAGGCCATTTCTTAATCCTTCAATCATATCTTTACTACGTCACTTTCCTACCTGACTATTGCTTGTTGAATACCGCGTTTACCATTATCCAAGTCTTGTAAAAACACTACAAAATGTGGTGTGATTTTACATGGTGCAGCTAAGATGAAAAGGAAAAGGAGCTGTTTATGGCCATTTTACACGTGATCTTTTTATATTATATATATAAGTACTGATATCTCTCCATACTTCTCACAAAAACAATAGGAAAGGATAACATTACGTTGTTATACTGATTTTGGACATTGGTTAGAAGTGATTATTTTATGTGATTTCTATCCTTCCAATACTTAAGCGAGATTTGTGCAAAAAAATGCTTAAGGAAGAAAAAGGGAGATTTACATCCAACTGCTAAAATCAAAAGGATGTCAGTTATATAGCTAATTGATCCACTATGTTGCATTTCCTTGCGCTTTCTCTTTCGAATAAATGATAATTATACAGAGTCTATACTTTTTTCTTTTCGGATAAAGAGTCTATATGTATAGTTAATTATTTTGGTTCAAACTTGAGTTGTTTCATTTTTATTATTGAATCTAATCTAATATTAATTTTGTTTTCTATAAATTATTTTTGTGGTGCAAAGGCAGGAGGCCTAATAGGAATGATTGATTTCCGATTTGGTCTACTTCGTTTCCAAAGTGGAATCGGCAGCCGAATCGGGAGGACCAATTCCTCATTTCTAGGATCAGGGACTAGACCAGACTTGCTGGTCCTGGAGCTAGAGCTGGTTGGTTTGGTCCGGTCCAATGGCATCGGTCTTTATTTGACTTTTGCATCGAATCACAAATATGTTAAAAAAAATTGCTCAACAAAACCCCTCCCTTGCCCCTCTATTGCTTCTTTGAAGATAAACCAAACCATCAACCACCATATAAAACAACAAAAAAGAGTCGCACATTAAGAAAAATTGAGCCAAATACAAAATCAATCAAGAGAGTCACACTTTGCCTAGAGGTGAAAGGGAGAGAGTCATTGTTGTCAAGTGTAAGATAGATGCGAGAGGGAGGGATTAAATGGTTAAGGGAAACTGTGAAAGTTATGGTTCATTATAAAATTTAAAAAATATAAAGACATATATAGTCGATTTGGTCCGGTTGGGTTCCCATCATAGAACCGAGAATCGGACCCACCGATCACTAGTTCCAACAATAGAAACCGGGATCTAGACCTTCGCCCGTGGGAACAGTTCAAAACTGGCCAGTTCAGTCCAATTTGAACAATTCTCATTGCACACCTCTAAGGCCTATGTAAAGCTAATACATGGCCCTCTCTTCAATTGACACATGTCCCACTTTGATCTTTATTTTTTCATTTCCTTTTACGTAAACTTTAATTCAATAAAAAATTAAATAAACAAATGATCAAATTTAAATGAAGATTAGTTAATAAAGTTTCAAAAATTTATATTTTTCCACTTCTTTTTAGAAATGCATATCTATATAAATATAAAACCACCTAAGTTAGTCGCCGATCCAGCTTTTTTAGATTTATTTATCCTGTTGCTTTTGACTAATAATAGTACAATAAAGTAACTTAAAAAAAGTATCACTTTGTTAATGACTACAAAGATCAGGCTAATCAAGTAATCCTAGAGGGAGCAGGTTTGCTTTTGACGCAATTTGCAATTGAGGTGCAATTCTTTTCATTATTATTATTTTATTATTTTTGGGTTGTCATCTTGTCAAGTTTAACTTTTTTTCCCTTTCTTTTCATCAGAAATCTCAATGACAATCAAGTGCAGATTCTTCTTTTATTTTCCTTGCGGGCACATGGGTTTCATATAGAAACCTAAGTTCAATAGTACAATAAAGTAACTCCAAAAAATATCACTTTGTTAATGACTACAAAGATCAGGCTAATCAAGTAATCCTAGAGGGAGCAGATTTGCTTTTGACGCAATTTGCAATTGAGGTGCAATTCTTTTCATTATTATTATTATTTTTTTGGGTTGTCATCTTGTCAAGTTTAACTTTTTTTCCCTTTCTTTTCATCAGAAATCTCAATGACAATCAAGTGCAGATTCTTCTTTTATTTTCCTTGCGGGCACATGGGTTTCATATAGAAACCTAAGTTCAATAGTACAATAAAGTAACTCCAAAAAAGTATCACTTTGTTAATGACTACAAAGATCAGGCTAGTCAAGTAATCCTAGAGGGAGCAGGTTTGCTTTTGACTCAATTTGCAATTGAGATGCAATTCTTTTCATTATTATTGTTATTTTTTTAGGTTGTCATCTTGTCAAGTTTAACTTTTTTCCCTTTCTTTTCATCAGAAATCTCAATGACAATCAAGTGCAAATTCTTCTTTTCTTTTCCTTGCAGTTGCGGGCACATGGGTTTCATATAGAAACCTAAGTTCATTGGCGTCGACACGGTGGATTGATGAGGACTGACCAACCACATAACCGTATTTTATAGTTCACTTAGACTAGTCAACTTCTCCTATTATGTCCATTTATGGTTTATATTGTAAAGTTTGTGTAGAGACACAGACAAAGCATGCTACCAATCTCCAATCGATGATGGTTCTCTCCTATAGATCAATTCTTAGTCTAATTTCTTCCATAAAATGATTTATAGTTGTACTTTGGGACATAGACACTACAAATGCTATAACTTTATACGAAACTTACTTTAATGCTAAAACTTTTCATTGGATTACTCTATTGTCACATTGGATAGAAAATGATCGCTTAATTTTAAACCCATTTATTACTTACATACTGAATATAACTAACCCATATAATAACTCAACTCATCAAATATGAGTTAAGAAATGATTTTATGAACCATCTTGAAAGGTTTATGTAGAACCTTCCCTAAATTTAAGCGGTCAACCAGACCTTCTATTCATAATTTGATGTCATCCTATCAATCTGTTGAGCAAATTAGTCCACGATTTTTGAGATAGATAATCTTGGAATATCATACTATATCGCTATAAGCTGAGTCTTCAATTGAGGAGTTCCAATGGTCGTCGAATCTGTATAACACAAGTGTTTAACGATCATGTTTGACTATTCTACGGAACTTAGATTTTTATTCTACACCTTTCCTTCGATAGTTTTCAGACTTGGTGAAGTTTAACCCATACAATTAGTAGTCATATCGCAGCTTTTGAATAATTTAGATATGAGCATGTTTGCAACCAAAAATGTCCAATTTTTTTTAAATATCGACATGCGATGACAGTTCAAAAGCAATAAAAATGGAACTCGACAGCCTAATATCCAATCATCAAAAGTAGTAATGAAAAGGAAAAAGAGTGGAAAATGTACTATGTGGGCATATTTAGTCATATGTGGAGGAAGCCAATTGAATGGATTGAAGGTTGGTCAATATTACATGTTGATGACTCAGGTGTAAATGTTAGCACATATCGACAAGTGGTAAATGATTGTGGATTATCTTAACAAAGTTGTCGATGAACATGTTAACTAAGGAGCAAGGTGATTGATTTAGAGGATTGCATCAAGGCTTAGGGAGGAGATTGTGGAAAACGGTTACAATGGAAAATGAACATTGGGAGATTGAGCGGCTCAAGAAAACGTGGAGGGCAGTTACAATGGGAATTGAGAAATGAACGTGAAGAAATTGAGCGGCTAAGGAGAATGTGCGGCAGTTACAATGGAAATTGGAAACTGAACGTGGGGAAATTGAAGCCGCTGTTTCAATGGAGATTGCTTTGAAGAAGAAGACTCACCGATGTGGGAATATGGGACTAAATTTTCGAAGGTGCGGAAGCACAATTACAAAAATGAAGGAACCACTCCCAAGTGGTTATAATAGAAAGCCTATAAATACTAAGTTTTCATCAACCGAAAGGCACATCGACAATCAAAATATAATATTTTATTATATTTACTTTTGCGTACTTTATTTTTCCGTAGTTCTAGCTTTCCATTTCATGTCATCGATTTAATTCCGATGCATATCTTTATCCCGATGCTTCATTGTCGATTAAATTACAGTGTACTTCTCTAACGTGGGTGTCTCGTTGTAGATTAAAATCCGGCGTTACATCTTTACACATTCTCAAGCTTTGTAGTCAATTAAATTTTGGCATAGTTCATGTATGTATGTTGCCGTGCAAGTGGCTATATTTTCAAGCTTTGTCGTTGATTGAATTCCGACATGATTTGTACGTACAGTTTGGTTCGAATTTTGAAATAAAAGTTTGTAGTTATTTCTTGTCGGCTTGGATATTTCTTCTTTGAATTCACCATAGAACCTGTCTCCTTTTATCGAAAGTTGAAGAACGAGTTTCGGAAAAAATGTTTCATTGTTGATTAAATTCCGGCGAAACAAAGCCTCTGCACACTTAAATAAACTTATTAAGTACTTGGATTAAGTTTTGATATTGTCAAAATCCTTCAGATATTTTTCGACAATTGTAGTCTTAGCTCCATCGGCCATTGAGAATGTGCTCGATCCAGAACACACCACCATTCCCGGGTGAAAATTACATTTGTCCAAAGAAATGCCAGCAGAAACTTGCCCCTTTTCTTTGCCACAAATCACCCACCGCCAGAACTTCCAAACACTGGCAGCCACAGCCTCATCCAATACTCGACGCCAGGTTAACACGACCCGACTGTCTAGATCTATTTTTACGCGTTAACAACCTGCCTTACTTCGATTTGTGTCTTCGTGCCACTAGTTAGTCTCTAATACGGCCCTAGTCAAAGCGGCTCCGCATCAGTGCCACGTTAGCTCCACAGCAGCACCATGTCAGCGATTGGCCCAAAAGTCCATCGCGTCAACGAGTCGTGCTGATCGGTTGACTGAACCGGCCTGACGTATTCGCGAATTTGGATTGTTCCTCTTCAAGTTTCGTCTGATTTCTCGTATATGTTGGCCTTCATAATTTGAGCTTGTTTTATGTATATTTCTTCTATAAATGAGTTTACCTTGGATTTATCTTGGCTGCCTTGTATGCGTATTACGATGGAGAAAATCAGGGACGTATTCGGAAATTTTTTTATTAGCGGGAAAAACTGATAGATACTAATATATAAAATTCATTGATTCAAATAGTAAATATAATAATTCTGTGGTTGAAAGGAATGGAATGATGAGTAAAACTTCAATAGATTAAACTTCGCACTTAAACCTTCAGAAGTACATGTCTATTTACTGCAAGTCTCAATCATGGAGGAAAAATAATGAAATAGTTAGAATATAACTGATTAAAGTGATTTCTCATCAAATTCATGAAGGCATTATTGAATTGTAATTTTAAAAATAAATTAATATTTATTTGTGGATGAGAAAAAACAAGATCATTTGATTTCCTTTCACGACTGATCTTAAACTTTTCTCTCTGTTGATGGCTGAGCTAACAGCGTTAGTCTTTTCCACATGGTGAGCCAACTGTGGAGATAACCTTTTGAGCATACTTCTTGGAATTTTCCTCATGGGCTCTAAGAAATTAGTTCTCAATTTCTCTTTATCTACTATTTGGTTAATACAATTAGAAATTCCAAATCGTCATTCTCATGACGCATTTATTCAAAATTAATTAATGTCTTACAAAAAATACTAAACTTTTACACCCACATTTATACAAAACCAGTTTTTTTGAAAAACATGTGCTTGGCCCTTCTTCTAATTTGGGCTATCAATCTATAAATATTGGGGAATTAGTGTAAATACCTTATTATTTGATAAGCATACAAAATAATCAAGATTCATGAACTACTTTTAAGACTTATTAATTTGATTAATATCAAGAAAATATTGAGAGATAAAAATGCTATAGGGATTCACGGTATACTTTCAAGAGTTTCTTCTTGGCATTGAAGGTTAATAATCCAGTACTTTTGACATTATAACATTAAAAGAGTTTTAGAAGGAGTTAGGGAATTTTCAGAGGTTCTCCACATTTTACTTTCAATTAGGTTGGTGAAAATTATTTTTCTATGGCTCAGGTTAACAAGTGTACTCAAGGCACTTGTTAAGCATACTAAATGAGAGAATAATTCATTTTTCAAAGCAGTGATCATGCATAAACAATAAGTCACGCATTCAAAAATATAAAATTTCTTTATTTAGTCGGTTAAGAAGTGCTCTAAGAGCACACGAGTCACGTACTAGAGATTATGGTCGTTAAATGATACAAGTAGATTGATATACTTTTTTTCTGTCCCGATTTACTCACCTTTTGCTCTTACTCGATTCCAAAATGCGTTGATTACTTAATTTTGACATACGAGTTGTTTATTCAATAACTTGCTGATGAGGTACCAATAAATTTTGAAAATTAATGACACATTTGTTTTTCCAAAATTACCAAGTATTTTAGTAATCCACCAACAAATTCATTTTTGTGTGGCTTGTCTACGTGTAAACATTTCTGGCTTTTATAGAAAATTACCAACTTCAATTTAAGTATTTTACCAACATTACTAATAACAAGTTTCCAACTAGTTTTAGGTTGGCATATATTATTTGAAACTTATCAATTTTTGTTTGATTTTTTTTTCAAAATTACTGACGGTGGTTTTTGTGTGACTTATCTACGTATACAAATATTTTGTTTTTGAAACTTACGAACGTGTTAAAGTTACTAACTTCTATACAAAATTAGCAATTGTAGAATAAGTGTTTTACCAACTTATCTCCAACTAATTTGCTAAATTAGCACTTGGTAACATGAACTTGTTTTGAGTGACATATCAACTTCTATTTGGTTGTTTTGAAAACAATTTTGATCAGATACCATTTCGTATCTACTGATATTACGTATTGTTCAAGTAACTAACTCTTCTATAGATATATCATCTCTTGTTAACTATTTGATTAATATGAAAATGACATGGGACGTTACAACAAACAAGTTGTCGATCAATTTTATTGTTACCAACAAGAATTGATGGCCATCAACAGTTTCACGAATTTACCGGCACGGATACACAATTCCTAGTTTGTAACCAACGAAACACAATAGTCACCCATATTCCAATCGTTTGGAAGTTTCCCATGAGCATTAGTCATGTCTGCCATTGAGCGAATTGTCTGCTACCCGCCAGGAGCTTATGTCCTTTCCTTTTCCAACTCACAAAGTAGATTTTGCAGGAGGCTGTTCCATTATCTACTTTGGTCCCTTCAACCTCCTATAATCCCATTACATCTGCATTTCCATAGAGACTTACACTGTTCGAGTCACTAGACTTTATATTATATCAGAGTTACGAGAACTAACAACAGTTATCCCCTATTTGTTAGGAAAATAATGGGGCTCATTGACAGAGACATGTGTCAAGAATCCTTTAGAAAATGCCCATTTAGATGGCCGGTGAAATGAGAATATCAAAGGGGGAGCATAGAAACTTCACTCTTGACTCTCACCAACTCCCCTCTTTTGTATGAACAGACAACACGTGGTTGGGAAAGTAACGCAACTGTCTTGGAGTTGGTGCTGAATTGAAATATAATATGAAATTTTGACAAACAACAATTTGATTCTTTATTCTTAGGAAATGAAATATTCGATGAACGCGTATCGATATTACAGCACAAGAAGCCACAAGCTTATGAATTAATAATAGAATGAAAGGGCATGTGCTGTGCCGACAGACGTGCTTTCAGCCTTTGTCGACAAAGGTGAAGTTCCCCGAAGCTTGGCAGCTTCTCTCGAGATTTGCGGTTGAGTCAAGCTTTGCCCTTTCAGATCAATGAGCTGGGGTGAAGTAGGTAATTGGGTTCGAGGCTTCAAGGCAAAAACAACACTAGAAAACAGAGAGATGGGTAAATGAAGATGGAAAAGCCCATTAAATTACAAAATAAAAGGATTAGCACTTGAAATCTTTTCTCTATATTTGCAAATTAAATTCTGTTTACTTAGTGTAAACCAATTCTGTTTTGGCTTTTCTAAGGTAAAAAAAAAGAGTAGTCGTTAAACCTTTCAAAAATACAGATTTATAATCTTTATATAAAATCCTATAATATTTTGTCATAAATTTCTAAACCTAGAAACATATGTTGAGTTTTAGCAGGAAAGTCAATGACTTGATTTCGTATCTAAATTTATCTAAACATGTATACCCATTTACATATTCATATCTTAAAAGCGTTAAACATGTCATATCGTATAACACAAATGATAAATCTATTGTAGATCGATAGTTAATTTGTGCTCGTTGATGTATATTAACATTGAGAATTCTTTCAGTCTTCAATAATAATTCACGTATCTAGCGTTGATAATCATATGTTTTCTAAACACGTGTCTAGTCATGTCGATGAACTGGTTAAATTTTGGTTCAAACAGGTGTAATAATAAAGGAAGGTAATCGGAAGTCGGTAAAAAAAAAAAGTTGTACAAAATAAACTTGGTAAGAAACGTTGGTAACCTCAAACTAATTGATAACTTAAATAGTAAATAGTTGGTAACTCACTCGAACTAAAGTTGGGAATTTTTAAAAAGAATCGGTAATTTTATGTCTTCGCACAAATAGGAGCTTGTAGATAACAAGAGAATATTATTTTGAATGGAAAGAAAACTAACTTCACCTCACGCTTTGTACAATGAGAATCCTGCATCAAAGAGCGGACGGTCCAACTTCATTTTTGTGAGTCCTGGGTTTTCTCATTGGGAATCCCTCCATTGATTCGATTCTAAGTTTTTGTTTCTGATTTCATTTATTCAAGTTGAAAATGTTGTTGGGCTCCCTGCGTTGGTGGGGCTGAAATAAATTTTTTGGGGTCCCTCAGTGAGCAAAAGATCAGACCCAATCTAGCTAAGATTGCTAGGTCAACAACGAAGGATTTCTGGAGCAAATTCTGAGAGCTTTAGAGGTTTGAGGGGAAAAGGAACATTGAGAGTATATAAACAAGAAAAGTGGGATTGATAGTGAAAAAAAAAAGGCAAAAAGAAAAACACGATAAAATGACCGGGGATCGGTGGGACGGCCACTTCTGCACAACCCTCAAGACTCGCAAAATCAGAGAGGACGGCACACAATTAGAGAGACAAAAGGAAAAAAGAAAAGAAAAGGCGACTGTTCATCGTTCTTAGGGGTTCTTGTTCAGCCGGTTTGGTTTCATCTCTCAGTGTCGTTGCTGCTTTCGTCCGGCGATCTGTGGTTTGCTTTCTCGTCCAAATTCTCGAGACCTTGTTTGCCGGTGTTGATCTCCGGCTTCTGTCCTTCTGCGAACACCGCCACCGCAGCCGTCGCCCCTCACCAGTTACCGCGCTCGCTTTCGGCTTGCCCATCGTCTCGTTGCGCCTCTACCTCGCTTGCTTCGTCGCGCTCAGCACGTCCTGCTGCGGCCGCGACAGCATCTTTGCCGACTTATTCTAACACCACAGCAGCAGTCCCAGGCGGCATCCCGCCCCACTTGCTGTTTTGCTTCCTCTGCTACGTTTGATTTCTTTTCGCAGGTTGCCCAGAGCAGATTAGCAATGATCGAACCCACATCGTCGCCGCCAAGCAGAGTCCGACCAACAAACTTTCACTGTTGCATCTTTTGTTCTAGCAAACCTGTCTGCTATTTGCTGCTTCCTTGCTGAATTGCCATCGTTGCTGCTTTGGTCACGTCGTTCCTCCTCACCTGTTGCCGTAAAGCTCCCTGTCGCCGGTCCCGATTATTGGAAACAAATACTTCAAAGTTGGTAATTTCTCAAACGAATTTGATAGTTTGCAATTATTGATCATCTAATTTGATATTATTCCAATACTAATCTTGATTTGCCTAAGAACTTTACGCATATCCGGGTAGGAAATTCCCTATTTTGAACAGTTGATTTGATATTTAGGTATTAAATCGGATTATGGATTGCATAAACAAATTTTAAAAAATTTGATTAAGATTTTAATTTTCCTTATACGTAAATGTTAATTCAATAAAATATTACCTAAACAAATCATCCAACTTAAACGATTATAAGTTAACAAAGCTTCATGAACATCTATTTTCCCAATCTTCTTTTTAGAAACGCGTATCTAGTTAAAATTGGAAAGCACCTAGAATAGTCAACAATCTAACTTTTTCAGATATATTTTTCTTGTTGCTTTTGACTCATAGTACAATAAAGTAACTTAAAAAAAAAAAAAAAGCGTCTCTCACTTCATGACGATGACTAATAAAGATCAAGCCACTCAAAGCATCTTGGAATAGTAGGTTTGCTTCTGACGCTATTTGCAATTGAGGAGCAACTTCTTGTCTCTTCTTCACATTTTTAGGTTATCAGTTATCATCTAACTTTTTCCCTTTTTTCTTTATATCAGAAATCTTAATGTCAATTAAGTGCTAATTCTTCTTTTCTCTTCCTTTTCTAGGTACATGTGTTTTATATTTTTAGTTAACTTAGACCTCGACTTCCATTAAATTTTGTTGACTTCACTCCGGTGGGCCCTAGGTCAGCCATCACCGCCGTGCAGATAAATGGTGATTTTGATTTGCTGGCCAACAGAAGTGAAAAATTTTTGCTTTGCTTCAATAATCGGTTATCTTAAACTTTTTCTTGTTGCCGTTTGGAAAATGAAATTAAGAAAAAAGGAAAAAGGGAAAAAAATGACACGTTCTAATTAAAGGACACTGATATTCCGACCAAGAAAAAACTGACAATGATATGGTCCACCACCTGAAGTGGATTTCAAGATTTACGCTATGAAAACTAGTTTCGAGCTTGCATTGATAAATTTTTATGTTTTACATTTGTTTAATTTAATCTTTCTTTCCGACACAATTATACATTTTCTTCCCTTGAAATATATAAAATTTTCACAGCACATAAAAATTGATGAGTAATTTACATATAATTTCCTTATATTTGAAGATACATTTTAAATCTTAATGATAAAGTAAAAAGGTTTTTAGAAGAAAAGCATAAACAAATAAGTCCTAAGAGAACTCCACTGA
Source organism: Corymbia citriodora subsp. variegata (assembly GCA_014858505.1). Classification (NCBI taxonomy): domain Eukaryota; kingdom Viridiplantae; phylum Streptophyta; class Magnoliopsida; order Myrtales; family Myrtaceae; genus Corymbia; species Corymbia citriodora. The sequence continues at coordinate 14,839,521 of CM026412.1, forward strand.
TTCTGATCATCAGGATTATCTCCTTAAGTTTTATTTCATTATGTGTCATTTGTGAAACCAAAGTATGCACATACTTATATCTATCAATAATTAAGAAAGCAAGGTAAAATGGAGCTTAGTGGTTGAATCACATAATCATAAAGCTCTTCTCCCTTTCCCTTTAATTAAATATATTACTTCACCATAAACTAGCGGAAAAAAAAAACTCAATCGTTACATTTGATTTAATATAACATTTTTTAGAGCAATACACTAACACCAGCTTGCCTTCTTAATTTAAGTCTACTTAGACTTTGACCTGACTCTTGTGAGCCGTGGAAGTCAGAAACAGAAACTCATTTTCTTTTTTTGGTCGGTACAGAAACTCAATTTCACATATCTCAAACTAATTTAAACTTGCTGGGGTTGCATTTCCCAACATCCCGAGATGTGCGACTCCACATGTGTAAGTTACATATCTCGGACATTTCATTTGATTTTCGTCCCATCCACCAGTCAACTTGGGGAGCTTAGATCATTTCTTAATCGTTCAATCATATATCTGCAATTCTCTCTATCAATGCCGCAACACAGTGGAAATCGAAACTAAGCTTGGCTTACTTACTTGACCATTGCTCGTGGGCCCCAGTTAAAGCATGTCAAATCTTTTGTGATTTGCTTTCAGAATGTTAGGAGACACAGCCAAGATGAAAGGAGAAAGGAGCTTTCCTCCAGAAACTAGATCCACAAGCCATGGCTTATCGAGAACTGAGTATGAGGTGTTCTTGAGTTTTCGAGGACCAGATACTCGTGCTAACTTCACAGATTCCCTCTATCATACCTTGAGGGATAAGGGTATAAGTGTTTTCATAGACAAGAAGGGGATTGATGTCGGTGACGAGATTGGCCATGAGATCTACCAGGCCATCGATGATTCGAAAATCTGCATTCCCATCTTCTCCACAGGCTATGCCTCTAGTAGGTGGTGCCTACGCGAGCTAGAACACATGATGAAGCGTAGGAAAAGCCACCAACTGGAGGTTATGCCCATTTTCTATGACATGGAACCCTCTGACGTGAAGCTTGAAACTGGAGGGTATAAGGATGCACTAACTCTGCATATAAAGGAATGTGGGGCTGAGATTGTGCAAGGCTGGGAGGAGGCGCTCAAGGAAGTTACTAAAATCAAGGGATGGGACACCAAGAACATAGGGTATGTTAAGTCACTCAACTCCATCTTCCCTTTTCTCTCTGTTTCTTTTGCTTGAATGCGGATTACAGTTTGAAGAGCAGAATTTTTTTCTTAGTTCTGGGCCAAAAATTGTGATGGATATCGCACGGAATTCTACTTTATTGTCTCAAGACTCAAGGATTACCTGCTTGACACAAGCTTTATGACCTATCATCCTAAATTAAACAGAACTAGAGAATCATGTATTTATTCTTTTGTTTGCTGAGTCCAGCATCAATTTCATAACTTCATTTTATTGTTTGATCTTGCAAGTGTACAAGTTTGTCACCAATCTTATAATTAACCTAATGATGTTTTGTGTCCTAATACACAGCCATGGAGAACTTGCACATTTGATTGCTCGGAAACTGTTAGTTAAGCTTAAGGTGTCCTGCGTTGATATATCTGATCATTTAGTTGGAATGGACGAATCAGTGAATGAAATAGTAAATTTGCTGAACATTGAATCAAAGGACGTAAGGCTCATCGGTATTTGGGGAATGGGTGGAATAGGCAAGACAACTCTTGCCAAGGTTGTCTACAACGAACTATCTTCTAATTTTGATAGTTGCAGCTTCATTTCAGATATCCGAGAAGCATCACAGGGTTTTGGTTTGTTAAATTTGCAGAGGCAATTAGTCTCTAATATCATTGGTGATGTAGGAGATGGACTTTCTAGCATTGATCATGGGAAGAATATGATCAAAAATCAATTTTGTAAAAAGAAAGTTCTTATTTTTCTTGATGATGTAAATCATGAGAACCAACTTATGGCATTGGCAGCAAAGAAAGAATGGTTTGGTTCAGGAAGTAGAATAGTTGTTACAACAAGAGACAAAAGTGTTTTCACTCGATTTGAAGATCAATTTGACTGTTGTTCAATTTATGAAGTCAAGGAACTCGACAATCACATAGCTCTTCAACTTTTTAGCAAGCATGCCTTTAGAAGCAACTCTCCTTTAGATGCATTCTTGAGTCTATCCGAGAAAATTATTGCAAATACCGGAGGGCTTCCTTTGGCAATTGAAGTGATTGGCTCATTTTTATGTGGAAAAAAAAAGGAATCAGTGTGGCAAGATCCATTGAAAAAGATGAAATATTTTCCATGAAGGGATGTGTAGAAGAGGTTAATGTTGAGTTATGAGACATTAGATCATCCGCAACAACAAATATTTCTTGATATTGCTTGCTTTCTAGCTGGTCACAGTAAGAGCTATCCATATTACATGTGGGATGATTGTGGATTTTTTTCTGGAGGAGGGGATTGAGGTTTTGCTTTTAATGTCCTTAGTGAAGATTGGAGAAGATAATCGATTATGGATGCATGATCAGCTTAAGGACTTAGGCAGGAGCATTGTGTACGAAGAAAATCGCGAAAACCCAACAAAGGGTTCTCGATTGTGGCGGGATCCGGAAGGTGGTTCGGATATTTTCCAGCAAAAGGTATTAGTCTAAGTGCACTCTCGTCGTCTTATTTCATTGCAGAAATCTTCCTTGGACTGTTTTCCCTTTATTTAGAACTCCTCAATTTAAACCGACTCTTTCTCAACTTAGGGAACCAAAACCGTTGCAGCGCGATATAGCCGATTTCAGCCGCCTCCCCAAGTCCCTGTTTTGACATATGAAGAATTAAACAAAATGCCAAATATTAGATTTCTCTGTATGCGTGGTTGCACTCTCTCTGGAGACTTTGGGGATCTCTTTTCAGAATTGAGATGGCTTAGTTGGTGGGAGTGTCCAGAAGAAATGCAGGCAACCAACTTTTGCCCAAAAAATCTAGTCATCCTTGACCTCTGGTACACCAATATAGACGAACGTTGGGGTGGTTGGACTCAACTCAAGGTACGTGTGTGCAAATAATTTGGTATAACCTCTTATATTTTATTCCAGTCACAGCCTAAGTAGTAGCGACATTGACATGTGACACGACACGACATGATACGATATAACACGACACGTCGATACGTCATTTTTAAAAAAATAGAGAATTTCGACATGTTGGGACATATTATATATTAAATATATATTTTTATAATACATGATAAATTATCATTTTTTATGATTATTTCAATCAATTAATTTGATTCAAATCCAAGAATAAATACTAATAATAAAAGTCTAGAATTAATTTATACTAAAACATTAAGTCTAAAATTTTTAAAATTGAAATAAGGCCCTCCTCCTTCGGCCCCATACATCATCCGGCTTATTGAATGGGCCTTTGACTGGTCCACTCCTCCCAAAAACCACAACTTTAAAATCTGGAGCTCCTCCTCAGTGTGGGGTCGACTTCTAAAGACGTCGATCTCATGGGAGAAGAGCGGGACTTGGAGATGGATCGTGCGGAAGAGCCGCGACTCTATACCCTTCTTCCTAGCCTTTGCCACCGTTTGTAGCGTCGTCTCAGGCATCACCAGCTCCCGCACCGAGTAGCTTGAGGCTCGCCTCCGTCGGAACGCTCGCCTTGACTCTCGTGCGTCTCTCCCTCCTTTTTTTTTTTCGTCTCTCGCCGTCATCGCTTATGCTAGGCTTTGCTTGCATTACCTCCCCTTCTCTTTGATCGTGATGATCGTCTCTTCTGGTTTTCTCCTTAAAAAAGTAGTCTCGCCATTGATCCTGAGAATCACCACAGAAAATAGAGTTTCCTCTCTCCCTTTTTTTTTTCCTTTTCTTAAATATAAGTAGTGACCATCTATAATATGCAAGGATGTGATGTAGAAGAAAAACCAAACAATAGAGAGAAATTAGCAAAATTATAAAAATTGGTGAGTAAAATTGAACATGCAAACTGATTTATTTAGAACATCAGTACTATTCAATGAACATTATACTCTTCTGAGCTTATGTGAAAGCTAATACAGCCCTTAATTCAATGAATGAAACACGCAAATAGAAAAAGTAAAGTGCAAATATAAATTAGTTAATCATCATAAAATATTTAAGACTATTTTCCGTACTAAAGTTTAGAAGATATATTTACATATGAAAAGCCTTAGAGTTTAGAGCCATATGTTCTAGTGGTGAGGACAAAATCTATAATTCGATGATGAAGTTGGAAATAAATGTTATAATTTATAGGATATGTGTTGGCTTGATAGGGGGTAATTTGAGGACAGATTCATTTTCTTTTATTTGTCGTTGGGAACAATATTGGAAGATATTAAAAAAGTGTGATAAGGAGTGGTTTTGGCTTAAGTTAGGACTGTATATATAAAGTATTTATAAAGTTACTTTGGTGGAATGCTTACTTAGTTGATGTATCTGCTTATGTCTTGCAAAATTAATATAAATTAAACTCGTTGGATGCACATAATTATTTGACAGGTGGCTACAAAATTGAAGGTCCTTCGTCTATTGTTTTGCATAAAGTTGAAAGAAACTCCCAAGTTCTCTGCATTTTCATCCTTAGAGATATTAATTCTATATGGCTGTCAAGGGCTTACAAAACTTCCCGACTCGATTGGAATGCTGAAATATTTAGCAGAGTTGGATGTCTCATACACAAGCATTGCAGAGTTGCCAAATACTATTGTCAATCTAAAGAGCTTGAAAGTGTTGAAGATGAACAATAGTCCCATGCAAAAGTTACCTGAGGCTATTGGGATGATGGAGAAACTTGAGGAAATTTATGGAAAGTGTTGCAGGCAACTAGAAATGATTCCCAATGATATTGCGAGATTACCATCCTTGAAGATTTTAGAATTAACAGAAACTTGTGTTGTGAATGTACCAAAACTTCCACAGAGTCTGATAAGTCTATGCCTCTCCTCCAAAGTCTCAAAAAAAAATCCGGAGATCTCCAACTTAGTGAGTCTAAGAAATCTGGAATTATTTTTTCCCTATACATACAAATATTCCGATTGTGTAGGAGCTCCAGACATCTCCAGCCTATGTTGTAAGTTGGAACTTTCAATTATCACCAGCATAAGCTCATATTTGGGTTGCTTTCGATGTGTAAAAGAACTTCATCTCAAGCACTGCGACAACCTGCTCTATGTTGAACAGCTTCCATCTAGTTTGAGGAAATTTATAGTTGACGATTGCAGATTTCTTGTAGTTGCGGATCTTTTCAACTTATCTAACTACAAGAATTTCAAGGAACTCAAAATAGGGGGCTGTTTGAGACTAGTTGAAATTCGAGGTCTTGACAAGTTGGAATCACTAGAAAGTCTTTACATCGAACGCTGCAGTCCCTTGCTACGCTTACTTGATCTATCGACCTGGAAGGAGATGAAGGAGTGGGACGTTGATGTTCTTACGACAGATTCGGCTAGAGGAAAACAGGTAGCTCGAAGCCGTGATCACCCACTCTAGCACTTGAAAAAAGCTGGCAGGATCGGCAAATCCTTATTATGCTGGCTCATGTCTTATTTTATCCATAATGTTAGCAGGGATATATATATAATTGTTTTTGTTTTTTTGGGGTCAAAAGTAGGGTAGTCCATGTGCTCAGGCCTCTGCTTCCGATGAACAAAAAATGCACACTATTAGGCCTCCCTTAGAACTTTGTTGGGAGCTTTTTGGGCGTATGATGTTATTGGGTTCTGACCACGTAAAGCAAATCCCAAAACAATGCATCCCATGTAAATGCCCCCATTCTTGGCCATTATGAAAGTCCAAACTACTTAAAATTTCAATTTTTTAAAGTCTTTGGAATATCGATAGCCTCTCAAGTTCAACAGTCTCAAATCGTGTTCGAGCAAAAATCCAAATTTCTGAAAGCGACCCGTATTCATTTCGATAAGAAAAAAAAATGTCGAATGCTTCTGGCTTATATTGAAAAGTACTTGCAATGACATGGTCAAACGTAGCTTCTAATCTCTCTCTCCATCTGATTATTCCTTAATTCAATTTCTCTTGTGACAGGCCTAATCGTTGTACTTACAGACAAAATCATCATCACTATCTCCAAACATCAAGCTAGTGATTAAGTCTTAGGAAAATGAAAAATTAAATAGAAAGAGTCAAAATATCACAGAATTTGTGGTCCTAGTCTATACGTCCAGGCAAGGACGTCGCCCAAGCAACTTGATTCCGGGAAAAATATTTGGCATGAATCTGTTGGGTCTTGGTCAAATTTGGCAAGCGGTCTGCTATTGGCTTAAAATCACAATTTTGTCATCCCCTCTCAACAAGTCCCTGCAAAGATTAAAGTTGCACAAAGGACCATGTTAAGTTGCATCCCGATTAACTTATGCTAATATCGTGCTACATTCAATTCTGCCGATTAATTTTTCCATATTTGGTCAATTCTAATTGAATAAAATAATGACAGCCAAAAAAATAAATAGATAAATAATGATGGCTTGCATGCAAGACATATCAGGTGATTATTGAGTACATAGATCTCATAATTTGGAGATTTGTCTCGCAAAAACACACGATCATAACATTTGAAAGTAGGCTTCAGACGAGTAGGATGAACACACTTACCATACAATACATATGTCATGATATAAGGCACTGAATACGACGTGGTTAGCAAGGACTTTTATGAGCACATGACATCGGGCAATCCTTTTCTTGTCCAAAAATCACTTTCCTTGTGCTGTTCTCTCTCTTCAGTGGTAAAACGCCAGTAAGGTCCTGACTCCCCAAATCCAGCCACTGCAAATCAGGCCACTGCTTGTAAGTCTTCGGATTAGTTTTGCAACAGCCAAAGCGGCCAAAGCCCTATAACTTGGACACGTCCTGGTATCATGCCTTTGTGGCAAATTCTATTCGGCAATTTATGATAAATCCTTCTACGAGTGATCTTAGAGATACCAAACAGGTCATTCACTACGTTGCCAATAAAATAGATTATGGGCCTTCACCTCTCCTCTGATAGAAGACGAGGAACGCTTGCATTTTCTGATCCTAAGTGGCCGGTTGTCCTCAAACTAGGCAATTCATCAGTCATTAGCTACTCTTTATGATGCCATGCTCTAAAGTTTCATGTACAACAGCCTGATTCATGTTCCAGCACAAACGTCGAATGCCGTGTCTTTGCTCACACGGTTGCAGCATTTAGCTCAGATTTCAAATTACGATGGGGGTATCGGTAGTTTGTTTCCTCAACCAGCAGTGCTCCCATGTAACAATGTGGGCTCCTATGTAATTTGTTGCTAATCCTCTTCACCATGCTCGTAGCACACATGGCTTAGAGATGGATTTTGAGTTAGCAAAGGGAAGGTTACTAGAGTTCCCTTTATATATCTCCTGCTTCGTCTGATCTCAGCATCAATATGTTGTAAATATATTTTAGACCCTAAGATCAGTAATGTGGCCAATGTGATATAAAACCTAATGTACATATTCTACGTTCAATGTTCCACACTATCATGCATAAATGATCCACTATATGGGCCATCTACTAGACTCGTTATTACTTGGTCTATGACATTAATAGGGTATCATATTATTGGGTTTTGACCATGCGTATGGATCCAAAAAACTGCATCTGATGGAGAGGAACATCATATTTGTGGGAAAATTGTAAAAAAAATAAAAAAAATCATAAATCTATTATATGACCATCAATTCGGACCTAAATATTTCAATTTAGTTTTAAATCTTTTGAAGATTTTTTAATGTAGTATATTTGACTAATTTGGCCAAAAATTACTAACGTGGAGGTTCAGCTAGCATTAGCCGTGGCCATCTTACGTGGCACAACTGGTAAATGGCCGGGGGCTAACATGGATGAAACAACATTTTTGCAATAATTTTTAATTTTTTAATTTTTTTTCGTTTTTTTCCTTCTATTTTCTTTTCTTTTTCCTTTTTTTTTTTTTCTGTTCCCTGTATCGATCGCCAGCACATCGCCATAGTGAGAGAAGGTCGCTAGGGCAAGGGCGTGATACCAAACACATGACAAAAGCAGATTGGCATACGCGGAGAAGTCATTGACATGAATACCAAACCCATTCCTAGAAATCGATACCAGGCACTTCCAAAATGCGGGAGACATGTCCAGAACATCAGGGACACGTTCAAAAGGTCGAGATAACAAATCTTAAAACATGGAAAGTGAGAACCTATAAGCTCATGATTATAAGTGGACGAAAGAAGAAGAGCACGCACACTCAAGCAACTTGTCAAATTTAGCTTATTTAATCAAAATTTATGTTTCTTTTCTTCTGTCAAACTTTCATAATTTTGAGTTTGTGCCGTCCGAATTTAATTTTGAGTCATTCTTCAAGTCTAGTTTGTGTATCCTTTTACACTAATCATCCAATCAATTAAATAATGACCATATGTGTTCTCGTTTGCTAATTTCGAACTCGGTCTTTGTTGAGGAGCGTTTATAAAGGGAGCTGGCATTCATTTGGTGATCTTGTTTTGGGATAAAAGGACCAAATCAGTCTTCTAGCATATGGTTTTCGCACTATTGATATTGATATTGTTGCCCAACTAAATCCCGTTACCATTATTTTTATATCTCTGTCCATCCTGATGATATAATAAAAATATTTTAAGATATTTCAGTAGTATAATAAGGAAACATCGAAGTTGATAGTCAAAGACCTACGTTTTCAACAAAAAATAAGAAAAAAGAAGAAGAGAAGCACACATAATGATTAATTAGTTATTATTCTCCACTTTTCCTACCCGGTTCCCTTTTATTATCCCGCCCTACTACATGTTCTCCTCAACATAAGAGTCAGGATACAGGAGATACGTTTTACTTATTTTAAGGTACAAAATAAGGTCAAGGAATATGAGTTTGAAGAGAAATTTATATCCTCAATTTTTTTTCTTTCTCTGCAAATTAGTAATAGTAATCTCACCAAATCTCTTGGCAAGGGCTTCATAAAGCTCAAGCTCAGGCATACTACTAATAGATTTGTCATAACTAAGTGGATCGCTTAGATTTATTTAACCAATGACCTACTTTCTATAGGAGTTAGTAACATCAAAATAATTTGAAAAATTATCAAAAAAATTCATAAACCTATTGTATTTGTGTCAATTTAGTTTTAAATATTTTAATTTGGCCAATTTAGTTTTAAACATTTTGACAATTTGATAATGTAGTTTATCTGGCTAATTTTGATTGGAAATTGATGACATAAACACTAGTTGTTCTACACATGACATAGCCAATGATGATCTAGATAATTTTTAATAATTGATAATATTTTTAAACTTTTATTATTTATTTATTTATTTTCCTTTTCCTTTTCCTTTTCTTCTCTTTTCCTTTTTTTTCATTGGTAACAGATTATCTATCGCATTTTCAATCCTTATTGCCCTTAACTCTTACAACCCTGATTCAACCATCCCTTGAACTTACAGCTCAGAAAAGCTCAACATTGATCAAACAAAAATCTTGACTTCTAACCTTCAAAACCTCTAGAAGAAAGTATGTATGGTCGCCAACAATAGGCAACAAATTACTGTTATTTGCCCAAAACCATGCAAACAACTTTATCTCTTCAGTCGATTGGTTAACACCAAAACACATACGCATATATAAGAGAAGAAGGATTCCAAGAACATCAAGAAGAAACCCACCAAAACACAATTGAAAAATGGCAAAACAAGCGTCATCGAATACCATTTGCCTTCTCTTGTTGAACTTACTGGTGTCGGCCATCGCTGCAAGACCTTCAATAGATGAAGCAGCAAATGCTAAGATCACGACATTACCTGGTCAAACTGTCGACATGACTTTTGCCCAGTATTCGGGACATGTGACCATAAACGAAAAAAAGAAGCTGTTCTACTGGCCGGTTGAAGCGTCTTCGGATGCAGAGGGTAAACCTCTTCTCCTCTGGCTCAATAGAGGACCCAATGCCTCGACGATCGGGAAATAGAGCTTGTCAAGAGATCGGACCCTTCCAGATCTTGCCTGACGGGAAGCTTTCAAAAAGACAATTTGCATAGAACACTGGTAATTCTGTTTTGGCGACACTTCGTGTATTAAGTCTTCGTTAAGACTCGTTCATTGAATGTCTCGCACGGCTATTAACTTATGTGAGTCGCTGTTTGGTTTTATTGACAAGCCAAAACCAAACTCAATAAAATTTAGGCCCGCCTCTCTCTAAAGACGAAACTCAATTGAGAAATTACAGTGGCGTTGAAAATGGTCTAAATTAAAGGCGCCAAGTTTTTTTTTTTTTGTTGGTAAAAGAAAAGGTGCCTAGTTTAAATAGTGACATAATTAGTCTGTAGATTACAGCATGAAGGCTGAACATTTTCATTATATCCGTCGGTTAGCTTTACCTTGTCAACTCGTTATATGAGATTATTTTTAGACCAAAGTAACGACTTTTTCACGACGGCACATGATCCATTTTTGTTTTTATATTTGAGCCAATACATTATGAATGTTACTTCTGTCAAACTCTTAAACAATGGGTTGTCACTAAGAAGTCCATATTTAGGACGAAGATTGAATAATAACATTCTGTGGTTTCTTTTTTCCAAGAGGCCAATTTGCTCTTCCTTGATTCCCCTGCTGGAGCTAGATTTTCTATATCCTCAGCGTCGCCGAGTCAATCGGAGATAATTACACCAGTCGAGACTCATGACTTCCTTTACCTGTTTACCCTGGCTTTGAATTTGTGTCTTCCGCTCGTTACTTTCTTTAACAAAGTCTAAGTTATTTCCGTTTCTTTCTATCTTAGCCATGGACAGTCACACATTTTTAAATAAATGGCTCGAAATCTTTCCAAAATACAAATACTATGAATTCTATGTTGCCGGAGAGAGCCATGCAAGTATGCGTGTTTCCTAGCCATTTAATTGTATAATGTAATTTTAGGTCATGCACGAGTTCAATAATGAACACTTATTCCAGGACATTGTGTGCCTCAATTCGCTCGACTGACAGTAGACCGCAACAAGGGGATCACGCGAGTCTTTGATTATTCCAAACTATTGCTCCATTGAATCCTCTCTCGGCTGCGAGAGCTCTCTCTACCTGAAGGGTAGCTTCCCTTACATCCAGTAAACCCTAGACTGAAATTCTACCCCCAAAAACCAGCAATCGGCCATGGAAGAACCATTAACACATTACCCATTTCCCCCTTAACCCAAAAAACTGAAAATCCCACGCTTGACAACGCCCCCATTTTGGCGTTCTTTCCCACCTCCTTCAAGCTTCCATCGCCCTTGTCTCTGTGGCGTAGAGTCCACTACCTCCAGCAATCATGGAACCCAAAAGTGATGAAGAGATCCGCTTAGCTCTACTCTGCAAACGATTGGGGAAGTTATGGTCAAACCAAGCTATCACCCCAGTGGATGATGTTATCTCAGCAACAAAGGTAAGAGAATGCCAACAAACCCTAATTGGGCACTTATACCAGAACCGTAAAACTAATTTCCAGGCTTTCCAGAATACCATGAGAAGAGTATGGAAGATTGAAATGGTAGAAATCAACCTATTAGCTCCTGGAATCTTTGCATTTCGTTTTAACTTAGAAACAGATAAAGAGAGGGTCATGGCTATGGGGCCTTGGTCTTTTGCAAACCATCTTCTAATCCTGAAACCTTGGGAACCGAACACCCCCCCCCCCCCCCCCCCCCCCAACGTGCTATAAGTTTGATTCCTGCAATTTCTGGGTCCATATTCATAGCTTACCGGCAGAATGGATTTCAGAAAAAGTGGTGGAACGAGTTGCATGAGACATAGGGGAAGTCTTAGAGGTGAAAATAGAAGCTAAAGGATATATGCCTTACATGATAGGGAAAGCTAGAATCGCCATAGATATGTTGCTACCATTGAAACCAGGAGCTTTATTCAGTAATAATGGCAAAAAGCTATGGTTGGATTTTAGGTACGAACAACTACCACACTATTGCTATTCATGTGGACGGCTGGGTCACTATGCACAGCATTGCGATGACGTTCCCTACCAAGAAGACCAGTTCCTAAATAAAAAAGACATGCTGTTTGGTCCCTGGATGAAGGCGGAAGCAAATGACTATAGCCCATTTTGGGAAGTTTATTATGGGCCAACGAGGGAGGACTTGCCGAAGAACACTGACATGCCAGAATCTGTAGTCACCCAGGGAGAGGTGGTTATATATGAAAAACACAAAGAGCTCACACCAACCTGCAATGATCCTCCGCAAAATGTAACTGACCAGGACGTTGTCCAAGAAGACATGTACTGGAACCCGACAGGTGGAGACCTTGTAATCCTAGTTGATGGACAGCAACCTTACAAAAACAGTAATGAAATTAGCACAATGTCAAGAAATACGGCTGAAAGAAAAGGCAAAGGGCTGAAACATCCAGCTATGAAAAAATTGAAAAGGTACTCCCCCTACAAGATACAGGAGATGAACAATCCAGCACTTGATGAAACAACTCTACTTGTTACCCCTATCCTCACTGAGGAAGAAACGACACAATGGGCTTTGGTGGCTAGCCCTAATAAGCCACCAACGCACAAATAAAGATACTGAGCTAGAATTGTCAGGGGTTGGGCACTCCCCTGACATTCCAGGCTATTAGAGCCCTAGTGGCTCAAGAGAGGCCCATTATTTTGTTTCTAATGGAAACAAAAAATAGGGAGAAAGTATGCAAGAGACTGCAACGTAGATTACAATTTCAACACAGCTTTATAGTTAATCCAAGAGGTATTGCAGGGGGTTTGGCAATCTTCTGGAATGATGAAGTATCCCTTACCATCAGTACTAGTTCGCCCACAGCATACACACGCTCTGCACCTGTAGTGAGACAAATCACGCTATGAGAGTGACCTTCATCTATGCGCCTATAGACTTCCAGGACAGGCTGAGGTTATGGGCTGACATTGCATCTACTAGACACCTATACAATTACCCCTAGGTGTGTCTTGGAGACTTCAATGAAGTGCTGTATGTGTGGGAAAAGGCGGGAAAGAGGTTAGCTGAAAATTATAAAATGAAAGCTTTTCAAGATTTTCTGGATACATGTGGCTTCATGAATATAGAGAGCAAGGGGTGTGCATTCACTTGGTCCAATCATAGAGCAAGAGCTGAGTTTGTAAAAGAAAAGTTGGACAGAGCACTTTGTAATATGGATTAGAGGGTGGAGTTCCCGTTGGCGGAGGTCTACGCACTACCTGCGGTGGGTTCAGACCACAGCCCCTTATTGATGGACTTAAGTCCTCAACAAGAACGGAGAAAGAAGGAATTTAAGTTTGAACCGTTCTGGATTGAAGATGAGGAATATGAGCAGCTTATGTTTGACACTTGGACACAGCAAACCAATGAGGCAGATGGCCTGCGTGGGAAACTACACAAACTCTCCCTGACGCTCCACTCGTGGAGTAAGAAAAAATTTGGTAACGCCCACAAAGCCATTAACTCTTTAAAGAAGGAATTGCAACAGTTAATAAATTGCCCAGCAGCAAACTATGACAAGAAAAGAGTACAATGGCTGAAAGGCGAAATTGAACGCCTATGGAATCAAGAGAAAATATACTGGGGAATGCGATCCCGTATTCAATGGTTGAGATGGGGTGATAGAAATACCAAGTTTTTTCATGCCACAACAGTGCAAAGAAGGCAAAGAAGGCAAAGAAATCGAATCTCTATGCTGAAAAATTAGAATGATGACTCGATACGCGACCCGGGCCGGATTAAACAAATGACCACAGAATTTTTTAAAGATCTATATACCTCAGTGGGGGAGCAACATTTCCAGCCAGTCCTAGATCAGATTCCATGCTCTGTGACAGAGGAGATGAACCATATGCTAATAGGAGAAGTTACTCTAGAGGAAATCAAAGCTGCTACCTTCCAACTGGGAGCTTTAAAGGCTCCTGGACCAGACGGCCTCAATGGGCAATTTTTCCAGCACCATTGGCCTGGCATCAGCTCTGATATATACAAAGAAGTTAATCATTTCTATGCGTCCGGTTGCCTTAACCCAGAGTTGCACAAAACTCTAATTACCCTAGTCCTAAAGGTGCCAAACCCAGAAAAGTTGGACCAGTTCAGACCAATCAGCTTGTGTAATTTTGCATACAAAATAATATTGAAGGTACTGGCCAAAAGATTAAAGAAAATCCTCCCCCAGCTAATTACAATGGAACAAAGCGCTTTTGTCCAAGGAAGATTAATACAGGACAATGTACTACTCATGCAAGAGGTTATTCATCAGCTGAGAACACGGAGGAGGAGAAGGAAATTCCAAGCAATTCTGAAAATTGATATGAAAAAGGCCTACGACCGAGTTGAATGGGATTTCCTTGAGGCTACTATGAAAAAAATGGGCTTTAGCAATATCTGGGTCTCTTGGAAAATGCAGTGTGTATCAACGGTGTCCTACAGTGTCAAAGTCAATGGTCAACCCCTTCCATACTTCCAGCCATCCAAAGGAATCCGTTGACAAGGTGACCCACTATCTCCCTACTTGTTCATAATCGTTGCAAACACCCTATCTCAGTTGCTGCACAATGCGGTAGAGAATGGTAGTATAAAAGGGATCAAACTAAATAGGGAGTGTCCTGTCTTATCTTACCTCATGTTTGCGGATGATTTAATCCTATTCATGGACAAGCAACTAATAGAATGTCAGAATATGGCCGCTGTCTTAAACCAATACTGCTTTGTGTCTAGACAAGCAGTAAACTCGAATAAATCAGGTATATTCTTCAGTAAAGACTACCCACTAACACTAAAACAGAGAATGGCCAATGAGTTGAGAGTACCTGAACTTGAAAAAACAGGAAAGTACTTGGGCGTTCCCTCGGATTGGGGTAGATCGAAGAAGGAGATGTTTGCATGGATTTTAGCCAAAGTGAATGCTAAACTTGAGGGTTGGAAAGAGAAACTCATCTCTAAGGCAGGGAAAGAAGTGCTAATTAAATCAGTGGTGCAGGCTATCCCGCAATATGCCATGTCTGTCTTCAAAATCCCACTATCAATATGTCGAGCCATTGAAAGAAAAATTGTTGACTTCTGGTGGAAGACCAATGACCAGCATAAAGGAGTCCATTGGCAAAGCTGGGAAGTACTAAAAAAACATAAACAAAAAGGGGGACTGGGGTTTAGGGATTTAATCTCCTTTAATGAAGCAATGCTTGGAAAGCAAGTGTGGCGATTGCTCCAGCAGCCTGAGACCCTATGGAGTCAAGTCTTTAAAGGTCTATATTATCCACATGGTCAACTATTACATGCAGCAAAAGGGAGTAACCCTTCATGGGGATGGAAAAGCCTACTCATTGGAAGAAACCAACTAATACCTTCAGTCAGATGGCTCATTGGAAATGGCACAAAAGTTAAAATCAAGGAGGACAAATGGCTACCTAAAGGAATTCTAGGAGGGCCAGCAAACAGGGATGAGCCTCAGATGGTGTCGAAGTTAATTGATGAGGAAGAAATGACATGGAAAGCACAACAAATCAGGGAACTTTTTGACCAGCACACTGCAGTAGAAATTCTATCAACTCCTTTGAGCATAACACAACAGCAAGACCACATCATTTGGACTCATACCAAAACAGGCACATACACAGTAAAGAGTGCATATTATTGCGCACAAGCAGCCCAAAACCAAACTCAACAGGGTGAGGCATCATCTTCCTACCAGCTACCAACTACACTTTGGTGTAAAATATGGCACGCCAACACACAACCAAAGCTCAAGCACTTTTTATGGCAGCTTTGCAACAATGCACTCCCTACACGAGACAACCTTCAGCGAAGGAAAATTATACCTGATGCTCAGTGTATACTATGCCAAAATCACCCTGAAACGAGCGAGCACTTATTCCTTCTTTGTCCCTGGACCAAATACGTGTGGGAGCACCCCAAGATTCAGATCAATATCGATCGACATCAAATAACACGTATAGAAGAATGGCTCAATAGTTTCCAGCACAACATGGTTCCCTTCGATCTACTTACCCAGCTATTATGGCAGATTTGGCGAAACCGAAACAACTTCGTCTTCCGAAATCAGAAGCCCAACCCGCTGGATCTCCTACAATCAGCTATGAATACCCATCAAAACCTCAACACAGAGGCCATAAAAAGCTGTACAGGAGCTACGAAAGGAAGAAGCTCACCTGATCAGTGGATTCCCCCAGCCCGCGGTGTCCGAAAATGGAATATCGATGGGTCTTTTGTTAGTGAAACCGGCAAAGCTGCCATCACCGGGGTCTGTCGGGACCATACGGGGTTGCTGCTGGATGGGTTTGCCCGCTCAATGCGTGTCTAGTCGGCCTTTCAAGCAGAAGCGGCAGCTATGGTGGAAACCCTAAATCGATTGGCCAAGAAAGCCCCTACAGAAAACGAAGAAGATGAAGTGAGCTGGGAGATTGAATTTGACCAGTTGGAGTTAGTGGAGTTGATAAGTAAAAGCGCAGATCAAACTAAGTGGAACACTCCAAGCGCGGATCAATTAAACAGGCAAGCTAGAAGCTACATCAGCGAAGCCCAAGCCCTATTAACCACAATCCGACCCATAAAGATAGGCCATTGCAGGAGAGCCGCAAACAAAATTGCGGACTGGGTAGTAAAGGCTCGTCGCAGCAATCGACTTATGGATAACTGGGTCCAATCCCCCCCATCAAATCTCTTGGATATTTTATGTTCGGATGTAATGCACTTGACTACATCTTAATGAAATCTACGTATATTTCGACCAAAAAATAAATCAGTAATTTGAAAGGAATATTGGTGAGATGATTAGTGTTGAATCTTCATTACTCGGATAGTGACACTACTAATTACCTGAGAAGGAAAGAGGTGCGGGAAGCTTTCCACGTTGACCCTTCCTATATTCCCGTGAACTACACCCTATCTAGGTATTGTTCATGATACAAGAACTTCACTCAAATCACGGGCATGCAAAATCCCTGGAGAATAATGTATCATGTGGTTTGACTTACGCAGCGACCCTATTTAGCAGAACTACATAGAATGCGACACAGAATCATCGATGTTGCTGGTTCTAAAAGAATTGCGCATTTGGATATATAGGTAAGGCATTTTAGATTTTAGAAACAAGAAAAGAGAAAATCTTGCCAATGTGCTTAATATCGAGCCTGCTACATTTGATCAATTTGAGATATAATCATGATTGTACTTTCATTGGTAGAATTAGCGAATAAATTTCAATTGACA
The DNA here is from genome assembly GCA_014858505.1 of Corymbia citriodora subsp. variegata. Classification (NCBI taxonomy): domain Eukaryota; kingdom Viridiplantae; phylum Streptophyta; class Magnoliopsida; order Myrtales; family Myrtaceae; genus Corymbia; species Corymbia citriodora. The sequence goes on from CM026412.1 coordinate 14,856,784, forward strand.
ATAGCAAATGCTATATTCTAATCCATTGTAAAGATGTCTTTCTTTGTTTTAGACATTAGAAGTACTGAATATATGTTTCTCACAGATTATTTTTTTCCTTGATAGCCATCGCTTTGTCAACGATTCGGCTCAACATCGAAGCACTTAAGCTCAAACTACACGATGAATGATACCCTTGGAACCAAAACAATCTAGTAAGCGTAATTCAAATCAAGTAAACTCAAACGAGACACTTTGGTTTCTGATCAGCTCGGAGGTTGGATCAAGGTATACGGAGGGCTTACATTCGTTGCTGTGTTGGGATCGAGACATGAAGTCCCAGTGGATCTCCCCTCTCATGCACATGCTTTGTTCAAGAGCTTCCTATCGAATACACCCATGCCACAAGCCCTAAGTCAACAATGAGAAGCAAGATCGTTCGGGTCTTCCAGTATATTGTTTTCGTACTGTTAAATCTATCCCACTACCGTTATTTTCATGTGTAATGGATGGTTGTGGTGAGTCCTCAAGCACCAAAACCTTCTCAGCTTTATAATATTCTGTGCCAGCCATGGATGACGGTGAGCAAGAAACATTCACTGTGCCCCACGGAGCAACTGCTTGCGGAGTTATGCGGAGTCCGAATCTCCCCGCTCGCAAATTTCCTAGACTGACCAGATGGCAACATTGGGGCTCCTATATGTTTCAGTGAGGTGATTCACCCGCCGCAACTGAGACAAGTCGTGCCATTATAACATTACCAGGCATGCGGCCACGGCCCTTGAACTTTAATAAGTCCAGGTATACGCCTTTGCGGCGAATTCTATTTGTCAATTTATGATCAAACCCCATGAGAGTCACCTTCGAGTTTCCAACGGCGAATCTACCAAACGGGTCATCCGTCACGTTGCCAGCAAAATAGATTATCGGACTTCACCTCTCCTCTTACAGATGACATTGATTGCTGGTAATTTCTAGTACCAAATGGCCGGTTGTCCTCACACATGGCAATTCACCACTGATTAGCTGTTTTTTATGATGCTGATCTCTATAGACTTTCATATATAATACACTACTTCACGATCTAGCACAAAAGTCGAATACCGTGTCCCTGTACACAGTTGCAGAATTTAGCATGGATTCAAAATACATCATGCAGTATCGATATTAACAATGTCAGTTCCCTTGCAATTTGTCGCGAATTGTCTTCGCCATGCTTGTACCACACACTTTGGAGATTGATCTTGATTTTGCAAAGGGAAGGTTACTAGGTTGACCCTTTATCCATCTCCCTTTTCACCTCTTTTCAAGATGAAAGTGTTGTAAATTAATTGGACCCTCATATTGCTGATATGGTCAATGTGTCATTGAACTTGATGTACATATTAGGGGTTCGATATCTCACACTATCATATGTAACACAATCCAATATTCGGACCATCAACCTAGATTTAAATCCACACCTCATTTATTTCATGGTGTTAGTAGGGTATCATTAACTAGACCAATCATGCATGTGAATCTGAAAAACCACGTCCAATGGAGAAGGGCATCATTTTCGGCCATCTAATAGTCCGCGCCACTTATAAGTTAATTTTTCATAGTCTAAGTCGTTGAAAACAACCTTGTATTCATTTTGGACACAAAACATGTCCGGTTTTCCGGCTTATAGTGAGAAGAACGTGCAATGACGTGGTCAAACCGGGCATCTAGCCACTCTCTCCATTTGGTCATTCTTACTTTAATTTCTCCCGTGATAGGCCCAATAGCTGTTCTTCAGACAAGACCAGTCTTATCCCCATCATTACCGTCATTATTCATCAAACTGCTAATTAGTCTAAGAGAATAAAACATAAAACGATACAAAAAAAATTATCAAAATCTCACACAATCCATGGTGTTTTTCTACCGCATCCAAGAAAGTTCGCCGGCAAAGGAGCTCAATTCGGGAAAAAATAATGGGCATAAAATTTGGGATATTCATCATATTTGGCAAGTTGACTGCTATCGGCTATGAGCACGTTTGTGCCACCCCTTTCAACATTTCACCGCAAAAATTATGTTTATCTTGCACGACTAAGTTTTCATTTCCATATCGGAGTATGTTAAATCGAGTCTAGTTAATTGCATTAGTATCATGCCACATTCATTTCTCACCATAAACTTGTCCATATAGTATTCTACATTTTTTACTTTCCTAGTGTCTTAAATCGTCAATGCATTCTACTGATGCCCATTGAATAAACTGCGACAACCTTTCATGTGAGACTCATGAGGTGACTATGGAGAGGTGCACAGATCTTATGATCTGGAGATTCGCCTAGGGAACACTCGCGATCTTAATTATTCAAATGCAGGATCTAGACGAATGGGATCGACACTCTTATCAGTATTGTAGATGTTAACAAGTCTCGTATCATATGCGAACACAAAGTAGTCTATTGAAACCTATCTTTGAGGATGGTTTTGGCAACTATATTTGTCCCAACCATGACGATAATCCTAGTTACCATTTTGAAGGAGCACATCTATGGGTAACATTTCTCTATCAATCACTACTTTTTAAATCATTAGAGCATATATGGGTCACCGATATCGAATGCTGGAGAAGAATGGCCATGTTCATATGAAGTCTTCGTTCAATTTTTGCCCATTTTTTTTCTATTACAACAGCAATGTCAGTGTCCGAGAGCAAAAGGGTAACCCCCGACAACTACGCGGACCTGTTCCCTAGAGACACATAGATGTTCAAGAATGCAAATGCCACACACGTCCACTTTCCTATTCTTTTTTGATTAATATCATAGAAAACTCTAATTTAGTACACATATAACAAATTACCATAAATTATTATTTTACCACCAAAAACCTTAATTAATATATTTATGACAAATTTATTCTTCATTGATTTCTGTTAAATTGGATTAATACCACGAAAAAGCACAAAGTGATTCATTTGTGACAAACAAAGGGTAAAATTCCAAACTAGTACACCTATCAACTATTATATGTTATCTTATTCAACAATTTGACTATAAAATTTAATGAAATTTAACGAATGGTATATTTATCATCGGTATGTCAATTTGAAATTTTTTGTTGTCAAAAAATTATTGAAGTTGTGCTACACACAGTAGCTTGAACTCATCGAGTGTAATAACCTGCACCTGATTCAACAGCTTGCCTCTGCTTTGAGAAACTCACAATTAGTGATTACATTCTTCTTGAAGTTGTTGACCTTTCCAACTTGGAGAGTTTGTTTGGAGCCAAGTCTATCCAACAATCAGATTTGTCATATTTAAGGGCTTGAAGGTTTAGCATCGTTGCTATGCTTGGAAGTGGACAACTGCAAGTCAAGCAAGTTCAGCGGGCTTGAAAGACTAAAGAACCTACGTCTCTTGCACCTTGAAATGTGTCTCCTCCTTCAAACATTGCCCAACTTATCTAACTTCAAAAATCTCAAGGACTTTGAGCTATGGTGATGTCCGGATCTGGTTGAGATTGAAGGTCTTAACAGATTGGAATCACTAGAAAGGCTTGATATCGAAGGCTGTGGTTCCCTGCAAAGCTTATCTGATCTATCCCACTTGAATAAGCTGAAGATGAATTGGCAGTGAGAAAAAGCTTGAAGAAATTTGTCATCAAAACGCTACGAGATCAATTTATGATGATTGTTCACACCTGATTTTTAATTGAAATTTTAAGCAAAATGGGCCATTTAGGTAGTTTTCTTTAATCAAAAGTATGAATAAATGAAACCAAATGAAAATACACAAAAATTAAAAAAATAATAAGTAATAAAGAAAGGTTCAATTCGGTCCCTGTCCAAATTGCAAAGTCCACAAGAAAAGCCTAGTCGAATTCGCCTTCAGCCCGAGTCCTATCTCGCATGATTTTTTCTAGACCTCTGGCTCTGACAGAATGGGTTCTGATCGCCAAAAAAGAAGAAGAAGGAGAGATTTCCTTCTCCGTCGCCTTGAATTCACCACGGTCAAGCTCCATAGCCGGCCACTTCGGGCTCAACGACAACCCCACCAGGAAACAGAGCATCATACACGCACACCGGATGCATACCGATCCTCTCTCGAGGAGAGATTTGTGGATTCGAATCACAATTTTTGACGTCTTTTAGCTTATTCCAATGGCTGTCGCTAATGCCGTTGGCCATTTCACCGTCGCACTGAGTTTGTCCTGTTCGACTGTGTCTTCAGATCCAAGAGTCCGAAAAGAATCAAATTCATGTTTGATTCTCCACTACCAGCTCCGATCTTCACTGGAAAAACTTCCAGAAGTTCCTTTACGGATTTGGTCCCCAATTTTTGCGTAGATCGGTTCACTGATAAGGTAAAGAGTTCGCTCTGTTTCCTTCGAAATGGAGACCTTGAATTCGCAAATTTGATTATATAAGAAGTGAACTTTGTTCGAGGCAACTCTAATGCTTGCGTACGTGTTTCAAGTTTTATATGATGCTTTGGGTGTAGTTTTACTTAATAAGATTGACATTCGGACTGCTTGCTTGGAGTGCTTGCCAGACGTTTGAATAATTGTCTGAGTGAAGTCTATACTTGTCTATATGCTATTTTTATTCCCATTATACGTTCGCTAGCTTCTTTTTCGTTGCATATAAGTTCATATGAATCAGTTCTTTAAGTAAATTAGAAGCGTGTGAGCTTGAAACCTTTGCGCGTCCAATTGAGCTGAGAGCTTGTTCCCGTTAGATTGAAATCATTGTTTGCTGGCTTCACCCTGATTGTTCTTGGTTATGGTACAAGATCCGTCATTGACATTGGAATGGCCTGTGCAATTTTTTCTTGTATCAGAGATCTTAATGCCAATCAAGGGTGCGTTCTTCTTTTATATTGTTCTTTTTCATCCTATTAAATGCAGATTTGAGATCCAAAATTAACAGAACATGAGAAATCAAGGGGTTACTTTACTTGAATTAAGATCGAACGGAGGTCTGACCGTCTAATTAGCCAAAATCATCTTTAACAACCTATCTATATCTACCTTAATTATATTTCTTTGAAGATTTTATAAGCCATACTAAACTCTAATTTTGAGAAGTCTAAGCTTATCACAAACAAACTACAAGTACCGAGTTTTAAACCGAGAATAAAGAATTTCCAATTCATAGTCTAATAGAAGTGTAAATTTGGTCAATATTATTGAATTAACTAATTCATAAATGTTTAAAATTATACATTTCTTTTTAGTTAAGTAAATTTTGTCTAACTGCAATATGTGCTGCAGAATATGCTGATGTTGGCATTACAAGAGGGCAAAGTCAATATATAAATCTTGAATCGTTCAGATACTTGGATTAAGTTTGCTATCATCATAAAATCGTGATCTAACTTCACCAGCCATTGAGAATGTACTTGTGCCACGACACACATCTCTGCGCAGGCAAATACAGCTCCCATCCAAATACATGCCAGCGTGCACGGTCCCTATGTTAGGAACAAATCACCCATCACTAGAAAGTCAAATGCTAGCAACCATGGCCTCATCCAATACTACCCGTCTAACAACTTTGAATTGAGATATTAATAAATACACTAGAGCACATGAAATGTCATAGATGATCCGACTATTCCGATTCAATTTCACACGACACGACCTACCTCACCCTGATTTGTTTCTCTTTATGCCCGTAGTCAATCTCTCATTTGACCATGGTCAGAGTTTACTCCGTGTCAGTGCCATGTCATGCCATTGACTAGTCCAAAAATCCACTCTGTCAACGAGCCATGCTAATCGGTGGACTAAATTCGCAAGAGGCATTCATGACTTGGTTGAATCCTATTTAGACCGTTGCTCTTCCAGTTTAGTCCAATTTCTAATATACTTTGACCTTTAGATTTTGAGGTCAGTTTTGTGTGTTATATCTTCTAGAATTGAGATTTCCTTGGATCATCTTGGCTACCTTGTATTCGTGTTTACACTGGGGAAAATCATGGACATTCGGAAAATTTTTATTAGTGGGAAAACCTAATAGAAAATAAAAAGTGAATGCATGTATTGATTCATTTATTAAATATAGTAGTCATGTGCTTGAAATAGAATGATGAGTAAGATTTCAATAGATTTTTCTAATATTTTGCACTTAAACCTTCATAAGTTATATATTTATTTGCTGAAGTTCTCAATCACGGAGGAAAAAAAAAGAGAAAAAGAGGGCATTATTGATAATTATTTTTAAAAATGACAAAATATATTTTCTTCACAGGATAGTGGGGGCAATTGCCCCCAACTTTGCAAACGTAGGTCCATCCTCGGAGAAATTGATGCTGCTCACTCAATTATATAAACAATCTTAAGTGGTTCTACTAAAGTTTAAAGGCGTGGTCTCTTGAATAGGTGTTACAATGTTATAGTATACTATAAGATAGTATGGATTAATTATACAATTTTTTCTTCTTTTGCTAGGCGACTAGGACTATCTGATGCTTCTGATTGCATTGATGCTTGAATTGGATGAGACCACTGGAAGTCAAAGTTGGCTTTAAACATCAAGCAATTACATAAGAGTTTTCAAGTTGCTACAATTCAAAATAATCATATGAACTCGAACAGTTGTGCGTTGATTGAAGTGTTGTCCAGCCCATAGAGAGAGGAATTGATTTGGGAGATTGGATTAAATGTGATCATCTGCGTCTCCTACAAGGTGTGCTGGTCAAATGCGTTGTCTTCTTACTAAGGGCCCGTTTGGTTCGGCTTTGGGGGGATGCATTCGGGAAAATGCAAATGCTTTTGGGTTAAGGGGGTTTCTCAAAATGCAAATATTGTTTGGTAAATTTTACATTGTGAAAAAACTTTAACCTAAATGCCGTTTGGTTAATACCCCATTTTGCTAAGGGACTTTTGTGAAATTTTTTATTAAAAAAAATTGTTAATATTTTTTTTTTCAAATTTACTTTCCTTTGGCCGCCGGCCACCCTCCGGCGGCCAGATCTAGCTGCCGGTTAAGCTCCAGCGGCCAAATCTGGCTGCCGAAAGGTCTCGCCTAAGGTCGCACGACCTCAAGCGGCGATCACCTGTCCCCTGCGTCGCAAACCCAGGCGATAGCGGTGGTCGCTGATGGCCGTCACCCAAGTTCGCGATCCAGGTGGTTGATGGTCACGCAACCGCTTAGGTTGCGGTGGTCACATGACCACCTGGGTCGCCCAACCCAGGCGACGAGCGACTACTGCGCCTCAGGCGGCGACCCAGGCACGCGACCGCCTGGGTCGCCCGACCCAGGCACGCGACCGCCTGG
>CM026412.1:15514272-15561165 GCA_014858505.1 Corymbia citriodora subsp. variegata
CTCTCTCCTCACTTGCTGCTGCCCCTGCCCTTATCCTCGGCAACATGCTGCTGCCGTCTGACCTCCTCCTGCCGCCTGACTTTGCCGACCTAACCACCACCCATCTGACCTTCTCCATCTTCTGCCCATTCTGCAACTTGCTTCTTCTTTTTTTAATTCCTCTTGCAGGTCCCTGCTGCCGCGCGTGGAAGAAGAAGAGAGAATCAAAGGGGGGAGGTGATGGGCCGGATGTGTAAAAAAATGGAGAGACATGGGCTGGGCTAAGATAAAATGGGAGCAAAAGGGCAAGGCTGGGCTGGTCAGCCCAGCCAACCGAATTTCCCCTCTCTTTTTTTTTTGATTTTCGAAATTTCAATTTTTTATAAATATAAGCAAAATAAATAAGCAACTAAAACATGTAAACAAAAATTAGGGTGTCAACAATGATCAAGTAGAGATTTAATTAGTTTCATCCCCCTATCAGCGGCATTAATTTTATAATTTCGAAAACCAACAGTGTCATATACTAATTTATTTTGCAAACTTAAAATATTGTCTGCAGGAATATCTGAAACAAAGCTGGAACATTGAAACTGGGAAGAGATATGGTTATAGATAGCATTAGCAAGAGTTGTTTTCCCGATACCGCCCATGCCGTGAATCACGACAAATCGTACGCCGGAAGTGCCTAGGCCCAACAACTCCATAATGGCTTCCATCTGATCATGAATTCCCACCAAGCCGTCACACCAATTTCTCTGTTTCAACCTCAACTTATCGAAAAATTCTTCCAAAACAAGTGCTATAAGTTTATCTTGGCTGCCATATGCATAACGCAACCATCTCAGTTTGAGAACCACAAACACAAAATGTAACGCAGAAGCATAAATATGTAAAACCAGAAACATTAATTGTTAAAACCAAGCATGAATTATCGGTTTATTTCATATTCAGTCCTACCCAGGTCGAGAAGATTGATCCCAGTAACGGAGAAGATTAATCTGTCCGAAAAGTTTTTTGACGGTTAAATCAGCAAAGTTCTAACACGCCGTGTAGCCATCAAAACCAGCTCCATTGCAAAGCGGGCGAACCAGACCAATTTTTTTGGTCCGTGCCAGGCTTCAAGAACGGCAAACGAGGAAAATGGACTGAATCACGCATTAAATAGGAGAGTTTACTCGGGCGGGACCTACACTGACGAGGACGTCAATATTGTAAGTGCAGAGTTTGTGACACCACAGTCCCACATTGAATGCGATAAACCTTTTTGAACAATTCATGGGTAAGTTTGATCCTTAAATGATTATTCTAAAATTCAACTGTAATTGGAATTACCAGAAGGAAGAACGGCACAACATGTGAAACTGCATGCAAAAGTGCAGTCAATGGATCAGTTAAGAGTTCAAAAAATTATATGCCGATGAAATGAACTTTATAAACGAACATGGTAATTTTCTACAACCATTTCAACTTCTATTTGACTTCAGAATAGAGGGGGAGGGAAGGGGAGGGAAGTTGATATATATTGAGTTTTCATGATTAAGAAACAATGATTCAAATTTGGAATTGAAATTGCGGAAATTGTCGTTAATTACCCGTGATCTTTTAAGTTCCATCCCTTGATCATGACGACCTCTCTTAGGGCCTCTTGCCATTGTTTCACTGCATTTGCACCAGACTCTGTCTCATGTTTTTGTAAAGCCATACTGTACAATCCAGTTTTGAGCTTAACATCGGATGCATCCACCTCGTAGAAGATGGGCAAGATTGCTTTGTCATCTCTCTTCCTACATTCCACCATGTAGGCCAGTTCACGTGGACACCATTTACTGGAAGCATAGTCTCTAGAGAAGATCGGAACGTGGATTTTCGAATGGGAGATTGCTCTCAGAAGCTCGCCTCCAATCTCTTCGCCAACACGGATCTTCATTATCTTTAAATACGCATATCCCGGCCCGGATCGTGGCTGCATAGAGAGAGTCGGTGATGGTTAAGCGAGTGTCAGGCCCTCTGAAGCTCAAGAAAACCTCATAATCCATCTTGGACGATGATGAGGATCCACCATTGAGGGAAAGAGAATTTCCTCAGGGATTTTCCATTTCCTAAGATCTTTGGCTACGGAAGTGTATCAAACTTTCTTGCTTATTCAAATTTGCAACTTTCGAGTTACCTCACGCCTGTTTACAAGTTATAAGAGAAACGATCTGACTGAATTTTTCGTCCCAAAACAAGAACCATTGACTGATTCAGGCAGCTTCCATCCGCCAGATGGGTCCTCATCCTCTTTGGCTGACCAGGCTCACTGAGGGCGACAGGAGAGGCAAAGAATGATAAGTCTGCACGCGTTTATGGCCATTCTTCATTTGGAGTTCAACGCGCCTTCGTTTCCAGGGAGCCATCGTCTTTCGCTGTGTTTTCTAGGACCTTACCTGAGTTGCTTTGTGGCAAGAACGGAAGCAATTCGGTCTTTGTTTCACACCAAGAGAAAAGGTCTTCAAATATGTCGTAACTTATCAAGCGAAAGCGCTTCCTCTGACTGGGTAAAACAACAGCTACCCAAGCCAAAGCGCCGAAAGAAGTAATGCTTTTTTCACAATCCTGCAAGGTATGTTCCAGTGCAGCCATTTTTTGAGCACACAGGAAACTAAGCAGCTAAAACGGTCCAACGAGGTCTGGTATTATTTACAGATAGTGCGTGTGATAAAGTTTTGTGAGATAATAGTTTATTTGGATTTTTATCCATGTGTTGCATCTTGATATATATATATGTGTGTGTGTGTGTAACGTGCGTTGCATTATTTACTACATATACTTGGCATTCAACATGATCACTCAATCGATTGCAAAGCTCATTAACCTCACTATTGATTAGTGTGCTCAATGCCCAACAAAGTTCTGTTAAAACTGCACGAATAACTCAATTGGTAGAACATTTGCCTTATGTGTAATATCATTATCATGACATTTAGTTGATTTACTTAGGTCCAAGGATTTTGTTCCAACGTGCAACTTTCAACCGATTCAATATCATAATAGGCCAATTTGTAGATCGCCACCATCATTAGAAGAAAGTTTTTTTTTTGTCGGTTACATTGTTGAAGTGATCGCTTGATATGCATTTTGAAATGCCTCATTTCTAATTGACTTATTTCTCTACATATCATTGCCACGTGGCACATCTAATGTATATATTATCTGTTATGCCGTAAGGATACTACCCAATGCCCAACACTTCCACAATAACCTTAGTCAAGGGGATTAAGTCCTTGGGTCCGTTTAGGTCCTCCACGATGTGCCTTCTGGCTCTATTGACATCCAAAAATTTCTAGTTATTATCAACAAGGATCATACTTTGTTGTTGACGGCAAAGTTTAGTCAATTAATGAACAGAACAATTGACAACTTGAAAGGAATCGATAATCATGAATAAAGTCATGGATAAGACATCGCCAATTATCAGCCAAAGCATTTAATAATTGACAAGTTCATCATAAGCAAGTTATTGCAGATTTTACTAAGTATTGGAGTTCGAAGGTAGTGATGATGATCAACACCTATATGTAACTATCAAGTAGCAATACTTTTGAATATGTAATCCCTTGTAGATAGTGTGCTAAATAATAGATTATTGCAAAGTAACTTCTCGCAATCACATTAGGAAGTTATTTGTTTATTTGAATCCAAAATTGCTTGTATGTGACGGTCGGTAGTGAGCTATAGATATCCGCATTGTATTGATTGTAAAAAGACCTAGGACAATCAGTCAAAGAACTCCGCATTCTCTCAAATTTATCTTTATCGTTTTACTTTCCTATAATTTACATCTCTAACATCGATTATTCCTAGTGTCTTTATTTTTAAATTCTTAGTCATTTGCTTCCAGTCCATGATCAACTAGCTTTTATCAGTTCATATCGATCCATCCGTATTCTAAAAGATTTTGCGTCAATTCAGTGAAACACCTTTCTCCCACTCAAAGGTATTTCATCTTTTAGGTGAAATAGGCCTGCGACACCACATCCTCATCTTCCATGAATATTTCTCCGTCCGACGACGTGACTCTGACGACACGATTCGAACTTGGTGGGGAGAGCTCTAAATTTTTTAGGGACTCCACGAGTGATTTCGGGCTTTGAATTGGCGGGGTCTATGTGCATACATTTATTTCATGGAAATAACGGTCCACATTCTACTAGGATCGGTGGGTCCTAGAATGCGGCGAGTCACTGAATTTCATAGTTGGGCCAAAATCCATAGGCATATTTCGCAAGATGGACTGAGCCAGAACTCGTTTTTAGATTGGATCTGCAATTACTGTTTTATTTATTTACTAATTATGTACTCTTGAACGATTCCATCTGTTGCAATTAGACCCAACTTTCCCCTTCAAACCGTCCGATCTTACCAGTATTGGAGTTCAGTTAGGTCCAACAAATAGTTTGTTCAGCCAAAACTACCTACATTAGTCGATTCCTACTTGCCATCGATTTGGATGGGGAAAAACAAAAGAATTAACAGCTGATATCTCTGAAATGAACGCTATCAAAACATTACGAGGCATTACATATCTATGTAATGCTTATCATTGGAAAAGCTGTCACGAGTTCTGCATTACGTCTTTCATTTTGTGAGGTGTACGTCCACTAAAACATGTGGAGCCAATATAGCTTGTCTCCATTGAGGACTAGTCGAGCTGAAGATTCGACTGTTGATGTTATCCAAAAATATATAATAATTAAAAATACAGCAAAGATCTTCTTACTGTGTTTCGGTTGTATTTCTTCCTTTCAGGTCTTCGAAACAAAATAAATGGATTACATGAACGAGGTCATGTTACTCTGGGCCGTTGGAATCTATGCATTTACAGAGTCGCTCCACAACTCAGCATTTTTTACCTTAGAGACACTCTCTAGTACTTGAAGAGGGATTACATCTCCATTGACAACCACCATCTTGCTTTCCAGGTCTACTTTATATGAAGTCACTCCTGTCAATTGAAAGACAAAGACCCAAGAATTCTAAGCAAAGAAATGATTATTTCAACACATAATAGCTCTCAAAAGCATGGATGACATAATAGAAGGAGATTTCACATACCCTCCATCTTCGAGATGTGCTTCTCAACTTTTCTTGCACATCCATGGCAGTGCATGGACACCCTCAGCATTACCATCTACATTTTTCCACACCCCGCACATTTCAAAAATAATCCCAGAAGGAATAAGAGAAATCACCATATAAATTATTCTCTAAGAAGAGGAAAAAAAATCGAGAAACTCACCTTAGGCTTGGGTTGAAATGCCAAGGTCTGACTTTCAGTGGTGGGCACATCCTTCAGTCTCACTAAGTGATCGAGGTCGCTTGTGATCAATGGTTTATGCTCCATCTCATCATGGGTTTTAACAGAACTTATGCAGAACCAAGAACTGTCAAAGCCAGACGAAACAGAGAAGCAGCTCATAACCCTGCCAAAACTAATCTTCCCCATTATGATCCACCTCCCGGATATAGCAGACAACGCTGGGGTGTTTTATCTCATCCTAGAATGTGAAACATGATCCTAAATGCTTATGTACATCAAAATAACCAGATCTAGGGCTCATCAAGTCGCAATTTATAAGGACCGGGAAGAGAGAGAGAGAGAGAGAGAGAGAGAGAGAGGGGAAAGAGAAGGACACGGGGTGGTCAGAAGTTTTGGTGGGAGATACACCAATTGCGTACAAAACCCGACATAAAAGTTGCTTTATAGCAGAATTGAAGAAAAAATAATGCTAGTGATGCAAGATATCAGGAAAGAGATAATCCAAATGCGTGGAAATTCTAAAGGTATAATAATGTACCAAACATTCTTATCATTCAACAATTGAAATTTATCAATCAGTTAACATTTTTGTTGATCAATATCACGGCTACAGTTGATAATGTCATAATACAAAATACGTAGAAGTATTCATTAAAGCTAATATATAAATGCTTATGTAATCTGACTATGTCACCCTAACATAACACGTTGATAAAATGACTCAGAGATGTCTTAATTTTCTATAAGTAAATGGTGGTGAATACCTTCACAATAATTTCAACCGGCAAAAGAAATAACAATTGTCCGAGAAAGGGGCCCACGAGCTCTATGCAGATTCAACTGGCAAAGACGTTGTACAGAGGGTAGCTGAGAAAGGTGCACCTTAGCGCAACCACTCGCCAACCAGAATTTGTCATGTGATGATTGATGAAATCATAAAGACGACAAGCTTGTTTTAAAGTCCCATCCAATCCAACATTCATGAAAGGCTGATGAACATGGAGCCTTTCATGCGAGAATTGATAGTTGCCATTGCGAGCATCTCCCATGAGAAACATGGAACAATTATCGTCCAAAGCAAGAAAAAAGGGAAGTGCCAGAGTTGGGACAGTCGACTGGTCATGGGATTCATGTCCCCTTGAATCGAGATGAATCTTGATCACATCTTCCATATTTGGGATAAAACTAAAGATAAGACGAATGGCAATGTCATATTTGCAGTACTTGTATTATGGTAAAGACGGTATTAGTCCGGCATGAACTTAAGCACACGCAAACTTATCATCGCTTTGAAATCTCATCATTTGCGCCTTTCTTATACTCAAAGGTATCATTGGCATGTATTAGGAACAAAAGAGAAGATTTTCTCTCCCTCCAATTTAGAATTACACATGTCGAGATGATAACAAAGAAACCCAACTAATTAAGATAACTGGCAGTAACCTTTCCCAAGTTGGGATCTATCCACGAATGACTTGGGTTCAGCGCCCACTTACCTATATTATGGCCACTATAGTGTGTTTAGTCGCAGGAATTAGTGAGTTTGAAATGGTTTTGTTTATTTTTAACTTGTCCAGTATATCGTACTTTGTAGGTTCGACATTTGGCTTGTATTTGAGGCCGACCACATTGAATTTCCAATACTTAAAATATTGCGTGTACTCCTTTCTTTCTCTTGCTTGACGGTTGCATCCATAGCTTGCTCAAAACCGGACAACCAAATAATAATTAGGACAATAATTACGTCAAAGAATAATGTCGTCTCCAGCTTCACGCAGGCACTGTCCGGTCCGCACGTTTACGGTTTAAAAGAAAAGTATCCTCACATGGTTTGGATTTTGGCAAAGTCACGAGTGTAGCAACTATTCCATTCTATTTAGCCAGATCGTAATATTGCAACATATGTTGCAATTAACACAGAGGACTTAACACATATATTTGTGTCTGATTCATGCGATGTTTCGTCAAATATTTAGCGAATTTTATTTGTCTAGCTGGGGATCAATAAATTCTTCAATTATCCAAAAGAAAAAAATTTGATGAGTTTTATGTGAGAATTCATATTACCCAACTAACTTATGGGTACTTAGGTTGCAAGCGTGTGGAAGAATTGGTCAAGATTTAGATTAGTCTTATGACATGATGAGCTCCTTCCTCATAACTAATTAGGGAAAATATGTGGAGCAATTAGGCATAAATTGATACCTATATATTTCAAATTACAGATTACATATCTCTGTCTCGCTAAAATAAGGCAATTGTCCTTCCTTGTGTAAGCATCCCAAAAACTTTAATCTCACACAACCCACAAATATCCATTTACTAAAGTCATCAACGCAGATTGGCTCACTGATTATGAACTTCTTTAACTGCTCGAGGGATATAATACTAATAGCTTCGTCAGAATGGAATAGAGGAGACTGATGATGGACAGCATTTGCATGAAGTGTCATTACATGCAACTTGCAGACCCTGAGATCAAGTTTGACCTTTGTCTACCCTGGCTTTTGTCCGAACCACTCGATAGGAAACACATGCAAGTCTGCGTATCAAGGAAGCCATGAGCTGATGACAAGTTTAAATCTCGTGGTTTTGTTATTTAAAGAGCCACCGCATGTGACAATATACGTATAAATATGGAGGAGGGGGAAGAATGGTCAGAAAATCATGTTAGGCAAGTGTAAGTCACATGCTATTTCCGGGGAACAACAGACAAAAGTTAGGTGCTCCATGTAGTGTCCCCTACATGACCTGTATTAAAATGTGGTAATGTTTTTTTAACTGTTAGGCAATATTAAATAGAAAAGGGAATTGGATAGAGAGTCATCATAAGCATTATTTTTTTACCATACTAACCTATTTCTACATTTCCATCCCAGCGGAAAAGTCACTTCTACTCTTATATTAACTTCTTGTTATGTACTTTTATAATGCCACATAGCTGCACTGTAGATGTATATGACCCATCAGAAGGAACCAATTTACACTAATTGTTGCATTAGATAACTATATAATGTGTTAACTATGGGTACTATTTACATTCTAATATATTTTGGGATCATTTGTCACAGGTTACTAATTCACATCGTTTGGGCACAGTTGTATTAGTTATTATATTGGTGGTGCATTAATACATGTCCATGTTCATTGTGATTACAATGACGATAGTAAGCGCTAACGTTTTCTCACAAAATGACAAAAAAAAAACATATCTAATATAATCATCAAATGTTATCATCTGGAGATTGAGTTGACAAATCAAATTGCATAAATCAAACAATGTTACAATTATTACTGGGGCTAACCACTGAACTAATCAAGAAATATGAATCAACTTAAAGAAGGTAAAAGATCCAACCTATTATAACCTATTACATATAACTTTACTAAGAAATGCATGCTACACTTGTGAGTCCAATGAGGATCCCTCCCATACTACTCAGATATGTCTTGATCATAGAATGAAGTGCAGCCAGTTTACCTTTCTCAGCAGACATCTCAACTGTAGAGCGGATAACACCGCCTTATGGTTTCCCCTTCTCTCTTCCATCTTTCTTTCATTCTTTTCCATCTTTTTCTCGTTCTCCGCCAACTTCGCTTGCATTTTTAGCATTTAATTATCGCTTCTAGATTGCCCTCACTTTCGTAATGGTGAGAGACGTGTCGTAGTGACGCCAAGCCCACAACCTGCCATTTTTCCTTACCGATCAACTCTTTGTACACACTAATTTCAACGGCAGATGATCCATAGACTCTGCAAATTGAAGAGCTCTTGAAGTAAAGTAGTTGCCTTATCCTACGAATTTTGTAAGCTCAAACAAATATTAGATGGTGAAGGCTGGTGATCACAAGGCATGTATAAATTATTGATTAGACAATTTTCTTTAGTGTATGTCAGTAATTTGGAAAGATATCGATTGGAATCCGTCATGCAATCCATTAACTTTACTCACCCTCATGACTCTAGTATCTCCTAATTTTTTTTCAATGAAATCACGTAATTGATTTTTGAAATTCCTAGGAAGTATAGTGATTAAGCTGCAGTATTCTAACTCAAAGCACAATCCCGATTGGAGTGAGAGAATCAGGAAGCTTTCTAGCTGCATAAATGATCCAATGGCATTGATAAGAAGGAATTTGCTAAATAACAAATCCGTCAAGCCCCAGAGATGCTCGTTGGTTCCTTTTCAGCACAATTTAATGAAGTTGGTGAGTTTGCTTCACTGGATGCAGAGGAAATGAGCGCCTCGCCATTTTTCTGAGCATTTGTCCGACTCTCAGCAATCGTTCAGCCATTTAAAGAAACTGATCACGCTTATAAGCTGAATAAGGAGAAAGACCCTGCAAATGATTTGAAAGTTAAATCCAGCTAACCCATCACGACCTCAACAGCTGAAGCACACTAAAGTTTAAAAATCGCACTCCACAAGTCTGATGTTTCAAACGTTTTTGCACCAAAATACGATATTAGTTTTATGTGCTCCCGATAAAATTTTCCAGAGCAAAAGTTTGGCAACAGTAGGAAAGTGTCGTTTACCCATTATTGTTTGAAATTGCAACTGTTTTTCATTTTCATGCTTTATTAGGTGGGAGAGGTGTGAAGGTTGGGTTGTTAAAGCGCAATTCCTCCGCATTGGTCAAACGTTAACCCAACTAGTACAACAAGCAACAAATCCCTAAAGACAATTTCTCCAGAAAGCATACAGATTTCAAAGACAGCAAACATTTTAAAGGTTAGATGATTACCCGGCACCGAACTGTGCAATCTCCCCTGCCAAAAAAAAAGAGAGAGGCATGAAAGTAAATATTCGGAAGAAAAACTTATGACAATAAAAAGATACGCAAATATATATATTTAGTATATATGTTTATTACATATTTTAATATTTTAGGTATATTGGTATAATTTACTATTTAATAAAAGTTTATTTGAGATGATGGCAGGGATAAAAGCAAAAAAATAATAAAAAATAAGCAAATAAAAATGAAATAGGTAAGGGTGTAGTATTCTTGTCATTTTTATTTGTGCAATTCTTAGGTTTATTTATACTGATAAAAATGAAATAGGTAAGGGTGTAGTATTCTTGATATTTTAGGTACATCAAATAATACATATAATATGACATGGATATGTTCGATTTTATTATTATAAAATATAATAAAATTTCTGAATTTCACATATTATCATATCTAATATTATTTTGACTAAAAATTCAACCGTCCAAGTGAATCCACGGCGATGCTTGAGAACTACCTCCCGCTCTGTCCCTTTACACTTGCTCGTTTCGGTCGAGAAAATATTAGGTGCAGCTGCGATGCCAACGTGTGAAAATCCTATCCCATTCATCGGGCGACACGTGTGATCCCGGTCCCACAGCATTGCAATAAGGTGAGAGTCGCCTGGGCCCACCTCTGAACCGTTCTGTTTCTTCTCTCTCCACTCTTTTTTAGTCACCTCTGGGCCCCACCTCTCCCTCTCTCTCCCCTTTGTTGAATTCACTTTCAGCGAAGAGTTCTTTCTCTCTCCACCCACTCTCCCGTTCGCTCCCCCTTCACGTAGCACTGCTCTTTCTCCGCCTCTCGCAGGAGCCCGCTGTCCGACAAACGATGCCTCCTCCGCACCTCCTCGTCCGTTGCCTCCGCCGTCCGTCGAAACCACGCCGGACGACGCCGTGTGGCGGAGGCGTAGTGGTTCGTCGGGCGGCGGCGGAGAGTGCGAGACAGAGCAAGTCGAGAGAGAGATGGAGATGATGTGGTACGACGTTACCATTTCTCGCGAGCATTAAGTGATTTACTTAAGAACCGTACTGGGGGACATGAATAGGTTCGTCCCATGTTTTTTTCTTGCTGAGAATCGAAGTTTTCAAATTCAGATATAAATGGTGATTAGAAAACCATCTGAAAGCGGAAGCACTACAATTTTTTGATATCTTCAAATGGCTGTGTTTCTGAGTCTTGGAGTAATAATAGACGTTGGGAATGTCCCTCACGTGTCCCAGAATCTGCGAGACTTAGTCGAGTGGCTTGTGAACCCAACTTCAGTCAAACGAGGATGTTGGGAAAATTAGAACGTCCATGCTGATGATGCAGGGAGATAGGACTATCTCTCCAAGCTACAGGTGCTTTGCGTGTATACCACCACTCACTTATTCATCAGAAATCGGAAGAAGCAAAAAATGTTCGGGAGACAGATGCGGCTGATGCATTTGTCATTGGTCTTCTGCTGATCTAATCGGGTTCTAATACTAGTTCTTTGCCTCATTTAAACATGGATGAAACTGACTTCAAGAAGTTTCCAACTGTATGCATCGGATTATGGTCGAGATCAATGATCCAAAACAAAAGCACGCTGTAAGTACGACGACCAAAAAGATTCACCGGGAAAAAGATCGTCATCCATGCAATCCTCTGGAATTTGTTTGTCGAGGACAGGTATTGCATCTCCGTCCTTCAGGAACCTCTGAGATTCTCAAAGAGTTCCGGAAGATGAACGTTGGTGAGCTTCGTTCGTCCTCTTGCTGATCTCGTGCTTCTTCTTCTTGACCTTGGGCTTCTGCGAAATCCCATGGATTTGGGTCGCAAGCCTTGTCTGCATCGTGTTTGTTGATGGTTTCATCCCATTCTTCTGGAGATCCTTCTCGATGTCGATCATGCCCCGGGGTAATTCGATACTCCGAAAGAGTTGCTTCAGATCGTCATCTACTTTTATGGGCACTCTGGGATCATTCGGGTAGGCAGTATCATCCTGAGCGAGTCGAGTGAGAGGCGACGGAGAGAGCGAGACAGCGCGAGTCGACGAGACAGGGCGTGGTCTCGGCGGACGGCCGAGGCAACAGAAGAGGCGAATGGGAGGCGGTGGCGGCGGGGTCGTTCGTCGGACGGCGGGCTTCGGCGTGAGTCGGAGAAAGAACTCTTCGCTGAAATTGACTTCGACAAAGCGGAGGGAGAGGTGACTGAAAGGTTCTGCTGCGTGAGGCAGAAGCGACAGAACGCTTCAGAGGTGGGCCCAGGCGACTTTCCCCTGCTTACAGAGCTGCGGGGCCCGTGCGACACGTGTCACCAGTGAATGGGATAGGATTTTCACACGTTGGGATCAAAGCTCTACCCAATTCTCGATTGACTGACGTGAGTTGGCATCTTGAAGAAGCAATCAGTTGATTGGCCAATTTAAAAAAAAAATAAACGCAAAATGAAGAAACAATCAGTTGGTAAACTCTCTAGGTTCTGTGAATTGTTTTTCTTTGGTGTTTCCTAGGAAGGCCGCACCCCTCCTGATGACAGCATCAGCTGATCTATAGCAAATTCGGTGGCTTCGATTCCAAATCGTCATCGCTAGTTTTTGATAAGCTCTTTGTTATATAAATTTCTAGCACGTTTTTCCTTCTTCTTTTTTAAAAATCTTCAAGTTTTTTTATGTAGCATTTGGTAGGTAACATGTAACTATCACATGTTCTAAAAATTAATAGAATGATGTCACATTAGCATTGTTCATTTATCAAATTCCACGGCATTTAATGAGAAACTTGATTGTATCAATTTAACAAATTTTAAAATTTGCTTGCATTTTTTGAAAATTTCATAATATAAATGCACATTTACAATAAGTTTTAGAACTTTTGATGCACTCATCCTTGTTGACACCTGATTTTTAATCGGCATATTTATAAAAATAGAAAAGTCGAAATTTGAGTTTCTGATTGTGACAAAACCTGTTTTTTGAACAAAAAAGTGTTGTTCATTTGTTGGCCTAAATTTAGAAAGCAATTTCCTATCCATTACACATGAAAACTCGAAAGTCAAACAATTGACCCTTGGGTCAAATTTTGACTTTTTGCATAAAAATGTTCTTTTCAAGCTTAAATTCATTTTAGAAGTGAAAATTTTAAAAAAATCCAAAACTTTAACCACAAAATTAAATTCTTAGTGAAAAATCAATTAAGGTTTGGTCAAACATTTGAACAAAAAATTAAAAAATACAAAAATCACTTCATTTAAGCTTTAATTTGATTTTTGCATCACGAATTTTTTGGAAATCGATTAAGAACCTTATTGTCCGAATTTTTCGGGTTTAGGTTCGAAATCGGCCAAAAATAAAATTACTTTTATTCTAGTCATAATTAGATTTAGTTCCTTTTACAACATTTGATTTAGAGACAATTACCTATTCACTCATTCAATCAATTTCAAGATCGGGCAAGGTGAAATGTGAATTGACATTTTTACACCTAATTAGGGGTTTGGTTCATTCAAGAGAAAGTCAAGCGTGATGATGAATTTTATGGGAAATTGATGAAGCTTGAAGAAGAAGCCTTGAAAAACAAATTCCCCCCCCCCCCCCCCAAGTCGGCCACACAGCCCCCTCCCCCAATTTTCTCTCATTTTTTTCTCTTCTTTCCTAGTCTTTTCTTCTTGTTTGGCCACCCGCTTGCCGCCATTGGTTGTTGTCGTTGCCGTCGCCACTCGTCACCGTCCGCTTGTGGTTGCCACCGCCTTAGAGCCACCTTTCCAAGCCACCATCACCAACTGCCTCTCTCTCTCTCTTCCTTATGAAACCACCACCATCGAAAACCATCACTGCTACCTCCTTTGTCATTTTCAAGCTGGGCCGATTATTGCTCACGCTACCACCATTGTTCCCACGCAAATGCCGTTGTTAATGAGTAAGTTGATTTCCTAGTCCCTTGATTAGGGCATTAAACTTGATTAGGGGTAGTTTAGTTTAAGGCTAATTTGGATTAGGGGTAGTTTAGTTAAAGTTAATTTGATTAGTATTAATTAATTATGGTTTAGCCAATAAGTTATCATGATAAGTGATATGCGGAAATGACAGGCTATCGCGATAAGTTATCGAGAAAAAGATGGTGATAAGCTATCGTGAAAGAGACAATAAGCTATCGGAAAAGTCAGCGATAAGCAATCACCAAAGAGGTGATAAGCTATTGGAAAATAAGTGATAGGCTATCACCAAAGAGGTAATAAGCTATTACCAAAAAAGAGATAAGCTATCAGGAAATTGATGGTAAGTTATTGTCAAATAGGCAATAAGTTATCGATAAATTATTGATAGGTTATTATTGAGGTGATAAGTGATGTTATATATGTGTTTTTTGCTGGAGTTATATGGAAATTCTATCCATGTTCCATGTTGTTTAAAGCTTGCTTTGCCATGAAAAATATTTGCCCAAACATGAAACCTTGTTTACTAATTTTTAAAAGAGTTTTTATGGACATATGAATGGGAATCACCGAGTTGTTGAGTTTATATGCCATGTTTTATGTATTAAATGGCAAAAGGATATTTTAAAAGGAAAGCGTGCAAAGTTTGACAAGTTAATTATGTGTACGTGACCACGTGTGATTATTTTACTGCATTTTTATATATAAAAGTTGCAATAGTTTCTTATTGAAGTACAAACCACGTCTGCATTGGTTAATTGTAATGGATTTGGGTGGTTGGTGTGCTCATATGGTCATATAAAGGAACATGTCACTCAACGGGGGTTACTCAATAGGGGTTTGGGGATGATACTTGATTTTATCGAATGCTCGGCGGGAGTCCAAATGCCAAGTTGCGGTTGAGGCAAGACTAATGCTCCTTTATGGAATGATGTCTGTGGTAGGAGTCCTAGAAGTTGCCTTGCTCGATGGGGTAGGACGATACCCAATCATACCAGAAGACTGCCAACTTTTGTGTTGGCCATGGCCCTGTGAGGTTGTGTTATGATAATATGATATGCTTGTTGCATTAATTATGGCACATGTGAATATATATCGTGTAGGATATGTGCTAAGACAAGGTAAGAATGTCTGTGGGTTTATTCGATAACATGTTTCTTGATATAGAGTTGAATCGCCTATTCATGTATATAGGTAAGGCAAAGCGAGAGTTGCTTTGCTATTGATCTACCGTCGACATAAAGTTATATGTTTAGGTTGTACCCGAGACGAGTTGATTTTTTAATCAAGGTTTAGTGCGTTAACTTATTGAGAGTTTATTTCATTTGTTGTTGTTAATTGTTTTTTCAAGCCCCTAGTTATGGCTTTCCACCCTGTGTGGTTTGGACTCCCCCCAACCTTTTGTATTGATATTCACTGCGGAAGGGAGTTAGTCAATTTTCTTAAAGTTTACCATCACTGTTTGGATAGACATGGGTTGGGGTGAGCCAATCCCACAGTTCCACGTGGCCTGGTTCATCTAGTTTGACAGTGACCCACTGGGTCCCTTCTAGGAAATCGAAGGGTAACTCGTGGATGTAGGCATCGATCGCCTTCTTTTTGGCTGACTGCCATCTTTTGGAAGGAAGTAAATTAACCCTTGGCCCAGTATCCTTTTGTTGGCATGAGGAAGTGGCCTGTCTGAGAAAGGTTTGCTAGGACGTCACATTCAACTAACAAAAGAAAATAGGGGCTGTGGCATGTTTGAGGGTCAAAGCTGTCTTGTTTTTTTTCTTTTTTGGCCGGCAAGCTCTCTTTAATTGACCGGAAATTACCAAGCCGGCCTGTATGTGTTGGTTCAGTTCTTTATAAGCTATCATGAGTCATATTGCCGCCAAAAATAAAATAAAAAATAAACAAAGACTTTCAGGAGCAGCAAAAGACAACCTATCCAATGTAAACGTGAAGCAACGACAAAACCACAGGTTGAGGAATCAGAGAATCGATATTTTTTCAAGTCTTCCATGGAGATGGATGAAAGGGCCAACTCAGGAACAGCAAGTAGTGGTGGAAGTGATTGTCCAAAAAGTGCCAACTATGATGTGTTCTTGAGTTTTCGAGATCCTGACACTCGGGATGGATTTGCAGATCGCCTCTACGAGTCCATGATCAACTCAGGGTTCCAGGTTTTTATGGACGATGAAGAAATCCGACAGGGTGAGGAGATTGGGGGGAAGATTCTGCAAGCAATAGAGGACTCCAAAATCTACATACCCATCTTCTCCTCCGGATATGCTTCGAGTAGATGGTGCCTCCACGAGCTCATGCACATGGTGGAGTGTGCATATCCAGATTATTCGGGAGGACCAACAGGGCATGAGATACTTCCGATATTCTACAACGTGGAACCCTCAGATCTTAAGCTCAAAACAAAATTGTACGAAGACGCCTTAAGGAAGCATGAGGAGGAGCAAGGCCATCATGTAGTGAAGCCTTGGAAGGAGGCTTTAAGAAAGGTTGCTAAAATCAAGGGATGGCAGACTAAAGGCCAACGGTAATGTTGATTTACTTTACTTATTGTACCATTCTACGCTCTGTTTACGCTTTTTTTTTTTTTTTGGTAGTGGGTTAACACTAAGATATGCCAGTCATAAGTCACGCTTCCGATGGATATTCTATTTATATAAATATTCTTAGCATCTTAAGCACTAACTCACAAATATGGCAGCCACGGCAAAGTTGTTAAGGAAATCATTCTCGAGGTTTCTCGTAGGATAACAACAAGAGAGAGGAATGTTCCTGATGATTTGGTTGGAATAACGGACAGAGTTGAAGACATTAAGAAGTTGTTAGAACACACTTGTGCTGATATCCGAGTCGTCGTAATCTACGGCATGGGTGGCATTGGAAAGACAACTCTTGCCAAGGTAGTATGTAATCAGCTCTCTCCTCTATTTCAAAGTTGGAGCTTTCTTCCCGATATGCGAGAATCATTGTCTCAATTCGATGGCATTGTAAAATTGCGAAAGAAACTTTTGTCTGACCTTTCAACCTCACATTTCCAGAGACCTTTGACTCTGACGAAGGAGTAAATATGATGAAACATAGACTGCCTAACAAAAGAGTCTTGATTGTTCTCGATGATGTAGATGATGGAAATCAACTCATGCAACTAGCAGCCAAACCCAATTGGTTTTGTCCAGGGAGTAGGATCATTATCACAACTAGAGACACCAGTATAATACCTACAACCAAGGTGGAAGGGTTAGAAGAAAGTGTCATAACACAGCCCATAAAGATTTACCTTTATGAAATGAAGGAATTGCATCATAAGCATGCTCTACAACTTTTTAGCAAGCACGCCTTTGGCACAAATTCACCTCTGCAGGATTATGACAATCTTTCAAGAGAAGTTGTAGCTACAACCAGAGGACTCCCTTTGGCTCTTGAGGTGATAGGCTCTTCTCTTCGTACCAAAAGCAAAGTAGCATGGAATGATTCCTTGAAGAAGTTGAAGGAAGTGCCTCACAAGAAAGTTCTACAGAAGTTAATAATAAGTTATGATGCACTAGAGTATGAGGCAAAACAAATTTTTCTGGATATCGCATGTTTCTTTGTGATGAAGAGAAAAACAAATGCATTTTATATGTGGGAATCTTGCAATTTTTTTCCAGAAGCTGAATTTGAGGTTCTTATTGATAAGTCATTGATAAAGATTGTTGATGGCGATAGAACATGGATGCATGGTCAAGTAAGAGATCTCATAAGAGAAATTGTTCGTCAGGAGAATATTAGGAATTCTGAAGGTCGGAGCCGACTCTAGTTACATGAAATAGCCTACGAAATAGTACGAGCAAGAAAGGTAAGAACCAAGGCAAAATCAGCCTTTTTACTATATGACAAAGTTGAAGGGAATTCATAAACCCCGTTTTTTAGAGTTCAGCATCCGTATCCATGCCTATGCTTCCTAATTTCTAGTTTATATTTTCAGGGGACAAATAACATAGAGCGCTAGCACTATTGAGATCCAGAGACAATTTTACATGTGAAGATTTTGCAGATCTTTCAAAAACAAGATTCCTTGAATTAGAAGGCGGAAACTTTACTGGAGATTTCCAGAATATATTTCCAGAGTTAAGATGGCTTTGTTGGTGCCATTGTCCTTCGAAACTTCAAGCAAAAAATTTTGTGCTAAAGAGCCTAGTTATTCTCAAGCTTTTAGGCAATATTATCATAGACCAATGGAGCGGATGGGTCCAAATCATGGTATGATCTCAGTCCATGCATTTATTCAGTCTCATCATATGTCATAACATGCTATAATTCCTCGATTCAATGTGTTCTAATGATATTAATTTGACTATCTTACAGATGGGAAGTAAACTGAAGGTTTTAAATCTCAAGGGCAGTAAATTTCTAACTAGAACACCAGACTTATTTGGATGCCTCAATTTAGAGAGGTTGATTATTAGAGATTGCGAGAACTTGGATGAAATTGATCGCTCAATTGGAAAACTAGAGCAGTTGAAGTGCTTGAAGTTAAAATGGTGTCCTAGTCTAAAAGACTTGCCAGAGGAAATTGGTTCTTTATCTTCATTAACAGAGCTCATTTTAATTCAGTGCCAATATGTTTGTAAATTGCCATCTTGGATTGGTAATCTTAAAGGTCTGTCAAGGCTAGTGATGGAAGATGTAGGACTTGATAGACTTCCTCTGGAAATCTCAGAGCTAGTGGATCTTAAGTACTTGTCTCTAATGAATTCTACGAGGCTAAAAGAGCTTCCATACACGATAGGGCAGTTGAAATCATTGGTGGATTTGGATTTGTCCGGCTCATTGATTAGAGAACTGCCTCTATCGATTGAAAACCTGGAAAATGTAGTGATAAAGATCAACAGCTGTGGCATAAGATTGCAACTGGAAGACAACATTGGCAGATTCACCAGTGATTTGAGTCCTCAAAGACCTCAATCAAATGCCGAGATTATGCGTGGAGGTGAGTTGGGATCCTCTTTGAGACTCTCCGAATATCCTATTGACTTGCTTATAGAGTGCGGGATAATTCAAACAGAGTACAATGTTAATCTCCAATGTTTGCCTAGTTGCATCAAGCAGATTTCTGTCTCGACAATATTTAATGATCCAAAGACAAGAGGCCCAGCGTCATTGACGATTGTTGATGAGGCCAATCAGTTTGGCTCGGGGATCATTCAGTCATCCCACTCAATTGGAGTTGAACATCTGATTCACAGCCTTGTTTGCCTTTTGAACGGAATAAGGGCAGAGCACTTACGTTTTGCAAGGAACTTGAAAGTTTGTTGCAAGTCCCCAAAATTTCCGGGGTTGATGGTCAAATTTGTCAGTCATGATTCTTTAAATGAGCAAATCAGTGGGACAACTTGTGACCATTGTCTGCGGATGTTGAGGAACTCGGTGTCATTGAGTCCGCAGCTTAGGGAATATTTCGATGAGCTTCAACGGCTGCTGGAGCCTTCTCTTGAGGTTCGCATGACTCTGTGTGGTTCGGAGGTTCTAGATTGTGAAATGGAATTAAAAGGAACCTTCCTTACGCAAACCAAAGGAACTTACCACGGTTTACGTCCCTCAGAAAGCTTCAAATGTCCTTCCTCGATGGAAGAACTCGAAACGTTGGTCAGAACGTATAGCTCTTGCGATCATGGAGTGATGCCGGAATAGTATTCCCCGTGTGGACCAAAAATTAGTGGCAGCTTGGTCAGAACGTATAGCTCTTGCGATCATGGAGTGATGCCAGAAGAGTATTCCACATTCGGACCAAAAGTTCCTGGCTGCTTGGAAATGAAATTCCCGAGGATTCTGACCAATAAATTCCCGTGGATGCTCTTCCCTATAAGGAAACGAGACTAGCAAGGATACAGCTATCTCCAGGATGAGAGCGTTTCCTTGACGTTGACCGCAAACCTTAAGGAATCATCACATTGAAATTTACTGTGTCACAATCTTGTATTAACTCACTTGAGGTATTGTATACTTGAATTTGTCTCGCACCAAATCTCACAATTTTATCCTTTGGCATACAGGTAGGCACTTTCTCATGAGGTCACTCATCCTAATAATGCTCTAGCCTCTGGTCTGGACTCGCTTAGCATAGCTTACCTTTACACTAAAAGGCAATTCTGTAAATTAATTTTAGTTTTCACATTTATATTTCAGGATCGCTCTCCTCTTGTTCAGTGCACAATGCGGTTCGTTCTTGTCCCCTTTACTATCCTAGAAGCTTGTCAGGAGCCACTCTTTGTCCAGGCCCTCTTTGGCCTCAACAATCACTCTCCGTCCTCGTCGGACTAGGTTGTTACATACTTTGTTATACCTTACAAACTATGAGAAACATAGGTACAATGGTTGCTCGAGGTCCTGTATTCGGTGTTATATTGAGAAAGTTTCCATCGTGCTAGCATAGCTTCCTTCACGTCGTTTCTCAAGGAAAATTTCATGCAAATGATGAATTTTTTTTTTAGCTCATGTACACTCACCTGCATGTTATTTTTAAGGATTTTTTTCCCTTCTCATGAGTCATGAAGCCTTTATTCCTTGTTACTATTGTTGCCGGATTAGAAGTCCCAAAGGAATCATCAGATCTTCATGATAATATTCATCTTGAGTTTATATAAATAATTCATTCTGGTTATTCAAAAATATTTTTGTCACAATTCCAAAGTCCGTATCCAAGCTGTGGGAATGACGAACCATCCTTTATAATATAAGGACCGAAACTTCAACCAAAATAAGTCTTCTTACGAAAATGTATAGACTAACTAAAAACCCTTCCGTGAATGGATATTATGAATAAGGTCCTCTGTTTCACGAATTAACCAAAACTAGAAATTTGATATATTTTCCTCGTTTGATATATTATGAATAAGGTGGTATATTAAACTTTATTCAATATTCTGAAGTAAAGTCACCTACCACCCTTAAATCACTCTTCACATGCATTTGATATATTTTCCTTGTTTTTGGACCCTAAAATCGTAATAAGGGAGTGAGTAAAACCACAAGTCTATATCTAACAATTACCACTTTTTTGGGATTAAGCTATGACTAATGCAAATTTTATGTTGATTATGCAGCACATCAAACTAGCACAAATTGTCACATTTAAATCACATAATGCAACATCACATATTATATACCACCTCAATATCTCAACACGTAGATATCAAAATCATTGCTCATGTCCAAACATGAAGGTCACTCTTCATCATGTGAGAAGGCTAAAAAAAACATCGACTATAATTAAACTCCAAAAATTGCATCGCCTATGATTAAGTCACATAACATAATTATTCAGTGAACGTATATCATATTTCCATACATAGGTCGATCATGAGTATCAATCCAACATCCATATATCATATTCGACATACTATCATATCATTTGACCAATTTCACAATATACATTTTCAATGTATATCCAAAATGACAACCAACTTGACTATCCATCCAATGCCTAATCCAGCTTTATGAAATAGCATGCCTCGAGATAATCTATTTTCATCCTTGCTCTAAATTCTAGCATGACATGACATGGTACTTTTCCTCTAGGTTACCATGCGATGTAAAATTTACAAAAGAAAAAAAAAAACAACAACAACATGGATGTGGTAAAAGAAACTTTACCTTGTTAAAGCGCTAAAATAACCACACAAGTCAACCGCATATATCCTTGGCCCCTAAACACGATTTACAGCATTTAATCAGAGATTACTCCCTTCATACAGCAGTTAAACTGACTTGGGCCGAGAAAGCCAGCTCCATGCAAAATTGCCCTCTTGCGCTCGATTATGGGTCCATCAATTTTAAATGGATGGATTATCCGAAAATTACCGGTTCTTGATTTTGCTTAAGAATGTCGGACAGTTCATATTTCTTGCTTTTGTAAAAGTATAGGTTTCGCTGGCTAGAGAGTGTATTATTGAACTAGTTCTTGTGAACACCTTTTCATTTTACAGACTTAGCATCATCCTTGAGAAAGTTTCAGGGTTAATGTTGCCTCTTTATACGGAGACGGTAGTAATGAACTCCATACTCAGCTAAACAAATGCTCTTTGCACTGAAATCAGCTAAAAAACTTTTACACCACAAAACCCTTTGGCACGTCATTCTCCCGTATGGTACAAACAAATGCATTCCTATGCGAGTATATCTAAAGAGACACAAAATGCATTGCCTTGTTAACCACTACTTCCATTCTCTATTTTCTACTTTCCCTTTTTTTTTCCATTGCAGATAGACTTTGCCCCCACAAATGGATCGAGTTCCAATCTCTGGTCACGGTTGGTTTTCTGGTTGAGTCGAGCCTCCAAGGACAGCTCCCTGTGCTAGTTGCAACTTGGAACTCGTGTCACATGGACAGCAACTGAATCGGACCGACACTAGCCAAAGAATTCCAAGACATTCCAAACTTCTCATGGAATTCCACGAAATACTCTGCATTTCCAAAGCATTGGAGCCACAAGCATCCACACTGCAATAAAATTGAACTCATAGCATTAGAAATTTGACTTTCACAGAGTCTTCACTTGGGATGAAGTACCTTGAAAAGAGATATCAGAGGTTTGAGCAGTCTAGATTTATCTTTGTTTCTTTGGGTACTTACAATAAACACAAAGCCATTCATTCACAACCCTGACCCAAGTGCTTGTCCAACCCACATATACAGTCCACCTGGAAAAGACTGTTAGCAAGAGCATGAGATCACTGCCTTTTTAGTCAGGGATTTCTCTCTCGTCAAGGGTACTCGGGCTTTTCCCTTGAAACATATGAGCCAGTGAAGAAGCTACAATAACTCTTCACTAATGAATAGCATTACTATTACTAAAAAGTGCTAAAGAAGGGAATGTGGGAAAGCATATTAACTTGCGAAAAGCTCTACCGAAACATATGTTGATGGCAATGATGAACGGGTTTTTCCTATAATAGCCACATCCGATGCTGGAAATGCGGCATTAGGACAAAAAAAAATGATTATCCTAAGAAACAGAAATGCAAACCGTAGATGCAAGCCAAACATCGGCAAGAGAGGAAGCATACTTTTTTATGGGATGATTAGTATTCTAACCAATCAGCAGCATAGCAAAGTACATGGCTCTTGTGGCAAAAACGAAATGGAAGAAACCGTAGCCATATGGAACGTTATCTTCACTCTTTGAGTCGTTTTTTCTAAACTGCATTTAAAAATATAAAAAAAAAAAATCAATTTTCTTGAAGTTTATTAAAGTCAGTGAAGAGATGCTTTGCCGATAAGCATCCCTGAATACATTGAGATCCAATTCCTATTGAAAAAGGTTGCATCACCATTGCAAGTAGGGTAGTGACAAAGCTCCCACAAGTTGACGAATTAATCATTCAATCCAATTTTTCAAAGATATCACCGACACATAATATGAGCACAAAATTTTAAAATTTTGCTCCGATTAAATTTTTACTCAAAATCAATTTTAGTCAAATTCCACTAAAACACAACGCTCTCGTCTATCATTTCTATAAAATTCTTCAGCTTAATAATTTAAAAATTGGGCCTCTCAATTTAAATTTGACAAAAATTCGAATTTGTGTCCCAACTCAAGAAAATATCTTAATCAAATTAATGAAGATTTGAATACTTTCCGTGCAGTACCACATGCTCTTTGACGTCAGATCAGCAGAAAAGAAATTCATTTGTCGGGCGACATGTGTCACGTAGGGCCCACTATCATTAATTTCCCTCTCTCTTCTCGCTCCCCCAATATTTTTGCTCCTCTTCTCTCTCTCCTCCTTTTTCCTTACCTTCTCCGTCCATCATCTTCTCTGTTTAGCATTTTTTTTTCTGTTGAACTTTTGCATCCGCCATGGCTAAAGCTTAAGCTCGCGGCAGCCATGGCCACCTGGGTTTGACATCTTGCCATGGACCCGCACATTGCGGCCGGCGAGGGGTTGGCAGAATGCACGTCCGCGTCGCACAGGGCGGCGGCGTCGGAGCCCATCGAGACAGATCCGGCGGCAGCAGCGGCCGCGTCGAAGAAGGTTTCCAAAGGGACCCGCACATGTGGCCGGTGAGGGGGTTGGCAGAGTGCACGTCCGCGGCGCACAGGCTGGCGGCAGCGTCGGCCCGGCAAACGAGGTCGTGACAATGGTTGCTATATCTCGAGTTTACGAGGTCACGGCCACCTGAGTTTTGACATTTTGCCGCCATGGCGTCACTTGAGCTCAAGCTCGCGGAAGCCATAGCCGGTGGAGCTTCAGGCGTGAGGATTGATGTTCCATGGGAAAAGGCAACGGAGAAGATGAGGTAAAAGGAAGAGAGAAAGAAAGGAGAGAGGAGAAAGTAACGGAGAGAGAGACAGGAGAGATGAAAATTGAAGCAAGTGGGCCGGCGATAACAGGTATCCCTTTATGTACTCAATATTTTATCGTTTCTCTCTCTCTTCTCTTTTCGTTTCTGTTCCTTTTCTTTTCGTCTGTCATTTGAAGCTGCTATCCCCTGCTTTATTGACCAAGACTTAAAGAGTCTTCCACTCTCTTCTACCCTTCTTCTTTTCCTCTCCTTGGAGATCAATTTTTACAGATCAACTACGCCTTCGGGAACAGCAGAGGCCGGTCTATCCTGCGGAAACGTGAAGCAATTGCAAACCCAGAAGTTGAGGAAACGGAGACACTCTGCATTTTTTCATGTCTCCAATGATGAAGGATGAAGGGGCCGACTCAGGAGCAGCAAGTAGTAGTAGAAGTAATTGTCCAAAAGGCGCCAACTACGACGTGTTCTTGAGTTTTCGAGGTCCCGACACTCGGGATGGATTTGCAGATCGCCTCTACGAGTCCATGATCAACTCAGGGTTCCGGGTTTTTATGGACGACGAAGAAATCCGACAGGGGGAGGAGATTGGGGGGAAGATTCTGCGAGCGATAGAGGACTCCAAAATCTACATACCCATCTTCTCCTCCGGATATGCTTCCAGTAGATGGTGCCTCCGCGAGCTCGCACACATGGTGGAGTGTGCACATCCAGATTCTTCGGCAGGACCAGCAGGGCATGAGATACTTCCGATATTCTATGATGTGGAACCCTCAGATCTTAAGCTCAAAACGAAACTGTACAAAGATGCTTTGAAGAAGCATGAGAGGGAGCGAGGCCGTCATGTGGTGAAGCCTTGGAAGGAGGCTTTAAGAAAGGCCGCTGAAATCAAGGGATGGAAGGTTAAAGGCCAACGGTAATGTTGATTTACTTTACTTATTGTACCATTCTATGCTCTGTTTAGGCACTTTTTCTTTTCTTTTTTTGTAGTGGGTTAACATCAAAGATTTGCCAGTCATAAGTATGCTTCTGATGGACATTCTATTTATATAAATATTCTTAGCATCTTAAGCGTTAATTCACGAATATGACAGCCACAGCAACGTCATCAAAGATATCATTGAAGAGGTTTGTCGTAGGATGACAACAAGAGAGAGAAATGTTCCTGATGATTTGGTTGGAATAACAGACAGAGTTGAAGACATTAAGGAGTTGTTAGAACCCACTTGTGCTGATATCCGAGTCGTCGTAATTTACGGCATGGGTGGCATCAGAAAGACAACTCTTGCCAAGGTAGTATGTAATCAACTCTCTCCTCTATTTCAAGGTTGGAGCTTTCTTCCTGATATTCGAGAATCATTGTCTCGATTTGATGGCATTGTAAAATTGCAAAAGAAACTTCTGTCCGACCTTTTCAACCTCAAATTTCCAGAGACTTTTGACTCAGACGAAGGAGTAAATATGATGAAACATAGACTGCCTAACAAAAGAGTCTTGATCATTCTCGATGATGTGGATGA
Source organism: Corymbia citriodora subsp. variegata (assembly GCA_014858505.1). Classification (NCBI taxonomy): domain Eukaryota; kingdom Viridiplantae; phylum Streptophyta; class Magnoliopsida; order Myrtales; family Myrtaceae; genus Corymbia; species Corymbia citriodora. The sequence continues at coordinate 15,540,041 of CM026412.1, forward strand.
TGGAAATCAACTCATGCAACTAGCAGCCAAACCGGACTGGTTTTGTCCAGGGAGTAGGATCATTATCACGACTAGAGACACTAGTGTAATACTTACAACCAAGGTGGAAGGGTTAGAAGAAAGTGTCATAACGCAGCCCATAAAGATTTACCTTTATGAAATGAAGGAGTTACATTATAAGCATGCTCTACAACTTTTTAGCAAGCGCGCCTTTAGCACAAATTCACCTCCTCAGGATTATGATGATCTTTCAAGAGAAGTTGTAGCTACAACTGGAGGACTCCCTTTGGCTCTTGAGGTGATAGGCTCTTCTCTTCGTACCAAAAGCAAAGCAGCATGGAATGATTCCTTGAAGAAGTTGAAGGAAGTGCCTCACAAGAAAGTTCTAGAGAAGTTAATAATAAGTTATGATACACTAGAGTATGAGGAAAAACAAATTTTTCTGGATATCGCATGTTTTTTTGAGATGAAGAGAAAAACCGATGCATTTTATATGTGGGAATCTTGCAATTTTTTTCCAGAAGCTGAATTTGGGGTTCTTATTGATAAGTCGTTGATAAAGATTGTTAATGGCGATAGAATATGGATGCATGGTCAAGTAAGAGATCTTGGAAGAGAAATTGTTCGTCGGGAGAATATTAGGAATCCTGAAGGTCGAAGCCGACTCTGGTTACATGAAATAGCCTATGAAATAGTACGGGCAAGAAAGGTAAGAACCAAGGCAAAATCAGCCTTTTTACTATATGACAATTTTGAAGGGAATTCATAAACCCTATTTTTAGAGTTCAGCATCCGTATTGATGCCTGTGCTCCCTAATTTCTGGTTTTTATTTTCAGGGGACAAATAACATAGTAGCACTAGCACTATTGAGATCTAGAGACAATTTTACACGTGAAGATTTTGCAGATCTTTCAAAAACAAGGTTTCTTGAATTGGAAGGCGGAAACTTCACTGGAGACTTTGAGAATATATTTCCAGAGTTAAGATGGCTTTGTTGGCGCCACTGTCCTTTGAAACTTCAAGCAAAAAATTTTGTGCTAAAGAGCCTGGTTATTCTCAAGCTTTCAGGTAATATCATCATAGATGAATGGAGCGGATGGGTCCAAATCATGGTATGATCTTAGTCTATGCATTTACTCAGTCTCATCATTTGATAAGATGCTGTAATTCCTCAATACAATGTTTTCAAATGATACTGATTTGATCATTTTACAGGTGGGAAATAAATTGAAGGTATTAACTCTCAAAGGCAGTAAATTTCTAACTAGAACACCAAACTTTTTTGGATGCTTGAATTTAGAGCGCTTGATCATAAGAGATTGTGAGAACTTGGATGAAATTGATGGCTCAATTGGAAACTTGGAGCAACTCAAGTGCTTGAAGATCAAATGGTGTCCTCGTTTAAAAGATTTGCCGGATGAAATTGGTTGTCTGTCTTCCCTAAGAGAGCTTATCTTAATTCAGTGTCAATACATTCGTAATATGCCACCATGGGTCGGTAATCTCAAAGGTCTGTCAAGGCTAGTGATGGAAGATCTAGGACTTGATAGACTTCCTCAGGATATATCAGAGCTAGTGGATCTTAAGTACTTGTCTTTAATGAATTGTACATGCCTGCAGACGCTTCCATACAAGATAGGGCATTTGAAATCATTGTTAGAGTTGGATTTGTCTGGCACATTGATTGGAGCTCTACCTCTGTCGATCAAAAACCTGAAAAATGCAGTGGTGAAGATTAACAGTTGTGCCATAAAATTTCAACTGGAAAAGAACATTGAAAGATTCACCAGTTATTTGAGTACTCAAAGACCAGAATCATATGCTGAGATTATGAGCAAAGGGGAGCTCAGATCCTCTTTGAGACTCTCCGAATATCCTATTGACTTGTTTATGGAGTGCGGAATGATTCAAACAGGGTACGATGTTTTTTTGCTAAAGAACAGGGTACGATGTTGATCTGCTATGTTTGGAAAGTTACATCAGACAGATTTCTGTCTCAACGATATTTCGTGCTCCAAAGACAAGACGTGCAGGATTAGAGATTGTTGATGAGGCCAATCAGTTTGCCTCGGGGATCATTCAATCACCCAACTCGTTTGGAGAAGTTGAAAATCTGATTCATCGCCTCGTTTCCCTGTTAAGCATGATGAGGGCAATGGATTTATGTTCTGTAAGCCACTTAAAAGTTTGTTGCGTGTCCACAAAAAATCCGGGGTTGATGGTCGAATTTGTCAGTGAAAAGGATGCACCCAAGCCATACCGTCGGGAATACTGTGACCCTCATCTGCAGATGTTGAGCGACTTCTTGTCATTGCCTCCTCAGCATTTGCTTGGCGAGCAGCCGAGGCTTACTCTTGAGCTTCGTATGGCTCTGGATGTTCCGAAGGTTCTATCGTGTGAAATGAAAATACAAGCAAAATGGTTTGCTTGGTGTAACAGTGAATCAGAGAGCGTCGAATGTCCTTGCTCAATGGAAAAACTTGACACATTGCTTAGAAGATATGGTGTTGTGAAGGTCTCAAGTCTATTGTCGGTAGAGGTGAGCATGATTTCAAGGTAGAATCCGGAACCTAAGAATCGCACTGGTGGGAACTTGTAGGTTTCAGGTTCTAAGGTATGCAGGGTAGATTCTAGGTTAGAACCTATATCCGATGGTAAATTCTAGGTTCTCGATTGGTAGAACTTGGAACTTATAACCTGAAATCTGGAACTCGGAACCTAGAACCTAATACAAGTTTTTATGTTTTTCTTAATCTATGTCTTTACGTGATTCTAAAGTATTCCATGGTGTTTGATGATAAGTGTAATTCGAAATCACTAGTCTAAACTTCCATTTTATGATTGAGAATTTTATTTTCGTAAACTATCAGACTAGTGGAAACTCCAATTGCTTTTTTTAAGATAATGGTTCTATATAATACAAGAGTAACCAGTACATTAAAATCACAAAATTTTCTTAATACTATTCAACAGGTGCATATAAACATTTGTTCTCAGACAATTGATAATAAAATCCTTATTCATTTTTATTGTTGTGTTTATTTTCATGTTGCTTAACTAAATATGGAAAAAAGAACTTGTTGGAACTTGGAACCGACCTTGGAACTTGTAACAGGGTAGGTTCTAGGTTTCATATTTTGATGGGTAGATTCCAAGTTCCAGAAAATGAGAAACCTGTACTCGAAAGTAGATTCTAGATTCTAGGCAAAACCTATAAAGAACCTGGAACCGCTCACTCCTAGTTGTCAGAGGGGTTGTTGGCTTTTGAAGGGGAGGGATTGTTGGCTTTTGAAGGGGTTGGCAATTATTTATTTGTGTAAGGGAAAATCTCACCCTTTAAGCTAATTTTTAAGATGAGAGATGCTCAAGACTACTCAACACTAGTATCAAAACCCGGTTGCCAATAAGTCCAGACCTAATAGCCACAAGAAAGAGTTATAGGTTGTTCCTACTCTAATCCTGACCAGATATGTGAGGAGAAGATTGTTAAAGCTATTCCACATTAATTGTGAAAAGGGCTGGTGATCATTTTATAAGTGTGAGGGAAAACCTCATTCTTTAAGCAAGTTTTTTGAGTTAGAGAGATTTAAGATCAGCCAACAAATGAAACGATGCAGGAAAAGTTTGGCCTTTTGGGCATAAAAAGCTGCATAGAATCTCGACTATGCACTTACCAAGGAAGTACACCCGGAGAAAAAAAAAAAAGACTAGCAAGGATACAGCTATCTCTGCGATAAGAAAGTCTCATCGATAGCAAAACCTCTTAACAATGATCTCATTGAAATTTACTCCGCCGTACCTTACGAACTAAACTATTGTAGTTATGTTTCTCATATTTCGTGCTGCAGATTTTGTATTAGGTGTTGTATTGAGAAAGTTTCCATCATGCTCACGGAGCTTGCTTCATGTAGTTTCTCAAGGAAAATTTCACGCAAATAATGATTTTTTTTTAACTCATGTATACTCACTTGCATATTATATTTTAGGATTATTTTTCCCTTCTCATGAAGCCTCTACTTATTACGTTTGTTGCCAAATTACAAGTCACAAAGAAATCATCATATCTTCATGATAATATTCATCTTGAGTTTATTTAAAGAATTCGTTCTGGTTATTCAAAAATATTTTTGCCGCAATCCCAAAGTCCATATCCAAACTTAGGGAATGATCAACCATCCTTTATAATATAAAGGACTAAACCTTTAGCCAAAATAGGTCTTCTTACAAAAAATATTGACGGACTAAAACCCTTAAGTGAATGGATATTATGAATAAGGTTCTCTGTATCATCAATTAACCAAATTTACAAATCCCAATTTAGTAAACTGTATTCGATATTCTGAAGTAAAGTCTCCTAGTATCCTCAAATCGCTCTCCACACGCATTTGATAAATTTCTCACTTTTGGACTCTGAAATCATTATAAAAGGGGGTGAACAACACCACGTCTATATTTGACAATCACCACTTCTATGGGATCAAGCTATGACTAATGTAGATTTTACGTCCATTATGTAGCACATCAAACGAGCACAAATATTCACATTTGAATCACATAATACAACATCACATATTATATATCACCTCAATATCTCAATATATAGATATCAATTTCATTGCTCATGTTAGAACACCGAGGTCACACTTCACCATGTGAGAAGGCTCAAAAACAACACCAATTATAGGTAAACCCCAGAAATCACATCACATGTGATTAACTTGCATAACAGAATTAGTCGGTGAACCTATATCATATTCCAATTTGTAGGTTGACCATGAGTATTGATCTAATATCCACATAATTGTATTCAACTTGCTAACATATCATTTGACTAATTACCACATACGTTTTCAATGAATATCCAAACTAGCAACCAACTTGACAATCCATCCAGTGCCTAATTCAGCTTTATGAAAATAGCATGCCTCAAGATAATCTATTTTAATGATATGGTACTTTTCCTCTCGGTAACTATGCGGAGTAAATTTTACAAAAAACATAAAAGGGGTAAAAGAAACTTTACCTGGCTAAGGCGCTAATATAACCACACAAGTCAACCACGCATACCCTCGGCCCTTAACCATGATTTACAGCATTTAATCAGAGATTACTCCATTAATATAATAGTTAAACTGACTTGGGCCAAGAAAGCCAGTTCCATGCAAAATTACAAAATTGCCCTCTTGCGCTCAATTATGGGTCCGTTGGTTTTGAACCGGTGGATTATCCAAAAATTACCAGTCCGTGATCATTTTTAAGAAAGTATTGACGGTTCATGTTTCTTGCTTTTGTGAAAATATAGGTTTCGTAGGCTAGAGAGTGTATTATTGAACAAGTTCTTGGGAACACCTTTTCATTTTACAGACTTAGCATCGTCCTTGAGAAAGTTTCAGGGTTAATGTTGCATCTTTCTACTGAGACAGTAATAATGAACTCCATACCCAACTAAACAAATGCTCTTTGCACTGAAATCAACTAGAACATTTCCACCACAAAACCCTTTGGCCACATCCGATGCTGGAAATGTGGCATCAGGACGGACAAGAAAAATGATTATACTAAGAAATAGAAATGCAAACATTCAATACAAGGTAAACATCTGCGAGAGGGGAAGCATACTTTTTCATGGGATGATGAGCGTTCCAACCAATCAGCAAAATAACAAAGTACATGGCTCCGCGGCAAAAACGAAATGGAAGAAGCGGTAGCCATATGGAACTCTTCGAGTCGTTTTTTCTGAACTGCATTTAAAAATAAAAAAATCAATTTTCTTGAAGTTCATTAAAGCCAGTAAAGAGATGCTTTGCCGATCAAGGAACGTACCTGAATACATTGAGATTCAATTCCTATTGAAAAGGTTGCAATCACCATTGCAAGTAAGGCAATGAGAAAACTCTCACAAGGAACACAATATGCATTGCCTTGTTAATCACTACTTCCATTCTCTATTTTCTACTTCTCTTTTTTTTTTTCCACTGCAGATAGACTTTGCCCCACAAATGGATCGAGTTCCAGTCTCTGGTCGCGGTTGGTTTTCTGGTTGAGTCGAGCCTCCAAGGACAGCTCCCCGTGCTAGTTGCAACTTGGAACTCGTGTCACATGGACAGCAACTGAATCGGACCGACACTAGCCAAAGAGTTCCGAGACATTCCAAACTTCTCATGGAATTCCACCAAATTCTCTGCATTTCCAAAGCATTGGAGCCACAAGCATCCACACTGCAATAATATTGAACTCATAGCATTAGAAATCTGACTTTAATAGAGTCTTCACTTGGGATGAAGTACCTTGAAAAGAGGGATCAGAGGTTTGAGCAGTCTAGATTTATCTTTGTTTCTTTGGGTACTTAAAGTAAACACAAATCGCTAGCCATTCATTCACAACCCTGACCCAAGTGCTTGTCCAACCCACATCAGTAGTCCACCTGCAAAAGACCGTTAGCAAGAGCAGATTTCTTTCTTGTCAAGGGTACTTGGGCTTTTCCCTTGAAACATATGAGCCACTGAAGAAGCTACAATAACTCTTCACTAATGAATAGCATTACTGTTACTGGAGTGCTGAAGAAGCAAATGTAGGAAAGCATATTAACTTGCTAAAAGCTCTACCAAAACAGATGTTGATGAAAACGACGAATGGGCTTTTCCTAGAATAGCCACATCCGATACTGGAAACGTGGCATCAGGACAGGAAATAAAAAACGATTATCCTAAGAAACAGAAATGCAAACAGTCGATGCAAGCTAAACATCTGCAAGAGGGGAAGCATGCTTTTTCATGGGATGATGAGTATTCCAACCAATCAACAGCATAGCAAAGTACATGGCTCCCGTGGCAAAAACGAAATGGAAGAAGCCATAACCATATGGAACGCCATCTTCGCTCTTAGAGTCGTTTTTTCTAAACTGCATTCAAAAGAAATAATTAATTTCTTGTAGGTTCAATAAAGTCAGAGAAGAGATGCTTTGCCGATTGAGGAACGTACTTGAAAACATTGGGTATCAATGCCTGTTGAAAAGGTTGCAATCACCATTGCAAGTACGGCAATGACGAGCTCCCAAGAGTCAACGAATTGCTTGTTCAAACCGATTATTCAAGGATATCTGCAACACAAAGCTTGAGCGTAAAACTTTAGAATTTCGTTCTGACTAAACGTTTATTCCAAATCAATTTTCATCAAACTCCACTTCAGCTTAATAACTCAAAAATCGGGCCTCACCGTTCAAATTTCACATAACTTCGAATTTGTGTTCTAACTCAAAAAATTGTTTTGATTAGTTGATTTAGCTCGATATGTTCGGAGCGTATGCTCTTTCTTCCTTTCTTTTTGTTTCTCTCAATCTCTATTCCCTTTTCATTTCTGTTCCTTTCCTTGCCGTCTTTCTCACGAGCAACACCCCCGCCCCCCTTCCCTTCCTTATTTCTCCTTCTTCTGTCATTTAAAGTTGCTGTCCCTTCCTTTATTGACCAAGGCGCCTTCCGCTCTTCTTTCCCCTCCCTGGAGATAATTTTTACAGATCAACTACACTTTCGGGAACAGAAAAAGCCAGTCTATTCTTCGTAAACGGGAAGCAATTAAAAAATCAGAGGTTGAGGAAACAGAGACACTCTGTATTTTTCCATGTCTCCAATGATTAAGTATGAAGGGGCCGACACAGGAACAGCAAGTAGTAGTGGAAGTGATTGTCCAAAAAGTGCCAACTATGACGTGTTTTTAGATTTCGAGGTCCTGATACTCGAGATGGATTTGCAGGTTGCCTCTACGAATCCATGATCAACTCAGGGTTCTGGGTTTTTATGGACGATGAAGAAATCCGACAGGGCGAGGAGATTGGGGGGAAGATTCTGCGAGCAATAGAGGACTCCAAAATCTACTTACCCATCTTCTCCACCGGATATGCTTTGAGTAGATGGTGCCTCCACGAGCTCCCGCACACGGTGGAGTGTGCATATCCAGATTCTTCGGGAGGACCAGCAGGGCATGAGATACTTCTGATATTCTACGACGTGGAACCCTTGGATCTTAAGTTGGAAACAGTTCTTAGAGGAAGCATGAGGAGCAAGGCCGTCATGTAGTGAAGCCATGGAAGGAGGCTTTAAGAAAGGTTGCTAAAATCAAGGGATGGCAGATTAAAGGCCAACGGTAATGTTGATTTACTTTACTTATTATACCATTCTATGCTCTGTTTATGCTTTCTTTCTTTTTTTACCGTAGTGGGTTATCTCTAAAGATATGCCAGTCATGAGTCATGCTTCTGATGGATATCCTATATACAAATATTCTTAGCATCTTAAGTAATTCACGAATATGGCGGCCACGGCAAAGTCATTAGAGATATCATTCGGAAGGTTTCTTGTAGAATGACGACAAAAAGAGAGGAATGTTCCTGTTGATTTGATTGGAATCACAAACAAAATAGAGGGCATAAGGCTATGTTTGTTTCACGAAGAATAACTTCCAGAAAAATATTTTCTGAATTTTCCGACATTCGTTTTCATTGGGGAAAATATTTTTCATGAAGGAAATATAATCTTTTAAAATTGAGAAAAATGTTTTTCACTTTTCAAGTTGAGGAAAACATTTTCCTTACTCACTCTCCCTTATCTCATACCCTACTAACCTCTCTTCTTTCTTTATTTATTTTTTAAAAACTTCAATTTTTTTATTTTTTATTTTTAACATTTTTCACCTTCTTCTTTAGCCAACCGTCAACCAAGGTGATGATTGACAGCCGGCCACAATTGAGCCTTGAGCTTGCTAGCCTCGAGTGAGCTCAAGGCTCACCAATGACGGCCTCAGGCCTCACTGCTCACCACTAGCTCGCTAATCTAGTGAGCGACCAGTGAGTGGGAAGCTCCAACTCACCAAATCACACGAGCACACCGTCATCGGCCTCAAGCCTTGCCAGATCGGCGAGCCAAAGACTCACACTCGCCCTTGGCTAGTTGATCTAGCAAGCAGTGAGCTCGAGCTCGCCTAAATTTGACAAGCCACGAGCTCGTCGACCTCGATGGAGATTCGACAGAGCTTAGTTTTGCTCGGATTGGTTGAGCCTCAAGCTCAACAGCCTATGTCTAGGTTGATTGCCGGGCAACCTAGCATTGTTGAGGCACGCAATGGCAGAGGAAGGAGCGGGAAGAAGGAGGAGAAGGCAACCACAGGAGGAGGAGGGAGGAAGGAAAAGAAAAACAAAAATAAAAAATTTGATTTTTAAAATAAGAAATAATTAAAAATTTTATTTTTATAAATTTTAAGATCACATTAGTAATTTTTTTCCAAAAAATTGAATTAGATACTAAACGATGGAAAATATTTTCCACTTCATTTTTAGGTTTCAACTGAACACCGAAAAATATTGTCATTTTTCTAGAAAATATTTTCCAAAAATGCCACATTTTCTGCGAAACAAATGGAGCCTAATAAGTTGTTAGATTCCACTTGTGTTGATATTTGAGTTGTCATGATTTATGGGATGGGTGGCATCAAAAAGACAACTCTTACCAAAGTAGCAAGTAATCAACTCTCTCCTCTATTCCAAGGTTGGAGCTTTCTTCCTGATGTTTGAGAATCATTGTCTTAATCTGATGGCATTGTAAAATTGCAAAAGAAACTACCGTCCAACCTTTTCAACCTCACATCTCCAGAGGCCTTCGACATGGACAATGGAGTAAATATTATGAAAAATAGACTACCTAACAAAAGAGTCTTGATTGTTCATGATGAACCACACTCAGGCAACTAGCAGCAAAACCTGAATGATTTTGTCCAGGGAGTAGGATCATTATCACAACTAGAGACACTAGTGTAATAACTCCAACCAAGGCGGAAGGGTTAGAAGACCGTCTTAAAGCAACGCATAAAGATTTACCTCTATGCAACGAAGGAGTTACATTCTAATCATGCTCTACAACTTTTCAGCAAGCGTGCTTTTAGCACGGATTCACCTCCACATGAATATGACAATCTTTCAAGAGAAGTCATAGCTACAACTGGAGGACTCTTTTTGGCTCTTGAGGTGATAGGCTCCTCTCCCTACCAAAAACAAAGGAGTTATCAAAAACAAAGGAGTGTGGATTGATACTTTGAAGAAGTTGAAGGAAGTGCCACTCAAGAAAGTTTGAGAAAAGTTAATAATTAGTTATGATGCACTGGAGTATGGGGCAAAACAAATTTTTCTGGATATCACATGCTTCTTTATGACAAAGAAAAAAATTAATGCGTTTTATATGTGGAATCTTGCAACTTTTTTCCAGAAGCTGAATTTGAGGTTCTTATTGATAAATCATTATCAAGATTGTTGATGACGATTGAATTTGACCCTCATCATATGATAAGATGCCGTAATTCCTCCGTCCAATGTGTTCTGGTGATACTAATTTGATCATTTTACAAGTGGAAAGTAAATTGATGGTATTAAATCTCAAAGGCAGTAAATTTCTAACCAGAACACCAGACTTCTTTGGATGCTTCAATTTAGAGATTGATTATCAGAGATTGCATGAACTTGGATGAAATTGATCGTCCAATTGAAAACTTGGAGCAACTCAAGTGCTTGAAGATCAAATGGTGTCCTCGTTTGAAAGATTTGCCGGACGAAATTGGTTGTCTATCTTCCCTAAGAGAGCTTTTCTTAATTCAGTGTCAATATATTCGTAATTTCCCACCATAGATTGGTAGTCTTAAATGTCTGTCAAGGCTAGTGATGGAAGGTCTGGGACTTGATAGACTTCCTCAGAAAATATCAGAGCTAGTGGATCTTAAGTACTTGTCTTTAATGAATTGTACAGAGCTAGAAGAGCTTCCGCACACGATAGGGAAGTTGGAATCATTGGCAGAGTTGGATTTGTCCGGCACATTGATTAAAGCTCTACCTCTATTGATCGGAAACCTGGAAAATACAGTGATAAAGATTAACAGTTGTGCCATAAGATTTCAACTGGAAAAGAACATTGGAAGATTTACCAGTTATTTGAGTGCTCCAAGACCTGAATCATTTGCCGAGATTATGAGCAAAGGGGAGCTCGGATCCTCTTTTTGAGACTCTCCAAATATCCTATTGACTTGTTAATGGAATGCGGGATGATTCAAACAGATTACGATGTTAGTCTCGAATGTTTGCCAAGTTACATCAAATAGATTTCTGTCTCAACAATATTTCATGCTCCAAAGACAAGACGAGCAGCATTGAATTTTGCCCATGAAGCCAATGAGTTTGGCTCGAGGATCATTCAATCGTCCCACTCAATTGGAGTTGAATATCTAATTGACAGCCTTGTTTGCCTGTTGAACAGAATGAGAGCAGAGCACTTACGTTTTGCAAGCCACTTAAAAGTTTGTCGCATGTCCCCAAAAAATCTGGGGTTGATGGTCAAAATTGTCAGTAAAGAGAATGCTGATAATCGATTCAGTCAAGATCCTGTAACTATTGTCGGCGGTTGTTGAGGAAGTTGTCATTGAGTCCACAGGATTTGGAAATTGGCGAGGTGTTTGAACAGCAGCCGAAGCTTTCTCATAAGCTTTACATGACTCTGTGGTTCGGTGGTTCTAAATTGTCCACCGGATATAGTAGCACGGTGCGTCAATGTTCCTTTCTCAGTGGAAGGACTTGAAACATGATTAGAACGTCTAGCTCTTGCGATCAGGAAGCGATGTGGGAAGAGAATTCCACATCTGAGCTAGAACTTCTCGGCTGCTTGGCAAAAAATGGTTGGATTTACCCCTGAAAAGAAAACCAGCAAGGGTACAGCAATCTCTGGGATGAGTCTCCTTTACGTCGACTGCAAACCTCGCCGGAGTGATCGCATTGACAATTACTTTGTCTTATCGTATCGAGTATAGGAAAAATAGGTACAGTATTCACTGCGGATTCAATATTCGGTGTTGTATCAAGCAAGATTCCATCGTGCTTGCGCACCTTGCTTCACGTTGTTTCAAGGAAAATTACATGCAAATAATGATTTCTTTTCACTCATGTATTCTCACTTGCATAGTTTTCCTGGAAGAGAAAAACGAATATCTTGAATTTATGTAAAGAATTCAGTCTACTTATTCAAAATAAGTTTGTCACGATCCCAAAGTCCATATCCAGCACTTGGGGAATGTCCCGGCTATCCTCCGTGAAAGAATGGACAAAACCTTTAACCAAAATTAAGTCTTTTTACGAAAATATATTGACTGAATAAGTTCCTTCAGTGAGCGGATATTATAATGAGGTCCCCTGTATCATGAATTAACCAAAAGTAGATATTTACAAATCCCAATGCAGTAAACTTTATTCAATATTCTCAAGTAAATTCTTGTACCACCCCCAGAATCGCTCTCCATGTGCATTCGAATAATTTTCCTCATGTTCAAATCTTGAAATGCTAATAAAAGGAGGTAATCAAAACCGCGTATCAAAATGTGACAATCACCACTAGGATCAAGTAATGGCAAGTGCGCATTTCATATCAATTATGCAACACATCAAACCAGCACAAATATTCATATTTAAATCACATAATGCGACATCACATATTATATATCACCTCAATATCTCAACATATAAATATCGAATCCATTGCTCATGTCAGAACATTAGAGTCGCCCTTCGCCTTGAGAGAAGGTTCAAAAACTACATGGACTATCGTTAAACCCTAGAGACTACATCGGCTGTGATTTAATCACGTGATGTAACTAGTCAGCGAACGTATATTTTGCCTCTAACGAACCAGAGACTATGGGATCGGGGACTTGATTATGTTAGATTTCTTTAACGCCATTTCAATACATTTTCTCTTTTATTAAAAATAATAATTTGCAAGCAGTTTGCATTGATTTTAATTTATTCCTTAATATGCAATGTGATCATGCGAGTGCATAACCATTATCTAACACTCAATAAAGCAAGCGATAAATAAATTGCAAGCACAAGGAAGAGATACTTACATCGAAGCAATGAAAGCATCTACAATGTTAACTTAAAAGTCACATCAGTAATCCTAGATATGATTTCTAATTAACATGCAATCATTCAACTATTTCTTAAGGTTTTAAATTATTTAATAAGGCCTAAAAAAACTAAGTGCCATGCATGCGATGACGTGCAAAAGTACCTAACTATAATAATATGTTACGTGCAACCTAATATGTAAATTATATGTCATGCGACATTAATTATTTAACTTAATATAATACCAGAAAATTTTTAATGCAACTATCCTTGTATGTCACACATTCAAATGACCCTAAACATGCAATGACTAGATGACATGCAATGGATAATGTAATTCTATGCGATGCATGCATGATATAGTAATATGATACGACCTAGACTACATGACATGAAAGTGATATTTTTTTATGTTGTTTTTTTTTATGAAATTTCAAAATTAAAAATATCATATATTTAAACATGCAAACTATCCTAAAAGAAAATATTCTAATAAGAATCACATCCAACTAAACTATATTTTTTTTAGTTTTGTTTTATAAGCAAAATCAATTCGAGCAAAGGCATCAAGAAAGCACAGCAACAAATCAGGCAAGATATTATCCATGTCCATCTAATTTTGAAAATAAATTGACGAATCATATCTCGGGCATGAAATTGGATTGGTCAATTTTTCACAAAATCGTAAATTGTATCTCTGGTATGAAATCGGATCGACCATTTTTTCGTGCAATTGCGAGTCATATTTCGAGCATGAAATCGGACTAACAATCATACGCTCATTGTGAAATTAGGAAAATTTCCTAATTTAAAAAGTTACTTAATATTACGAACGGAATAATATATCATGAAATTCAATTTTGTGCATCAATAATGTCTCAAATAAGAAAATAAAATATTCGAAAATAAAATTAGATAAGATATTTTACCTAATTCGAATATTGCCCGTATATTGCTTCGCAATTCGAACTTCCTGGATTGGACGTCGGCTGGTGGGAATCGGGATCGACGCTGCTTTAAGGCGACCGGCTTGCAGATGGTAGTTCTCGGCTTGATGAAATGGCTCCACTCAAAACTCTGACTTATGCTTTAACCACGCCATTGAATAATCCCAATGATCACCGCTTGCTATTTCATCAATTGTGGTTGAGTGGTGCATGAGATTATGGTAGCTGTGGTGGTGTCGCACACGTGTTGGAAGCTATGGACAACCAGCAGAGGAAAATCTAGCACGTCTAGCGATGGAGAACCCGAGGCCGACTGCTCGTTGCAAGACGCGTGCTTGGGGTTACCCGAGTCACAAGGAGCTTATGATGGCCGGGAAACCCGCGAGAGAGTGAAGCTTGTAGGCGCCACAAGGCTAGACACGGCAACGTGGATTGTAGAGTGGCTGTGGTTCGTTGATGTCGGGCTCCAGTAGTAGGAACAGCAGCAGGCAGCGAGCTCAGGACAGTGGGGCTCGCAGCTGGGTGTGCTCCATATTACGGATGGCATCGGGAAGCAATGGGCAGCGATAGCTCGGACTCAGATCAGAGCTGCAGGCCGTCACAGGTGACTCGGTCGTCGTGGCGGCGGAAGATGGTGCGGCAAGGGGCACTTCAACCAAGCCTTGGCCGAGGGAGTTCTCGCTCTATTTCACTCTCTCCCTCTCACTCTTGGCGGTGTATTCAGTGTGTCCTTCTTCGATGTGTGAGGTTGAGAGGACTATGCTATTCAAGGAAAGATGATAAATTTACATGTTGCCTACTTAACTCTTGTATCCCACGTGCAATTTTTTTCAATATTTCATCCGATACATTCCCTGAATATTGAAAGAATAATATAAATATTCTCAGGAATATTCCCATCCCCCAACTCGTCACTCCTTAACGGGCCTAGCAAAATTCTCTTTCCCTGTGGACTTAGTCCAACTCGTCAAATTAAAGCTTAGAACCATCAATTGAAGCCCATTTGCCACATGTCCAATGCAAATGCAATAATAATAAATGTTCCTAAAACTATATGCTATGCAATTTAATTCTAATATTTTTTGTTTAGGGGTTAAAATTAATCCCTAAATTTTTGTGCATTAAATTACTAATGATCAATCAAAATTTAGGTGTCAACAGGTTTTGACATCTTGCCATGGACCCGCACATGGCGGCCGACGAGGGGTTGGCAGAATGCACATCCATGTCGCATAGGGCGGCGGCATCGGAGCCCATCGCAACAAGCCCGGCAGCAGCAGCGGCCGCGTCAAAGAAGGTTTCCAAAGGGACCCGCACATGTGGCCGATGAGGGGGTTGGCGGCAATGGCGGTGTCAGCCCGGCACATGAGGTCGTGACAATGGTTGCTATATCTCGAGCTTGCGGCCATGGCCACCTAGGTTTTCACATGTTGCTGCCGTGGTGTCACCTGAGCTCAAGCTCGTGGAAGCCATAGCCAGTGGAGCTTCAGGCGTGGGGATGGATGTTCCATGGGAAAAAGTTACGGAGAAGATGAGCTAAAAGGTGAGAAAATATTCAGTAGTTTCTTCTCACGACCTCATCATTCCCGTGGAATGCAATTTTTCTGATTTTAACCAATCACCACTTGGACGCATGTATTTTGATGCGGAGGTAACTGAAATAAATGAGCTCCGGAAAGAAAGAGAGGCGTGAGCTCAGAGAAATTTGTACGCAAGTCCATTGAATTGAGTTATTAATCATTGTGGGTATTGGATATATACTAGAGTTGGGAAATGCTTGAGCGTGTAATCCTGTAATTTTTCCATTTATAGTGGATTATTTTGCTTGCTCTTTCCGTGATCGTAAATTCCGATATTCGGACCAAACCAAGTAAATTTTCGATGTTCTTATTATTTTTGGTTTCTCATTTTATTTCTCTATTAATTTCTACCGCTCTTGACATAATTGCAAATTGACGATTCGCTTCCATTGCACCGCCATTTACAAAAATTGGTATTAGGAGCCGTAGAAATTAGCAAAAAAATAAAACGAGGAACAAAAAATAATAAGAACACTGGAAATTTACATAATTGGATCCGAATATTAAAACCTACGTCCACGGGGAGAGTTAGCAAAATAATTCACTATAAATCGAAGAATTACTAGATTACACATGCTCATACACTTGAGTAATTTCCAGCCTTAGGATATTACCCAATATCCACGATGTTTAATAGTTCAACTCAATGGATTCACGTACAAATCTCTCTGAGCTCACGCCCCTCTTTCTTTTTGGAGCTCTCACCACACGGCTTCTTCTTTTCGGCCTCCGGCGTTCTCCTTTTATAGGAGCATGGAAAGAGAATAGGACAAATGTGGACTCCACAATTGTCAAAGGCTACAATCACCTTCTGAAGCCACGCTTCATGCAATTAATGTGTGCATGCCCATCATGCACCGACGTGAGAAAAATGGGCATAGCTTCTGCCTTTCTCTTTCTTCATTTAATAACAAACGACAACAGAAGCCCACGAGACAAATTCCAAAGCGTTGCCCCGCCCTCCATTTTTCATGGGCATGCATCCACATGAGCATGTGCATGCATTTTATGAGGTAGACGGGAGAATGGTCGTGAGAGACGTGCATGGGCTGCTTTCTTCTTTCTTTGACTTATATGAACCATGTGCAGAAGGATTTGCCAAACTTCATTTAATGCTGTACGTTGGCTCATGACAAAAAGAATTATCAAGGTTGAAGAATTCTTTTTGTTCATGCAGACCATACGCCGATTCTTATTAAATCCTCCGAGGACGTCCTTAAAGTCACGAGTTTAATAAATATCGTACATGCAGGGTGAGTATGATATAAGGCTCAAACTCGAGACATAATTTTAATAAAAATTTTATTTTTTTTCTCACTTTTCCTCTTCCTTCCGCCCTTCCAAGCCACCGCACCGGCTGCTCTTATCAATTCCGGCCCCTGCTCCCCTGGAGCCTCCGTCCACGAGCCCCCCACCCTGCCACGGTCGCCACCCCAATGACAATCGGGATCTCGACCTTGCTTCCACAGATTTCCTATAACCCCCACCCCAGCTTCCATAGTTTTCCCATAAGTCGAGGTGTTTGCGGCCATGTCTTCAACGTTTGGCCAAAAGGACATGCCAAGAGACCCACTGATTTTTTGACCCATGTTGCGCTGTCAATTCCTCCAAATCTCAAATCTTTTGGCTAAAAAGACAAGCCAAGAGATCTATTGCCCCTTCCTTGTCTCAAAGATTTTCCTCCGGATTATTTCTTCTCGAAAGACTTCTATTTTTTTTCCAGATTTTTGGACATTTGCTCAAGGCCAAAAACCGGTGAACCACAAAGACGACGACGATGGAGGACCCCTTCCGGCCAAGACGAAGTTAACAAGGGCGACGGAGGGGTGGTCTGGTTATGCCCAGCAATGTTGCGGTGGACGGGCGGAGGTTAAGCTTGGAGATGACTGGCTGGAGGAGGATGAAGAGAGAGAGACTTGACCTGAGTAGATTTTTAAATTTTTGCGATTCCATGTCAAAATACACGTGCCAAAGGTTAATTAGCTATATAATAACCAAAAAAGCATACCACATGGGAAGATGAGGCGGTGATTTCGGACCACTGGTCAACGTATTCCCCGACCAGTCAGGAAGCTCCGGCATCGTCAATGAGTGATCTTCACTGCTCTGTCCGCACAAAAAATATGAATTTCTTTTTTTTATTTAAAAATATTCCCATGGTAATGCATTGAGTTTGTAGTGGAGAGACCGAGGACCCTTTCCTCCAACGAGCTCCGGGCACGGATTTCTCGCGACGGAGAGAGAGAGAAAGGAGGGAGGAAAATTAAAGTAAGTGGATCCGAGGTTCGCCCAGACTTCTTATTTGCTGTGCCGGGGTCCTTCACGTACCCAGTATTCTGTCGTTTCTCTCGATCTCTCTTTTCCCTTTTCGTTTCTGTTCCTTTCCTTTTCGTCTGTCATTGGAAGTTGCCGTCCCCTGCTTCATCGACCAATACTTGAAAGTCTTCCACTTTCCCCTCCTTGAAGATCAATTTTTACTGATCAACTACACTTTTCGGGAACAACAAAGGCCAGACTATCCTGCGCAAACGTGAAGCAATCACAAACTCAGAGGTTGAGGAAACAGAGACACTCTGCATTTTTCCACGTCTCCAATGATGAAGGATGAAGGGGCCGACTCAGGAGCAGCAAGTCGTAGTAGAAGTAATTGTCCAAAAGGCGCCAACTACGACGTGTTCTTGAGTTTTCGAGGTCCCGACACTCGGGATGGATTTACAGATCGCCTCTATGAGTCCATGATCGATTCAGGGTTCCGGGTTTTTATGGATGACGAAGAAATCCGACAGGGCGAGGAGATTGGGGGGGAGATTCTGCGAGCAATAGAGGACTCCAAAATCTACATACCCATCTTCTCCACCGGATATGCTTCGAGTAGATGGTGCCTCCGCGAGCTCGTACACATGGTGGAGTGTGCATATCCAGATTCTTCGGGAGGACCAACAGGGCATGAGATACTACCGATATTTTATGACGTGGAACCCTCAGATCTTAAGCTCAAAACGAAACTGTACAAAGATGCTTTAAGGAAGCATGAGAGGGAGCGAGGCCATCATGTGGTGAAGCCTTGGACGGAGGCTTTAAGAAAGGTTGCTGAAATCAAGGGATGGAAGGTTAAAGGCCAACGGTAATGTTGATTTACCTTACTTATTGTACCATTCTATGCTCTGTTTAGGCCCTTTTTCTTTTTGTTTAGTGGGTCCACACTAAAGATATGCCAGTCATAAGTCATGCTTTTGATGGATATTCTATTTATATAAATATTCTTAGCATCTTAAGTGTTAATTCACGAATATGGCAGCCACGGCAAGGTAATTAAGGATATCATTGAAGAGGTTTCTCGTAGGATGACAACAAGAGAGAGGAATGTTCCTGATGATGTGGTTGGGATAACAGACAGAGTAGAGGACATTAAGAAGTTGTTAGATTCCACTTGTGCTGATATCCGAGTCATCGTAATCTACGGCATGGGTGGCATCGGAAAGACGACTCTTGCCAAGGTAGTATGTAATCTGCTCTCTCCTCTATTTCAAGGTTGGAGCTTCCTTCCTGATATACGAGAATCATTGTCTCGATTCGGTGGCATTGTAAAATTGCGAAAGAAACTTCTGTCCGACCTTTTCAACCTCACATTTCCAGAGACCTTTGACTCAGATGAAGGAGTAAATATGATGAAACATAGACTACCTAACAAAAGAGTCTTGATCATTCTCGATGATGTAGATGATGGAAATCAACTCATGCAACTAGCAGTCAAACCCGACTGGTTTTGTCCAGGGAGTAGGATCATTATCACAACTAGAGACACCAGTGTAATACCTACAACCAAGGTAGAAGGATTAGAAGAAAGTGTCATAACGCGGCCCATAAAGATTTACCGTTATGAAATGAAGGAACTACATTATAAGCATGCTCTACAACTTTTTAGCAAGCATGCATTTAGCACAAATTCACCTCCTCAAGATTATGACGATCTTTCAAGAGAAGTTGTAGCTACAACCGGAGGACTCCCTTTGGCTCTTGAGGTGATAGGCTCTACTCTTCATACCAAAAGCAAAGCAGCATGGAATGATTCCTTGAAGAAGTTGAAGGAAGTGCCTCACAAGAAAGTTCTAGAGAAGTTAATAATAAGTTATGATGCATTAGAGTATGAGGCAAAACAAATTTTTCTGGATATCGCATGTTTCTTTGTGATGAAGAGAAAAACCGATGCATTTTATATGTGGAAATCTTGCAATTTTTTTCCAGAAGCTGAATTTGAGGTTCTTATTGAGAAGTCATTGATAAAGACGGTCGATGGCGATAGAATATGGATGCATGGTCAAGTAAGAGATCTCGGAAGAGAAATTGTTCGTCAAGAGAATATTAGAAATTCTGAAGGTCGGAGCCGACTCTGGTTACATGAAATAGCCTACGAAATAGTACGAGCAAGAAAGGTAAGAACCAAGGCAAAATCAGCCTTTTTACTATATGATAAATTTGAAGGGAATTCATAAACCTTGTTTTTAAAGTTCATCATCCGTATTGATGCCTGTACTTCCTAATTTCTAGTTTATATTTTCAGGGAACAAATAACATAGTAGCACTAGCACTATTGAGATCCAGAGACAATTTTACACGTGAAGATTTTGCAGATCTTTCAAAAACAAGGTTCCTTGAATTGGAAGGTGGAAACTTCACTGGAGACTTTGAGGATACATTTCCAGAGTTAAGATGGCTTTGTTGGCGCCACTGTCCTTCGAAACTTCTGGCAAAAAATTTTGTGCTAAAGAGCCTGGTTATTCTCAAGCTTTCAGGCAATATTATCATAGACCAATGGAGCGGATGGGTCCAAATCATGGTATGATCTCAGTCCATGCATTTATTCAGTCTCATCATATGTGATAACATGCTATAATTCCTCGATTCAATGTGTTCTGATGATACTAATTTGACTGTCTTACAGATGGGAAGTAAACTGAAGGTTTTAAATCTCAAGGGTAGTAAATTTCTAACTAGAACACCAGACTTCTATGGATGCCTCAACTTAGAGAGATTGATTATTAGAGATTGTGAGAACTTGGGTGAAATTGATCGCTCAATTGGAAAACTAGAGCAGTTGAAGTGCTTGAAGTTAAAATGGTGTCCTCGTCTAAAAGATTTGCCAGAGGAAATTGGTTGTTTATCTTCATTAAGAGAGCTCATTTTAATTCAGTGCCAATATGTTTGTAAATTGCCATCTTGGATTGGTAATCTTAAAGGTCTGTCAAGGCTAGTGATGGAAGATGTAGGACTTGATAGACTTCCTCTGGAAATCTCAGAGCTAGTGGATCTTAAGTACTTGTCTCTAATGAATTCTACGAGGCTAAAAGAGCTTCCATACACGATAGGGCAGTTGAAATCATTGGTGGAGTTGGATTTGTCCGGCTCATTGATTAGAGAACTGCCTCTATCGATTGAAAACCTGGAAAATGTAGTGATAAAGATCAACAGCTGTGGCATAAGATTGCAACTGGAAGACAACATTGGCAGATTCACCAGTGATTTGAGTCCTCAAAGACCTCAATCAAATGCCGAGATTATGCGTGGAGGTGAGTTGGGATCCTCTTTGAGACTCTCCGAATATCCTATTGACTTGCTTATAGAGTGCGGGATAATTCAAACAGAGTACAATGTTAATCTCCAAACTTTGC
>CM026412.1:15561265-15665352 GCA_014858505.1 Corymbia citriodora subsp. variegata
TGTGACAAATTGTGCCACCTTCGACAACTTCCTTCTAGTTTGAGGAAACTTGAAGTTCACAGTTGCAATCTTCTTGAAGTTGTTGACCTTTGCAACTTGGAGGATCTACAACTATTGCTGATTAATATGTGTCCGAAATTGGTTGAGATTCAAGGTCTTGATAGACTGGAATCGCTAGAAACACTTTCTATCAGAGGGTGCAATTCCTTGCGAAGGTTGCCTAATCTATCCAACTTGAAGAAGCTCAAAGATAGATTGGTGGTGAGGATAACGAGTAGCTCGAAGAGATGATCTTCCACTGCAGCATCTGAAAAAGCTTGTAAGATCAGTAGATACTGAAGTTGGAGGCTTGAAGGAATTTGTCGTCAAAACGCGGCGGGCTCATTTGATGATGATAACTGAGGTAGGATCTCGAAAGAGGCAAAAAAAAAAAATTCGTGAAGTTCTTTTATTTTTATTTTTAAAGTTAACGGGTGTCGTGGGCACTCTTCAACGAAATCCCAATTACGGTGAGTGTTAGACAATATCTTCTCGCTCATTCAATCTTCTAAACGAGGAAGACTTATTATTAAGCACTTCATCTCTACAAATCTAGCTTACTTTTTGCAACAAAGTAATTATCTATGAAAATAGTGATCAATGGAGCAGTATTTCTAATGATTCAAGAACGTCCTATTTCCGGCTTTTGCTGGTGTGGGAGTGCGCTACTGTGAGAAACTTGTTCAACCATGAATGGGTCAATTTTCTAAATAATATGGAGTTGCTAGGAGTTAATACTCATTTACCTGTATACACGAGCAATTAAGTATGAATGAATTAAGAGTAGATATAGTTGTCCCACGTGATAGAATCTAATGACTTTTCTTTATTCTTATATATTACACGAGTAAGCAATTTGTCATTGTTTTACAACCACAGAAGATTAATTACCTTGAACTCATAATTTGGTTTTTGTACGGTAATAGTGTCCACAGGTTTATTTTGTCGGAGAATCTATGAATGTTTTAAGTATAACATTGAATTCATATAATGGTTTGTTAACTTGTTTATGTACTCAACCCTTTAGCCTTAATTTTTTCATGAAATTATGTGGAGGTTGGCCAATTTGGCTTTGGATAAAATTTTAACTTGAAAACACTTTCCAATTTTCATTTTCCGTTTTCATGAAATTATGTGGAGGTGGGCCATTTGCCTCACCCATCGTCTCTTTCCCGCCCGCTTCAACATCACGCGACCGCTTTCATGACCGTTGCAAACCGCAGTTGCTCTTTATAGTGGCTAATGGCCGCCCAACACGATGTTGCAACTAGGGGTGTCAAATGGGTGGGTTGAGTCGGGTTGAAAATGATCCGACTCACATTGACCCATTTAACCCGTTTTGACCCATTTTCATGCAATGTAAATTTGATGACCTATACCCGACTTGACCCATACCCAACGCATACCCGACCCATATTGCCAACACATATTAATATTTAACTTAATTTAAGAAAATCTACTCCCACTTATTAGTCCACTTTAAACTTTTCACATATAAATTATTTGAATAAAAATTTCATATTAAATTTATAAAGTAAATTAAATAATAAAAAATTAGTAAATAAAAAAATGTGGATACCTCTAAATTGAAATAGTTTTTGGAAAATAATTTTTTTAAAAAAATCGATTTTTTAATTATTGTTAAGCGAACTTCATCGGATTGGCAATGGGGGTCGAGAACGCATAGAAGAGGGGATGGAAGGAGAGAAATGATGGATCTACCTAATAACTCACTCAACCCATATTTAATTTTCACTTGACCCATATTTTACTCATATTTGACTTTCACTTAACCCATATTTGACCCATATTTAACTTTCACTTGACCCATATTTGACCTATTTAACTAAAAGTGGGTCATAATATGGGTTTATGACCCATATTGACACCTCTAGATAGCATCGGCATGCACGCCTCCGTTCATGGAGTGAGTTAAAGATGCAAGAGATTAAGGCTGCGATTAATAACATTTTTATTCCCGAAAATAATTTTTTTTCATTTCTATTCCTTAAAATAATTTCTGAGTAAAACAAGACATTTAATAACTACAAAAATTTCTTATTATTGAAATTTTAAAAAAATAAAAATACATTTGGTATCGATAAAAAAAAATTTATTTCTTTTTTTCCTCAATGTTAGCGGCGGCAGGCAAGGACTAGCTACTAGTGACAGGCTATTGGCAACGGTCCCTGGTTGCCAACCGTCACCCATCGCCGCCCTCTGCCCACCGCTACCACCGCCAATTGCCACCTGCCATTGTTAGACACCAGGCCACCGATCGCCGATTCGCCATCTACCAATCGCTGGGCAAAGGGCAGCAACCAGCCGACAATTAGCAATGGTCAATGACTGACGATCAGTCATGAGTAATGACCTAAGAAATAGATTCTAAAAATCGTTCTTAGGAACAAGAAGTTACTTTTTCCTACTTCTCATTTCTACTCCAAATTTATTCTTAGAAACAACTTATCATAAGTGTATCGGTTTGAGGTATTTTTATAGTTATTTGGAGTAAATTTGTCATAGGTTTACTAGTTTGAAGTTTTTTATGGTAAAAAAAATTATTTTGGGATAAATTTGTCATAAGTTTACTAATTTGGAATTTTTCGTGGTACTAACTCTAGAAACCTAAAGGTAAATTTGTGAAAATTTTCTAATAAACTAATTTTTGGACCACCACCAAAAATTCAAAATAGATACATCTAAACCCAAATCTGGTACATTCGTGATAAAATTACCCCCCCATTAGTCTTTGTTAAATTGGATTGATACCACACAAAAATCACAAACTAGTGCACTTATCAAATGTTAGGTATTATTCAACTCAATAATTTGACAGTAAAATTTAACGGAAACTAAGGAATGATAGATTTGTCATATGTGTATTTGGGTATTTTGGTTGTTAAAAAATTAGTTCAAAGTAAAATTGTCATGAGTATTGGTTTGAAGTTTTCATGATTTAACCTTTTTTCATTTTATGTAGAATTAAATACACTTAAATCAATGTAACATATAATATATATTCAACATGGGAAATACGGGTTTCGACCAAAAAAAAAGGGAAATACGGGCAATTTTGCACAAATTATAGTATAAAACGACGAGAGTAGAGATTTATGTTCTTTGATGTCTTGGAAAGCAAGCAATCATTTATGTAGGCCCGGCAAAACAATGAGATCTTAGATTGGCTTTCCTATTCCAAGTGCTTCTGGCTTCCATCCATACCTTCTGGCGGAGAGCAAAGTCAGCATGCTAAGCTAAACCTTTGCATTTCTAATCTCAAGCTCATGATTTCGAGGACTCGAGTAAGCCCATCAACTTATTGTGGGAATTTCCTTCTATCCTTAAGGAATAGTAATAATACTACTCACCTATACGCTATGCACTATGCACTATATAGATCATGAAAATAAACCTTTTTAGAAGCATCATGAGCCATAGCTTAAATGGTCTCTTGAAGTTTTTAATCTTAGTCTTGTTGCCCTCCACGTGAGGGCGTTTGGATTAATTTATGTCTCTAGTAACTTAGGGAAATAGTGTTCGATGTAGTACATAGCCGATGCAGTGCATCCTCATCAAAGCGCATTATGGATGTGAAAAAGAGAAAAATAAAATAAAATAAAAGAGCTTGGCACAGCCACCCCGACCATAACATGCAAGAAAGTACCGAAACAGCATAAAGAAAGAAGGGGAGTAAAAGAGGGAGAAAATCATCTCTTTGATCATTGTTCCTAATAGAATCCGTTAAAAGAGTGTTATGGAGAGAAAAGGGAAACGAGAGAGGAAAAGAATGAAATAGATATGATCTGCTCAAAGACGCCTTGTCTATGCGTCAACCTATCGTTTCAGTAAATTACACTCATAATTTGGAAGGATCTCAATTCTCGAGGGAAATTTGTTTTCGTATCTATAATAATATATTTTAAAGTTTTTAATGTTTATATGACACTTAAATAACGTGATATTTTAAATATAAGTGAATCAACTAAAAAGTATCGACGAAAACATTGTGTTATAGATATTTATTGATGGGGAGAATATGGGGTAAATTAAGAAAGCAGTGAAGATTTTTCTTTTCCGTTTTCTCACAATATCATCAATTTATTTTTAGAAAAAAATCATGAAGGATTTAATATGATAGATGGATAAATTACTGGTGCAAATAAATACAAGTCAACTGAGAAACAAGTAGTATGACCAAAAAAAAAAAAACTGAGAAACAAGTGGACATGACACAGAAATAACCAATAGGGTTTTGTAAAGGTCAAACTCTGGAAACGAATGAAATGGATTATAAGATATTATGTTGTCAAAAACAGTTTCTTGTTTGCAAATAGGATAATTGTCCTTTTGCCTTTTTAGCATTACGTATTTACAAGATTCCTATCAAGGCTATATTTTCTTTAAGGACCCCTACGTTTTTTTAATTTCTTTATTTACCAAAATAATTCAAAAAATTATATAAATTAAAAATTTATGATGTAAAGCCGTAATGAATTTGATGGAAGATTCCCTTTTAGATATACAGCATGAAAGGATTCGAGATAGATTTATTTTTGAAGAAAATGCCATTAAAATATTCCAAATTATTTTTTTTGTGATATCAAAAACCACAAATTATGTCATCTGTGATACATTTACCTTTTGTGATATAAAAAATTTAAACTTATGTTTATGGGACACATTTATCCATCGTAAAAATTTTGTAAGATAATTTTTCAGTTGCAATATCGTCGTTTTTATTTCATTTAAATTATGTGAGCCCCATATCAATAATATTTACTTTACGAATCTATATTTTTAACAATTTTTATTGATGGAAGAAAAATATGTCACATTTGTATTAAAGTAAATTTGTCGTAATGAACATAGCTCGGAGGTTTTTGATTGCTTTTGCCCTCTTCTTTTTCCGACAAGATTAAGAGTCCAAAATAAACTTGATCCCTGCATCAGCGAGCTTCTCTCTCCTGGATCTCTATCCAGCTGCATCACAGGAGAAAACCATGACAGAAAGCTTTCTCCTGGAGGGTCTAGTTGGCCATGGAGAAGTATTCTTCAAGCTGGGTTTGATGCAAGAAGGGAGGTTCTCCCTCTTTTTCCCCTTTCCCCTCTCCGGCCGCAATTAGAGGACCCGCAAGACACCTCTGTTTTCTTTTTGACTCGACAGAAAAACCGCGTCTCCTTCATCCCGTTGCCGTGTCTCCAGTTCTTCAGCTTTGCCGTCGCATTTCTTGCCTTCTCCAGCTGCCACTCTTCCTTCCTCTAGTGCAGATTAAAAAAGAAAGAGGAGAGAGCGCGAGAGAGAAACAGAGAATAAGATTATTCTGAAACCACAATTAGAGGAAGATACAACTAGAGAAATCTTCACGATCGGCCCATTCCTCACGATGTTCAGGCGATGATGAAATATGTTAATTAACAGTCACGCTAACTAGGTCGTTTTTTTCCCTACTAAACTCTAGATGTAACTTCGATTCATTGTAGATATGCCTTTTGATTTTTATGCTCTGTTTTGCTGCCTTTTCATCGTACTTAATGTATCATTAGCTGAGTCCACTGCCGTGAACGAGATTTATCGTTTACTCAGTCCATACGGATTGTTTGTGCTAATTGGTTCGAGAGTAGTGTATTGGTGTGCAATGCGGTGGCGTCGATGTATGGGCTGTGCCTCGCGTTAGACGACGATGCACGAACGATGTTTGATGAATTATCTGAGAGAGGAATTAGGGATGTTGTCTTGTGAGATTCGATTATGCTTAGGCGAGGATTGTAGGAATGCACTCATCTCATTCAAAAGATTTCTGTTGGAAATATGAGCGGATATCATGAATGATCCTGATTGTGATACCGAGGATCAATTAGGTTCAGACAATCCGTGATTTGCTTTGTATAAATAGAAAATTAGAATCTTGTATATTATTTCCTGATTTATGCTTCGTAGCAGTATAAATGGCTCAAATGTACCTGTTACAAGACAGACCAATACAATACAAATTTTGCTATATTTCTGTTTGCTTTTTTGTCATGGTATCAGAGTAGATGTTTCTGGTCTAGCTTCCGCATCATTTTCCCTTGAATTGCCCCGGAAGGAATTCACATGCATCCTTATCAACAATACCGTGGCAAATAATGAAGAAAACCCTACGATGGAGGGGAATTTGAATTCACCAGAAATTAGAGCCTCTGATCAAATTGATCCAACTGGAAATGAGCTACCCGCTGCTCAACATTCAACTGACCCTGCTGCTGCTCTAGTCCAGATTCTGGGCCCGGGCCAGTGGCCGCCACTCCAGTGGTTTCTGATTCAAGGCCCATGGGCTGTCGCACCAAGCCAGTCCTGGGCCCAATATAAGTCACCTTGAGGAGAAGCAGCCCGAAATACTGGAGCCCAGCCCAATGAGTATGGACCGACTCCATTCAACGTTGGGTCCAACTCGGGTGCTGGGACGAGCGGGGAAGGTCTGGGTCACAGACCCGAACTCATCCCACCGGGTCCCGGGACAAACAATAACTTACGGCCCAGATGATCTTCCAAGTTTAAGCGCATTTTTGGGTCATCGTTGCTGCCTACAAGAACTTCCACGAGGTAACGGCCCAAGCCTTTGTTTTCCAGTGGTTGACCTTTCCAAACTTGAAGAATTTGTTGGAGCTAATTCTCGAGAGTTGGATTTCTGATATTCGAGGCCTTGAAGATTTAAGATTGTTGCAATGCTCGAGAGTGAGCTACTGCGAGACAGCAAGTTCAGCGGTCTTGAAAAACTGGAGAATCTACGACTCTTGCGGATCAGGGAGTGTCGCTTCCTTCATACATCGCCTGACTTATACTTTAAAAATCTCGAGGACCTTGCCCTATGGGACTGTCTGAAACTGGTTGAGATTCAAGGTCTTGACAGACTGAAATCACTAGAAAATCTTCAGATCGGAGGCTGCAGTTCCGGGCGAGGTTTACCTGATCTATGCAACCTGAAGAAGCTGAAGAAGTGCGACGTTGGTTTACTTTCGTCATATCGGCTGTGAGGAAAACAAGTAGCTCAGAGAGATGATCTTTCACTCAGAGCACTTGAAAAAGCTTGTCCAATCAGCAAGTCCTGAATTTTGAGGCTTGGAGGAAATTGTCATCGAAGAAATAAAACTTCACGGTCACAACAAAAACGTGAAGTTCATGTTTTTTTTTTTTTAAAGTTGCTTAACGGTTGTTCTAGGCACTCTTCAATAATTGATACGATTGGAGTACATATTTATTAATAGTATAGATCATGATATTGTTGGATGGTCTTGGACTTCTGTAGCCCTAAAAGCTAGTTCAAATGGTGAAACCTTCTCTCATATTTATAAAGAGACCAATAGCCTCTTTTACAACCGATATGGGACAATCTCAACAATCTCCCCCTCACACATCCTCCCTAGGTTGAAGGCGCAATGACCCGTAACTTTCTCGTATGACTACTGAGTCTAAACTTGTTAGAAACCTAGGCTTTGATATCAATATTGAGTGGTCTTAGACCTTTCTCACCACAAAAACTAGTTTAAATGGTGAGACTTTTCCTCATATTTATAAATCAATCACTGGTCCCTTCCACAATCGATATGGGATAATCTCAACAAATACATCCTTGTCCATCTAGGTACTTGGAACTGTATTCTTTTACTCTATAGATGAGGCAAATCGCTAGATTTTTCAAAATAGTAGAAAAAGCATATATAATGCAATGATGCGGTAATTCATATATTAACATGAAAATAAAAATGATGAAGAACTATCATTCTAATTGAGACAATAACTCAAGGGGAAGAAAATCAATTTAAGCATGGAGTGAAATATCTAGTATTTGTAAAGGATCAACTTGGTGTGCTTACTCTAGCTCTTAGCAATAGGAGTATGTAACTAGACTAGATTTATCAAAGAACCGGCTCGGACCACCCAAAAAATAGGATCGGGAACCAATTCTTGTTAAACCGGTCCAAGAGCCAGTTCTAATTTTTGGAAACCGACTTTGGAATTAGTTTTTACCCATTGTTAAAAAAAGAAAACCTTTAAGCGCTAGTTGTCTCGCTCTGTCTTTGACCTTGCCCCCCCCCCCCCTCTCTCTCTCTCTCTCTCAATCGCAACAACCGTAGATCTGTGTTTGTTGTTAATGTTTATGCAATGTTAAGATGTTTGTTTATGATAATTAGCTATGTGGATCTTTAATTTTTCATTTAGTCAAAAAGTTCATGTACTTATTGATCGCATATGCTTAATATTTCAATATAAATTATGAGGATTATATTGTTGTTTTCTTGGGTATTAATGAGAAATTCGAAGCTGTAAAAGATATTAGGTGGTTGCAAAAAAGGTTTTAGTAGAAATGGGATAGACCCTAAAATTGGACTAGAAAAACAGGATAGAATAGGGTCCAATGCAGACTGGGTAGGATACGAGATTTAGAAAAAGGGAAACAGTTATAACAGAGTCGAGTATAGGGTTCAAGTTTGTAACTTACCCACCCTAGATCCGATCACCTTTACTTAGCAGTACAAATAGGTTGAATTCCACGAAGGCAACCCTAATATAGACTCAAGTGATATTGGATTCGACAATAGTCATTCTCATACAACTCATCAAATGCGTCATGGGACTCCTCATTCGGTGTAGAATCGAGTTTAGTGCTTTTACCTCGGCTTTTACAATGTTGGCCCTTAGACATGGATTGGCAGCTTCGGCTTCATCCTTACTTGATTCACCGTTAGTTTCACCACATGTTTACCTAAAGCTTTCGTGCCTTTCCTTGATTTGTCGAATTTTTTCTCGAGCTGAAGGCATTCGGATTTTATGTGGCCGGCTTGACTACCCTCAAAAACATGTAAGGTCTTTCTTCTCGCCTTTATATTTTTGTCTGCCTTTCGTAAAGCCACCTTCCTTCGAAACTTTCGAAGGAACTTTTTGAATTTACATATAAAGGCGGTGAATCTGATTCTCCGGTGAAGTTATTGATGGTTTAGTGTTAAGGATGAAGATTACTTATGTATATTCCATCAGTGGAAGCAAAGAAATTGTCAATGAAGGAAGTTTAAAGTAGTTTATAAGGGTCTCTCGCGTTCTGGAACGAAGAAGGAACCAAAGAAGAAGAAAGAAAAAAAAGAGAAATAATGATAAAAATAAAATGAAAACTAGAAAATAATTAAAATGGAAATTGAAAAGAAATAGGAAGAAAAGATGAGAGTGCAAGCCTGAGCGTAAATGGAAGGATAGAAATGAACTTCGTTTTTTTAGGTCGGAGAAATGGGCTCAGTTCGGTTGTATTAAAAGAGGCCTGATTCTTTTAAACCATTTTGTTTGTATGGTCCAAGCTTGTAAGATTCGGCCTTAATTCACATAAGAACTGGGCCCATGAACTCGGCCCGTGTCCTCTTTTGTAAATAAGAATGAGTAAATAATAAAATTATAACATTATAAAATAAAAAAGGAAAAAATGAAAATATATTCATATAGACTATTTATGGGCGGAAGAGGTAAATAAAAACAAAATATAAAAAGAATAATAAAAATCCAAAAATGAAAAAATTGGGAAATGGTTGGAATAATAGGCCTTGTTTAAATTGTTTAACCTTAGTATTAGATTTAACTTAGCTTCATTTAGTTAGCACACATATGGTTTAGGAAAATTCATGGTTTTCCCTAGTTTAGTTTAGGTTTAGGTAAATTAATCTCTTGCATAAAATTGGATTTGATTTGAATTTAGCTCACAAGGGTTGTTATGTTATATTCCTTGCACGACTTGTATCTAGTTATTTACTGCACCTTGTCTTTTACTTTTACTTTTTTACTTTCTTTGAAGAATTCGTTGTGAGTCTTTTGTATTGCTTTTGATCTGCTTGTTTTAATTAAATGGTTAAGTTATATTTAAGGATCATAATAAACAAAATAAAAATAAAAATACATGGACACTTGTAGACGAGAGCTTTAGGACTTGTAATTTGATAAAAAGATTGCATGAGACACTTATGACAAATAATCAAGGTTAGATACCAAAAGGGCTTTAGTTAGATAACTAATCAAGTCCCTATACTTCTCATTACGTAGTAAGTGAAATATACTTTCGTGTCTCATTTGGCTCCTAGCTACCTTAATAGGTTAGTGGGGACACCTTCACATAATATTCTCATAGGATAAATCGAAATAAAATGAAATATTCATGTGAGGTAAACGTTTGGAGAACCCCTGCCGATTAAGGATAGTTTGTCCCCAATTCAACATTACCAGTAAACCCGTCTCCCCTGACCCCGCTTTGAGAGCTTCGCAACAATATGGAATGTTTGTTTATTTGTTTTAAATGAGATTTTATGAATTTGAAAAGTTACCACCCCTATATAGAGTAAGCCAGTGTAATTCCGTTTTAATTATTGTACTAATATTGACATAAGTTATGTCAAACAGAAATCATCATAACATACATTGTAACATGCAATTACTTGAGATATAGAATTTACATATTTTCAATAAAAATAGATGATATTACCTCAATTTTAATTTTGTAAATTTTAAGAAAAGAAATACCAAAAATCACCGAAGGAAGATTTTTGTGTGAGAATGAAAGTCAATAAAGAATAATGCGGTATCCTAAATCTCACTACGAGAACAATGAACCAAGAAAGTGTGTCGTCCGTCAAATAGAATTTCAATAACCGTTTTACGTCAAACACCTGATAAGAAGTACGCCCATCACTTTTGACACACCATTTTTGTAAGCTAGCCTTCTCGAATCTAGGCACGAAAGACTCTTTGGATCGTTAATCTCCTATTTGGCTGAGCTCCGTGAAAATTTTACATCATGTATAGCAAATGAGACCATATACTAATTATTTCTTTGATGACAAGTGCCAACCAAAATGGAAAGTTTATAACTAAAAAACAAGAGTTGGCCACACGACATGAAATTGTAATTAAGGAAATGACTAACTACCGTCACTCAATGCAATATCATAAAACTCCCTACGAGAATGATGTACCAAGGAAATGCATCGTACATCAAATAGAATTTCATTAGGTGTTTTACGTCAAACAACTGATAAGAAGTACCCTTATCACTTTTGGCACACCATATTTGTAAGCTACCCTTCTCGAATCAAGGTATCAAAGACTCCCTGGATCGTTAATCTCCTTTTTGGCTGAACTCCGGGGAAATTTTACATCATGTATGAGAAATGAGACCATATCTAATTATTTCTTTGATGACCAATGCCTCCAAGCCTCAAAATTCAGGATTTGTTGATCTTACAAGCTCTTTCGAGTGCTAGAGGGGGACATCATCTCTTTGAGCTACTTGTTTTCCTCATACCCTATATGTTGAAAGAAAATCAAGCTTGCTCCTCCTCAGCTTCTTCAAGTTGGATATATTGGGTAAGCTTCGCAGGGAATGGCAGAATCGGATCCAAAGAGTTTCTAGTGACTCCAGTTTGTCAAGACCTTGAATCTCAATCAGTTTCGGACAGAAACATACCTCGAGGTGCTTGAGATTCTTGAAGTTAGATAAGTTGGAAAGGTCCACATCTTCAAGAAGATCGCAATTGGAAAGCACAAGTTTCCTCAAACCAGAGGGAAGCTTTCCAATGCGGTGCAGGTTCTGACAGTGGGTGAGTTGAAGTTCTTCTAGACAGCAAAGGCAACCCAAATATGATGAACTTATGCTAGTCATACTTGAAAGTTTCGACCTATAAAATGGGATGGAGATGTCTGGAGCTGTTTTTGGAGATGTGTTAAAGGAGGGAGATGTGATGCCAGCGTATGATTCACAGGGAAAATTTGAATGATAATTACTTGAATCAAACGATAATTCCAGATTTCTTTCGCTCACGAGACTAGAGATCTCTAGAGCTTTTTCAGCGGCCCTTGAGGACAGATATAACCTTACCAAATTCTGAGGAAGCTTTGGTACATTCCACAAATGGGTTTCTGTTAAGTCCAAAAACTTCAAGGAATGTAGTCTCACAATATCATCGGGAATCATTTTTAGGCACTCGCAATTCTTTCCATGAATCTCTTCAAGTCTCTCCAACATTCCAATTGCCTCGGGTAACTTTTGCATATGACTTTGGTTCATCTTCAACACTTTTAAGCTTTTTAGATTGACAATGGTATTTGGCAACTCTACAATGCGTGTGTATGAGACATCCAACTCAACTAAATATTTCAACAATCCAATTGAGTTGGGAAGTGTCGTAAGCTTGCGACACTGCTCTAAAATTAATATCTCTAAAGATAAAAATGCAGAGAGGTCAGGAACTATGTTTAATTTGTAGCATCGCGACAGATTAAGGACCTTCAATCTCGTAGCCACCTGTTAAATGATCATGTATATCCAATGAGTTTAATTTATCGAAGTTTTGCAAGACATAATCAAATATATTGACTAAGGGAGCATTCATCAAATGAATAATGATAATTTTGATTAGATAAAAATGAAAAATGCAATCTTGAAAAATCTACACAAGTTAAATTATCTCCATTGACACAACAAAATATCTATGAACACATTATTGAATGAACGAGTAAGTGGTCGAGGGTTATAGTCTTTCCATTGACCAAAGTGTCTTCAACGGGAATATACAAGAAGTAGCATTATGTTTTCAATCGCATCCATGACATAATGGAAAGGAATTGTTTGATTTGATATCCTTCTATAGAAAACTCAACAGTTAAAGTTTCACACCTATGAAATGAGATATTGGTGTCATAAGCCTTCTTCAAGGCCAAGAGTTGTTTAATGAATTAAGTGAATAAACTTAAATAAAAAAAATCAATAAAATGACCATCTACAACCCCTTATGACACAAGAGTTGTGACATAAGAAACATGGACACTCTCTAGGAGCTTCCGTGTCAAATGTCTGACACGCTCCGACATGCTTGGACACAGGGTCAACGGGTGTCGGACATCCGACACATGGTCAACTCTCCTGACATAATAGTGACGCATGAGTCCAAAATCCTGAGATGCGAAATCAACATGCACGAAGCAATTTTAAAAATTTTCAATAAATTAGAGGTCAAAATATAAATATATAAAAATATTTAAAAAGAAAAAAAAAGACAAGGGAGAATGGAAACTCTATTTCTATCTCGAGTCTCATTATCAATGGCAAGACTACTTTTTAAGAAGAAAACTTGAAGAGACGATCATCACGATTGATGAGAAGGGGAGGTAATGCAAGCTGAGCCCTAGCATAAGTGATGAGGGCGAGAGACCAAAAAAAGAGGAGGGGGAGATGGACAGGGGAGTTGAGGCGAGTGTCCTGGCTGGTGACACCGAGGACAACACCACGGATGGTGGCGAAGGCCAGGAAGAAGGGGTTTTTTTTTTTTTTTTTGGCGAATGGAAGAAGGGTTTAGAGTCGCGGGTCTTCCACAAAATCCATCTCCGAGTCCTGCTCTTCTCCCGGGAAAATAACATCCACCCCACATTGAGGAGGAGCTCGAGTTTTTAAAGTCGTAGTTTTGGGGAGGAATGGGCCAATCATAGGCCCATTCAATGAGCCTAAAATGTATGGGCCCAAAGGAGGAGCGCCTTAAACCTTATTTTCAATTTTTAAAATTTTCGAATTAATACTTTTAGTGTAAATTAATTCTAGACTTTTATTGTTATTTATTTATTTGTAGATTTGAATCAAATTAAATTAATTGAAATAATAATTTATCATGTATATATGAAAATATGCATTTAATAGACAATGTGTCCTAACGTATTGAAATTTTTTATTTTCTAGAAATGACGTGTCGGCATATCATAGTATGTTGTGTCGTGTCAGTATCGGTTCTACTTAGGTTGACTGAAAGAAATTATAACATGTTATACCAAATTATTTGCACACACATACCTTGAGTTGAGTCCAACCACCCCAACGTTTGTCTATCTTGTAACTTTGTAGCTTAAGGATGACTAGATTTTTTGGGCAAAAGTTGGTTGCCTGCATTTCTTCTGGACAATCATCCCAAGTAAGCCATCTCAATTCAGAAAAGAGACTTCCAAAGTCTCCAGAGAGAGCCCAACCCATTATTTGGAGCAATCTAATATTTGGCACTTTGATTAAGTCTTCTGATGTCAAAATAGGGACTTGGGGATGTACAAGATACTGCACTGCAACGGTTCCGGTTCCCTAAATTGAGAAAGATTCGGTTCAAATCGAGAAGTTCCAAATAGAGCCCAAAATAAAGGGAAAACAGTCCAAGGAAGATTTCTGCAATGAAAAAAAAAGACGAGGGTGCACTTAGATTTATACCTTCTTTTGTTGGCCGATATCCGGACCACTTTGCTGATTCGACCACACTCTGGGACTATTCGACCACACTTGGCAACTATTTGACCACACTCGAAAACCCTTTGTTGGGTCTTTGCAATTTTCTTCGTACACAATGCTCCTGCCTAAGTCCTTAAGCTGATCATGCATCCATAGTAAGTTGTCTTCTCCAATCTTCACTAAGGACATTAAAAGCAGAACCTCAATCCCCTCATTTGGAAAATATCCACAGTCATCCCACATGTAATATGGATAACTCTTATTATATCCTGATAGAAAGCAAGCAATATCAAGAAATATTTGTTGTTGCTGATGATCTAAAGCCTTGTAACTCAACATTAACTTTTTCTTCACATCCCCATGCAGAGAATATTTCATCTTTTTCAATGTATCTTGCCACACTGCTTCTTTTTTTGCACATAAAAATGAGCCAATCACTTCTATAGCCAAAGGAAGCCCTCCGGTTTGTGCAATAACTTTCTCAGATAGACTCAAGAATGCATTTGGAGGAGAGTTGCTTCTAAAGGCATGCTTGCTAAAAAGTTGAAGAGCCGTGAGATTGTTGAGTTCCTCAACTTTATAAATCAAACAATGCTCAAATTGATCTAGGAATTGATCAAAAACACTTTTGTCTCTTGTGGTAACAACTATTCTACTTCCCAAACCAAACCATTCTTTCTTAGCTGCCAATGCCATAAGTTGTCTCGTATGATCTACATCATCGAGAAAAATAAGAACTTTCTTTCTGCAAAATCGAATTTTGATCATATTCTTCCCATCATCAATGCTAGAAAGTCCAATTCCTATGTCACCAATGATATCAGATACTAATTGCCTTTGCACATTTAAAAGACCAAAACCTTGTGATGCTTCTCGAATATCTAAAATGAAGCTGCAACTATCAAAATTAGTAGATAGTTTATCGTAGACAACCTTGGCAAGAGTTGTCTTGCCTATTCCACCCATTCCCCAAATACCGATGAGCCTTATGTCCTTGGATTCCACATTTAGCAAATTTATTACTTCATTCACTGATTCGTCCATTCCAACTAAATGATTGAATATATGAACACAAGACACCTTAAGCTTAACCAACACTTTCCGAGTAATCATATGTGCAAGTTCTCCTTGGCTGTGTCAAAACACAAAACATTGTCAAGTGAGTTATAGGATTGGTGGCAAACTTGTACGCATGCAAGATCAAAATAACATGAAGTTACGAAGTTGATGCTGGACCCGGTGAACAAAAGAATAAAACACGATTCTTTGGTTATGTTCATCTAGGATGATAGGTTATAATGATTGTGTCAAGCAGGTAATCCTAGACTCTTGAGACAATGGAGTGTAGAATTCCATGCGATA
This sequence comes from Corymbia citriodora subsp. variegata, assembly GCA_014858505.1. Lineage (NCBI taxonomy): Eukaryota > Viridiplantae > Streptophyta > Magnoliopsida > Myrtales > Myrtaceae > Corymbia > Corymbia citriodora. The sequence goes on from CM026412.1 coordinate 15,576,940, forward strand.
TCCATCACAATTTTTGGTCTAGATCATAGAAATAATTGTGCTCTTTCAAACTACAGGCTGCATTCAAGCAAAAGAAATAGAGAGAAAAGGGAAGATGGAGTTGAGTGAATTAACATACCCTATGTTCTTGGTGTCCCATCCTTTGATTTTAGTAACTTCTTTGAGCACCTCTTCCCAGCGTTGCACAATCTCAACCCCACATTTCTTTTTATGCAGAGTTAATGCATCCTTATACACTTTGGTTTCGAGCTTCACATCAGAGGGTTCCACATCATAAAAAATGGGCAAAATCTCTAGTTCGTTGTTTTTCCAACGCTGCATCATGCGTTCCAACTCTCGCAGGCACCAACTACTGAAGGCATAATCTTTAGAGAAGATAGGAATGCAGATTTTTGAGTCATCAATGGCTTGAAAAATCTCAAGACCGATCTCTTCACCAATATCAATTCCCTGCTTATCCATGAAAACACTGATACCCTTATCAAGCAGGGTATGATAGAGGAAATCTGTGAAACTAGTGCGAGTATCTGGTCCTCGAAAACTCAAGAACACCTCAAACTTATTTCTTGATGAACCATGGCATGTGGATCCAGTTTCTGGAGAAGAACTCCTTTTTCTTTTCATCTCAGCTACGTCTGCTAAAATTCTCAAAGCAAATCACAAAAGATTTGACATGTGTTAATAGGGGCCAACGAACAATGTTCTGTTACATAAGCGAGGATCAATTTCCATCTGCAGATATATGATTGAAGGATTGAGAAATGGCCTAAGCCCCAAAAGTTGACTGGTGGATGGAAACTTTGGTATGGCACATTTCGATCAAGATTATATTAGTTGAGTTTAAGTGAAATTGAGCTTTTGTTTCTGATTTCCATGGCTGGCCTGGGGCCGACCGGAGTTGAGTCTAAGTAAACTGAAAATAAGGAAGGCAAGTTGACGTAACTGAATCAAATGTGATCATTAAGCTTTCTTTTTTTCTTTTTTCTTTTCTAATCTATGGTAAAGTGATATGTTTATTCAATGTTAAGGGAAAGGAAGGAGATGGAACATTGTGATTATGTGGTTCAACCATTAAGATCCATTTTACCTAGCATTATTATTATTGATAGATGTAAGTATATGCATAGTTTGTTTTCAAAAAATGACCCAATAAAATATAACTTAAGGAAGTAATATCGATGTTCAGAGTTAGCTGAGTCTTCTTACGGCTTGTTTGTTTGTGCTTTTCAGAAAGCCGAACTTTTTTACTTTCTTGTTAAGGTTTAAAATGTTTATTCAAATATAAGAGAATTATATGTAAATTACTTATCAATTTTTGTGTGCTGTGAAAATTAAGGGAAAAAATGTATAATTGTGTCAGAAATAAAGACAGAATTAAACAAAACGCAAAACAAAAAAATTTACCGATGCAAGCTCGAAACTAGTTTTCAGTTTTTTTTTTTTTTTTGTGAAAGCGTGAAGCTTGAAATCCACTGCCAATGGTGGACCAGATCAAGTTGACATTATCTAGTGGAAGTCGAAGTCCATGTCTAAGTAAACTAAAAATATGAAACCCATGTACCTAAAAAGGAAGAAGAAAAGAAGAATCGCCACTTACTTAACGTTAAAATTTCAGATATAAAAAAAGGGAAAAAAGTTAGATGATAATCAAAAACAGAAAAGAAAAAAAGAGAGAGAGAGACAAAATTGCTCAATCGTGAATGGCGTCGGAAGCAAGCCAACTATTCTAGGGTGCTTTGAGTGGCAGTGGCCTCATCTTTATAGTAAGAGTCATGAACTAAGTGATGCTTTTTCTTTTTTGGAGTCATCTTATTGTCCTATTAGGAGTCAAAAGCAAGAAGAAAAATAAATCTGAAAAAGCTGGACTGTTGACTATTTTAGGTGCTTCTTAATTTTAATTAGATATGCATTTCTAAAGAAAGAGTGGGAGAATATAAGATTTTGACACTTTGTTAACTTATATTTCTTTAGGTTGGATGATTTATTTATGTATCTTTTTATTTAATTTAAATTTACGTATAAGGAAAATTAAAATCATTATCAATTTTTTTAAGATTCGTTTATGAATCCATAACCTTGATCAAATTATCGAAATAGGAAATTTCCTAACACAAAGATGCCTAAAAATCTCAAATGAATCAAGATTAGTATCAAATATTATCAAATAGATAATCAATAATTGCAACCTAGGCAATGTATAATCAAATTGAATTGGTTTGAGAAATTACCTAGTTTGAGGTATTTGTTTCCAAGAATTGGGACTGGCGACGGGGAGCTTTACAGCGACCGGTGAGGAGGAACGTCAGGACCAAAGGAGCAACGATGGCAATTCAACAAGGACGCAGCAAATTGCAGACAGGTTCGCTGGAACAAAAGATGCAACGGTGAAGGTTTGTTGGTCGGATTCTGCTTGGCGGCGACGGTGTGGGTTCGATCAATGCTACTCTGCTCTGGGCAACCTGCGAAGAGAAATTAAACGTAGCAGAGGAAACCAAAACAGGCAAGCGCTGGCGTCAACTGGAGCCGCGATGCAGACTGAAATGACTGGAAACCGCCTGGGACCGCTGCTGTGGAGTTAGAATAAGTCGGCAAAGCTGGTGAGGGGCGGCGGCGGCGGCAGCGTTCATAGAAAGACAGGAGCCGGAGATCAACACCGGCAAACAAGGTCTCGAGAATTTGGAAGAGAAAGCAAAACCAGAGACCGCCGGACGAAAGCAGCAACACCACCGAGAAATGAAACCACACCGGCTGAGCAATGCCCCTCAAGAACAATGAACAGTTGCCATCCTCTCTAATTGTTGCGTCCCAATGCTCCTCAGTCCTTTTATAGTGCTTTTCTTTTTACCTTTTTTTTTTTGAGCTATTAATCTCACTTTTATTATTTTAAAATAATACTCTCAATATTATTTTCCCACTCAAACCCCACGTAAAGCTCCTAGAATATGCTTCAGGTATTCTTCGTTGTTGAACGAGCAATCCTTGTTAGATTGGGTTTGATCTTTTCCTCAGGAAATGTAAATAATTAAAAAAATATTTTTTTAAAAAAATCGCTCATTTCACTTAAAATAAATAATTAATAAAAATATTTTTATTATCAATAACTATTTATGAATTAACGTTTATATGAATGATAAAATAATGTATTATAAACAATCCAAATAATTATTTTTAAATAAATATTTTCTAATTTATTCTTTTTTAATAAAACAAATGGAGCCTGATTTATTATTTTCTTTTGTCATTTCCCTGTGGTGCGCCAAATCACGGTACTTCTTCTTTTCTCCACTTTTGGTGTGATGGTTGCGTAGACATTCTCACAATGTCCTTTGAAATTTTTTTTATGGAGATATTGTCTTTATCCCTGGAATTTACTCTAATAAATTTAATTTTTCCACCTTGGCACTTCTTCCATTTATAAAAATGCACCCTTTGTTATTTATTTTTTTGCATTATTTAAATTTCGGCCACTTACTATGTGCTTGGCCAAAATTTGAACAACGTAAGAAAAAATGTAACTAATGGTGCATTTATTTCGTGGAAAATGAATAAAGAACACATTTTCCAAAAAAATGATTGCTTGAATTCCTTAGAAAAATGAATGAATGAATGAAAAATATTTTCATTGTCTACAACAATATTTAGACATAAACTGTCATCGACAGCCAAATCAAGAAACCTTCCACCACTCATCTATCCTTGAGTTCTAGAGACAAGGATTTATAGCACTTTAGCTTTCGAGAGCCAAACTTCCAGATGTTTAGAACTTTTTCATTGACTAATTATTTCAGGTGAAACGAGTAATCTTTTTTTTAGAAAATATTTTCCAAATTATTTATTTTCCATGAAATAAATGTAGCCTAATATGCAAAAAGCAATTATTAATTTTTTGTTAGGGATTGGGATCGATTCATAAATTTTTTTATGCAATTAACAACTAATTAGCTCGACAAAAGTTATGTGTCAATAACAAATAAGTTCCCAATATATTTTTATTCAAAGCGAGTTTGCCACCAACTATAGTGGCACCATCTGCCAAAATTTACCCTTGTTTAATGCATTTACCCCGTGGATAGGATTTTTTTATGCATACAAGTATTTTTGTTGGAACTTGAGTGTTGGGAAAATAGAAATTTCATAGAAAAGATCACTTGTGAGGTGGTGATATAAAATCCAAGTGTGAGGAAAGAATATAAACAGCTCATTTTTCTTTTTATCTTAGCTGCACCTACTAAAATTCCAAAATCAAATCACGCCATGTAAAATCACACCACATTTTATAGGATTTTACAAGACTTGGACGATGGAAAACGCCGTCTTCATTGCAAGAACTCCGTGAGTCAACGAGAGCTGATCAAAAAGGAAAGTGAGGGTTGGATTTCATTTCCATTGTGTTGCGGCATTGATCGAGAGAAATGGCAGAGATCTGACGGAAGGATTAAGAAATGGCCTAAACCCCACAAGTTGACATAATTTAGGAGAAGTGTAGTCTCAAAATATGGAGGAGTGGGAGTGGTTGGTCAGTCATCATCAATTTAGCGTGACTTTAGGATTTATAATAAGACGCGAGCTAGTGGACGGAGCGAGCCATAATTTAGAAGAATTCCCTTTTCTTTTCATGGTAGGTGCGTCTACCACCCTCAAAGATTTCACAAAAGATTATACAGACTTGGGATGTTGGGATTCGGTATCATCAGGGATGTATTTCAAGCAAGTTTGTATTAGTTGAGTTCTGTGAAACTGAATTGAGTTATTATCTGCGACATGGCGATGGCCGGCCTGGGGCCCGCCAGATTCAAGTTGACACTTCATTAGTAGAGCTAGAAGTCTAAAGTCGTTGGCTAGTCCTCATCAATCTACCATGTCAACGTCAAGATAATAGCTTCTACTACATGAATTATCCTTTTTCGTATCTTTACCGTCCAATAAAGGTCGATGCCGTCCATCGTTGAACCTACATGACAATATGAGATACACCATTCTTAATCTCTAAGAGTGACGTATGAATGCCTTCATATATTGATAGTGGCATTTGCTCTCAATGTAGTAGTAACTTTTAGTACGCCTTAGTCCAGACTCAAATGGAAAGTCCACTAAATTTTCATCGTCATTAAAAAATTGGAGCTATATTTAAAGTGTACACTATACATTGGACGAATGAATTACTTTCACAACGAACTATTAATAATAAAAAGCTATACCTTGTTTGAGGGTGGCTAGCAAGAATCACCTAAAGGGGGTGAATAGGTGATACAATAAAATTTTAACAAAATAAAAATGTGAAATAAAACTATTTGAGATAGAAGTCTGAATGTCACCAGACAAAACATAATTCAGAAGTCTGAATAATAATCAGATTCTAGAACAAGGTTATGAATCTGCTATGTAGAAATCAGATTTTAGAAGCACTCAACACATGTGCAATAAATTATAATAATAAATAATAAGAAATTAATGGATAAGATAAATTGCACACGAATATTATAGTGGTTCGGTAAATGAATTATTATCCATGTTAGAAAAGGACAAATGCAGCTGGGGGATACCAATGCAATAGAGATGTGCCGTGGCTTGTAGATCCTTTTTCTCAACCACTTAGCAGCGTCTACTATCAACAAAGATTTTGATCAATTTTGCAGACTTGAGATGATGGGAAATCCGGCATTGTGAATTTCATGGGAAATTGAGTTTCTGTTTCCCATTTCCATGGCTGGTCAAGATCAGCGTGCTGCGTGTTACGTCTTCATCCATCTAAATTTTTTCATGCCTTTATCATCCATAAGAGTCGATGTCATCCATTGCTGATCAGTTCACTGTGAACCAGGAAACACGGTTCAATTCACCCACGAACAAGGTTAACAATATTGTACATACTATTGTTACTCTCTGAATGGCATTTGCTCTCAATATAGTAGTTACTTTTAGTATGCCCTAGTCCTGGCATAAAGGAAAAGCCTACAAAAAACATCATAATTTCGTGGAAATTGGAAAATCAAAGCTACAAATCAAAGTGTCCCCTATATATATTGGTCAAACGATTGCTGTTCCAATGAACCATATATAATAAATGCTAGACCTTATTCATCAGAAAGAAGCTTGTTTATGCTTTTACATAATCAAATGCATCATCAATCAACTCGTATTTTCCTTTCCATCATCCAAACCGTCAAAAACAGAGAAAAAGAAAAAGAAAATGAACATTTGCTTCACGTTCTCTCTTGAATTCCAAAATATCGTTGTCACGATCCAAAAGTCTTTTTGAAAGGATCTCTTCTAAGGTCTCCTACCTCCGCCAACATTGTTTAAAATGATCCATTTCTTAAAGTTTTATTTTAGAGTCATTATCAACTTTTTATAATAAATCTACTAAGAGAAACGATTTTTGATAGTTTTGCGTACTGATTGGAAAAATTTCTCCATGAATATGGGCTAATGCTAATCACATAAACGGAAGAGAAAAAACAGGCTAGTATATAACATGAGACGATGCATGATAGTCCAAGTACGGTAATGACTTGGGCTTTTGATACCTCAGTTTGGTAATAATGTAGATAGGTGTCATTCATAGGCTTTCTTTCACTGGCGTTGTTCTTGTGTAGAGGATATGTTCAAATGCATTGGCTACTTTTAGTAATCTGGCCTGAAGGGATACTCGAAGGGAGGCACACCGTGGGAATGGAGGAAACCATAGAGCATTTGTTCCTGTGATGCTATTGATACGACTGTTTGGAGTCTTGGGATAAAGTATGGGCCAGTGAACGGCTGCAGCATGAGAGTTTCTATTAATTTCAAGAAATATATGTACGTGCGTATTTGCTTGAACTGTTGCATGGTGTTGTTATACGTGGTCGATACATCAAATTTGTTGTCTACCGTGACATTCATGTCCAGGGTTCCTTTCATTTTTCTATCTCACAACCTTAGTATGAGATAAGTTTTATCTTGCCCATACTCTCCCCTTTTGTTTTTAATAATTCCCCCATCCACTCTCAAAACTATGCGTTTCCTCTTCAACTATCTGAGGCGGGACCATTTGCAGTCCATTCACGCATTGGTTCGAGTTCTTCTCATCAAGAGGCTGGAAACGCATAATCACAGGTAGCCTTTGGCCTTGCCTCGTGGACCATTATTTATGGTCAGTCCCTAACTCAAATTGATGGTGTTGGCAGCGTTATGGATGCTGAAGCAGCTGAGGCCATGGCTTTAAAAGCACGATTGTTGCTAGCTCGTGAGCGGAAGTGGCAGTGATCTAACTCGTTGATCATCGTTGAATGGGATAAATCACAGACTTGGCAACCCTAGAATGGATGGTGGTGAAAGACAAAACTGCATTTTGCTCTGTCTTTGTTGATACGTAATGCCTAAAGATTGCATTCGGCCTTCAGTGCTAATGCTTCATTTTGTGAGGGCAATCTTTTCAAACTCTCAATGCGAATATTGAAGCGACATTGGGGAAATGTGGAACAAATCCATGGAGCGCATTTTAAAAGAAACAGCAGAGCCTTTATTTGGCGGTAGCCCATTGCAATGTGAACTGATGGCTGAAAGAGTGAGAATCTTTCCAAGCCTCGGTATTTGGCTGCTCTTCTAGATGAAGAAATTCAAAACCGGAAAGTCCCATCCAAAATCCTTCAAACTGTCTTGAATTACTTGCCAACAACTGTCTTTGAGCGCAGAGGGGTAGCAAAAGATAGCTTCTTGTGTCGAACCATGGACATTGCTTAAAAGAATACTTTTGTTTAGGCGTTTCCTTCTTTCTTTTTATTTGGGAAAAATCTTTAATTTTTGTGAAATTTAGGTTTTTGGTATCTAGGACTTTTGAGCTGAGTTTCCTTAAACTTGTGCGTTTCCTCCTTCAAGACTTTGATTTTGAACCTTTTTTTTAATTGTCCTGATGATTTGTCAAGCCCCAGCTATACTCGTTTTCTAGAATGACAAAAATTATTTGATATCTTATTGTGATGAATGTTGGTACATTAATTATATAAAATTTGATAATTTCAATTAGAAATTACTCACTTCAATGACTTTGGTAAGCCACAAGAATAAATATTAATAGATTATTAAAGTAGTTGGTGATCTAAGAAGTATAAAGAAATATCGCTACCTTTCAAAAATAAGCAAAAGGGACAAAGGCCAACGAAGGTCGCTAGGGCCGCCGGCCTTGGTTGGCCGTAAGTGAGGGTCATTTAAAAGTGTTGGTGAGTTGGGTGGCCGGAGCTGCTTGGGGTCCAAAGGTGAAGGACGGCAACGAATATTCTAAAAATGATGAGATGAAAAATGTGGAGGAGAAAGATCGCAATATTTGGGCTTGGAACTTTGAGGAGAAAATTATCTAATTAGTTTTAAAAATATTGTAAGAATGTCAATTTAGTCCTAAAATTTCTAATTTTTTTTAATTTAGTCATAATTTTTTTTGTAAAATTTCAATATAATCCCTCCAGCTGCCGCAAATCAATAACATGATGGTATGTCATGTAGGATCGCCAACGATAAGTAAATCACTACATCAATGTGGCTATATTAAGGAAGAGATTAACTGATCGGGAAAGAATCTCCAACTCCTTCATTCTTGATCCCTCAAATCGACATCCACTTACACTATTGGGGTTCTCCAATGATCCCGATTGTGCGATCACGTCAAACAACGGAACCTGATTGCATTGAATGATTGATCGAAGGTGAGAGGGAGAGGACAAAATAGAAGGCCAGGGGCATTGACTTCCATCTTATCTTTAAGTATACGGAACACTTAGATTAAATAAGATTAGATATGCCGACTTCACTATCGGCAGAATTTTTTTATCCCATCTTATCCTATTCAATCTCAATTCTTTTTCCGACAATAATACGTAGTTTGAGTTGACATATTACTGACCAAGAGTTACCGATAATATTTTATATCTTTATTTGAAAATTTGAAAATTATCTTGTCATTAGAAAATAGTGAGAGTATATTTTCTCAATCTACAAGTTTATTGTAAAACTTTTACGATTACTTTTATCTAAATTAATAATTTGATAATATTATTACTTATTTGGATATTGTAGTAGGTTGTCTTTTCTTTAACTAGAGGTTACTTAAAGGGATCTTGGGTTCCCAACTATTTATTATCACGTCCGACTTTCAACAAACAATAATCCCTTCTAACGGTCATTTAGTTATGATGTCTCAAGACACATTGTCGACCTTTTCATTTTATCTTTTGATTCAACGTAAGCGGAAACATATCATCTCCATCCATCGGAAATTCAATAACTACATATCAACAAAACATTTTCATATATACAATAACTACATACATCGGAAATTCACATTTACAAGTTTGCTATGCGGACTTTTTTCCGATTCATCTTAACAAAAGGATTGGAGGTTAGTCTAGCTTCTCTATGCTACGAGGGCGACTCTAAAAAGTGATGCACCCCATGCCTACCAAAGCATATAGTACTCAGGGTCTGGATGAGGATTGGACTCCGCATCAGGATCTGACTCCGGGTCAGTGACGGCACTATCAGAGGTGTTGATGTCCATGGGATCTCAGATAGTTTCCCAAGACCTCCACCTAGCAGCCCGTCAAAGCCCTGAAGTGGTCCAAAAAGATCCTCCAAACCATGCCTTAAAGAGGTAGGGCACCAAATGCATTAATCCCTCATCCATCTAGACCGGGTCATTTAGTGCTCGTAAATATGATTAGTTCCCTCGACTAGATATGGGGTCACCTCCAAGTCCTAATTTGTAGGCACCCTGAATCTCATTTGATGATTCTTCATCTAAGGACCTGAAAATATTTAAATAACAACAGGTGAGAAAAATCTCAATAAGTAAACTCCCTACATCTCGCTTAGGAAGTACTGCACCTTGAGTATGTCCTAAACCTACAACCCCATTATCGATGGCAGATCGATAACCAGGCCTTCACCTTGCTATATCTATAAATATGATCAATAGCAAGGCCTTTGCCTCGCTATATCTATAGACATGATAGGGCACCTCAACCTTTCAATAAGCCAATAATACCATCAATAATTCACATAAATATTCACACATTCACGTACACTTTTAATAAACATATGGCAAAAGTCAATTTATAATAAAGAACACTCTCAATAACTTTCAGGCACAATGCAACCACATGTGTTCTAATTATTACGACTGCTCAGGGCCACGGTCAACACTCACATTGGCGGTATTCCGATATGATCAGGCATCATTCCGCTCCATCGGCCACGGTATTGTCTTTGTCTCCCCCAAAGACAGCATTCTATTAAGAATATTGGCTCGGTCTCAACCGCAACTCAACATCCAAAACCCCATCGAGCATCCGATAAATATCAAGCATCATCTCCTGTAGTCATACAGGTACAGAACCATTTAGGTGATCGCACAAGCATGCCAAATACTCAAGTCAATTTTTATCTTTCTCAAATAGCCAATACAAGTGTATTTAGTGCTCACACATCAAACTATTGCAAATTTCGCACAATGCAATGAAATATTCACACGTGATCACCCACAATTCATTGATCCATCATATTATACGTACTTCAAATTTCAACCCTTCCTTAACAATGTAATCACATGAAATGCGGTATCCGATCCCGATACCTCATAATTTAATGATAACATGCTTTCATATACATATTCTTTTAAAGCAATAGTTTAAGGGTCCTATTTGTACAATCAAACCTCATGGCAATTCATACACCAATTCACATAATTTAAGCCTAAGCTTATGATTTATCACATGTAAAGATAGCTTATCATTTTTGAACGATAACCAATCGAGGGAACTTATCACTCTTAATGATAACTTATCGCGATAACTTATCACTTTTAATGATAGCTTATTGCGATAACTTATCACATAAATCGCTCATTAACTTAACATAACCATCATTAACCTTAATCTAATCCTAATCCTAAGCATAACTATCACCTTAATCAAGGGTTAGAAGATTACTCACGATTGTCCAATGATTAACGTAATAGCGATGGTGAGACAATGAAGGCGTGCGGCAAAACGGATGGCGGCGGTGTTGAGATGGTGAGGTCGTTCGGTGGGGGTGAGGGTGATGGTGATGGCAACGATGGTGGTGGCTCAGTGAGCTGCATGGCGGCTAGGCAGCGGTGTTGGTGACGATGGTGGTGGCGTCACGGCAGTTCACGGCCGACAGCAACTCGACAGTGGCTAGGAGGATGAAGAGAGAGAGAGAGAGAGAGAGAGAGAATTTGAGAGGGAGAGGGGGCGGCAATGGTGGTGGCTGAAGAAGGAAAGGGTGAGGGAGAGAGAGAGCTTGAGTGATAGTGAGAGAATGAGAGAAATGAAAGACAATAGATGAGAGTTTTTCCCTTTGCAAAACTTCCACCATTGCAGAGCATTAATTAGCCAAGGGACAACTCCCCTTGAATTCCTCCTTGCTAAGCAATTTTGATTGTCTTTTGCTCATAAGATTTTTCCCATCAACTCTTCATTTAATGTTTGATTTCAAGCACATGCTCCCCCTTGAAAATAAACTAAACAAGCCAACCAAATGGCCTTCTCTTCCTTCCCTCATCAGTGGCATCCCAATCCCCCCTAATTAGCCTCCAATTTGTCCCATTCAACCAACTAAATGTCTAGAAGGGGCAATTTAGGGATTTAAGCAAAATATAGTGTAAAATACTATACATGTTCATGGGGCAAATTGATGTACAGGCTTGGGAAAGTCAACTATGAGCTCAAGTAGTCTTGATGGGTTTTAATTGATCTCATTGGGCCGCCTTGGGCACCTTTCATGGGCGTGAGGCCCATTGGGCCCGCCCACGGGCTCGGGTCCTAGCAGCTCTTTGTTCGCAACCCATTTCCATTTTTCTAAAAATTCGTGGCCTGCCGATGTTTAACTTGAGCATTGTCCCAAAATAGTCTTCTTGTAATTGCCCTTAATTCAAAATCTTAAGTTTTAATCCTGCTTTTCAAATAGGAGTTGAATTGATGATGGCACATATATATAAAATCCAGAAATCAAGAAATTCTCCTTTGCTATCAAATAAAAGAATGTAGTTCTATATATCCCGATGGATAAGGATGTCTCATGATCTATACTATTACCGGATATAAATGTGAATCCATATCAATTAAGTCGAAGATGCACATTAACTTATGGATTAGAAAGTTATACTCTAATTTTTATTTTTACAAAGTAATGTGTTTTCAAGCAAACGAAAATTGAAAATTAAAAAGTGTTTTCAAATTAAGATTATTTTCCGAAACCAAATGGCCATTTTCCAAATAATTTTATGAAAAAGAGTAAAAAGACCCCATAGGAACACCAATGTTATATGGTTGAGTACTTAAACATGTTGACGATTAAACATGTAAATCCAACGAAAGTGTTATACTGAAGTTATACGCCTTCTGACAAAAATAAACACTCATACCACGCTAATGTACCAAAAATCATATTGTACATGTAAGATAATTAATCTCTTGTGGTTGTGAGAAATGAAAAATAGCTTGATTAGATAATATACAAAAACAAAAACAAAATCATTAAATTCCACCATGTGGACAACTATATCCAAGGGAAAAGTACCAAAAAATTATAAACATATTGCATTGTACCAGTTCAGTTCTAAACTTTTCAATTGAATTAATTTAGTCCTAAGCATTTTAACATTAACATAGTCCATTTAGCCAATTTAGACTGAAAATTGGTGACATAGATGCTGGCTATCATGGGATCATTGGCACTGATGTGTACATTTTTAAATAATTTTTCGATTTTTTATTATTTATAATTTTTTTCCTTTTTTTTTCCATTTTTTCTCTTTTCTTTTTTCTTTCGTCCGTGACCAGTGCCAACCATAGGCAAGTAGCGACGAGGCAATTGTGCGTTGGGTCGACCATAGGTGAGGGCACGGCCCTTGTTGCCTAGGCAAGGGTAGCCCTCGCTGGATCTAAGGAGGGCTCGACCCTTGCCTAGGCGGCCCTTGCCAAGTCTAGCAAGGGCTTGATCCTCACTGTATCTAGCATGGGCACCACCCTCACGGCCTAGTGAGGGCGGCCCTCGTCAAGTCTGGCAAGAGCTTGAACCTTGCAGTTAACCCTTGCTAGATTCGACGAGGTCAAGCCCTTACCAAACTCGGCGAGGGCAACCCTATTGCCCTTGCTGCCTGGGCGAGGGTTGAGCCCTCCCTAGATCCAATGATGGCCATGACACCCTCACTGAGCCTTGCCCGTGGCAAGTAAGGCCCACAATGCCCTCAATGGTGGCCACCTGTGATTGGTTGTTGGTCATGGTCGAAACTGGCCATAGACCAAAGAAAAAAGAATAGGCAAAAAAAAAAAAAGGAAATTTTTTTAATAAATAATAGAAAATAGAAAAATTATTCAAAAATGTCCACGTTAGCACCGGTGATACCATGTAGGATGGCCGTCATCCATGTCACCGATTTCCGGATTAACTAAATCGGTATTACTGTAATAAGGTTTAGGACTAAATTGGTCTAATTGAAAGGTTTAGGATTGAATTAGTACAAATATAAGAATTTTTTAGTACTATTCCCTATATCTAGTCTTATTTTATTCATTTAAAAATTTGTCTGTATACTCGTAAATGCGTTTGTACATGTATACTGTTATAGACATTGACAAATTTAAGTTTGAACAAATTACTTGCACTTGGTACATTCCCACACCAGCGAAAGCCAGAAGGAGGTTGCTTTTGAATCATTGATATAAGGCTGCTTGAGTGGTTATTTTCATAGATCATTAGTTTATTGCAAAATGTAAGATAGATTTGGAGAGATCAAGTGCTTAATTATATTTCGAAGTGTTTGGGTAGGAGAATGAACGTGCCAGAAGATATTGTCTAAACTTATTCAAGTTGAAATTTCGTTAACATTGCCTAGAACACCCATTAAGCAAATTAAGAAAACAAAAGCTTTGCATTTTTGTTGCCTCGTCCCCGTTCCTACCTGAGTCACAATCGTAAAATGAGTCCGTATCTAATTCTTGAAGACACTCCTCCGACCCTCAAAATTCAGGATTTGCTGATCTTACAAGCGTTTTCAAGCGCTAGGGTGGGAGATGAAATCTTCGAGTTACTTGTTTTCCTTGGAACCTGCGTTTACAAGAACATCAACGTGGCACACCTTCAGATTCTTCAAGTTGGATAGATCAGGTAAGCTTCGCAAGGAATTCCAGTTGTTGATCTCCAGACTTTCCAGTGATTCCAGTCTATCAATTCCTTGAATCTTAACCAGTTTTAGACAGAACTAGAGTGCGAAGTCCTAGAGATTTTTTAAGTTAGATAAGTTGGACATTGTCTGAAGGTAGGCACACTCACTAATCCACAAGAGTCGTAGATTCTTCAGTCTTCCAGGCCTGCTTAACTTGCTCGACTCGCTGTCGCGTACTCCCAAGCATTGCAACGATGTTAAACCTCCGAGGCCTTGAATATCGGAAATCCGATTCTTGAGACTCAGCTCCAACAAAATTCTTCAAGTTGGAAAGGTCAACAACTTCAAGAAGAGCGCAATTGTTAACTGTAAGTTTCCTCAAACTAGAGGGAAGCTGTCTAATCTGGCACAGGTTCTTGCGGTTGACGAGTTCAAGTTCTTCTAGACAGCAAAGGCAACCCAGATATGAGTGTATGCTGGTAATACTTGGCAGTTCCAGTATACAAAATGAGTGTAATGTCACTTTTGTATCCTAAAAGCGTGACCCCAACACAACTAGATTAGGAAACAAAATAATGAATTTGAATTCGGATTAGATAATCACCTAATTGGAATATTCGTTTCCCTGATTGGACTGGTGGACCGCTTGGACGGCGGCGGCCAGCGGTGTGGATCAAAGGATCGTTGGTGAGGAGGTTCTTGGCCAAGGAGGGACCATTGAGGTCAGGGGACTCTCGGCAGTCGACAATGGACTCTCGACCTATGCTGCTGGTCGTGGCCCGGTGGTCACAGTGTTAGAGAAACAGCAAGCTTGATCATCGGGGCTGGAGCTTGAATCGAGACTCTGGACTAAATCGAACTCAATCAAACTCAATAAGGTCCCCCTAAGGAATTTTGGCCACTGCTATCCTAGGGCTTGTCCGAATTTGCCTCTGTCCTTATGGGCTTAGGTCAGATAATTCAATTACCAGTCCAAATTAAATGTTATTCTATCAATGAAATATGTTCCTAATAACTATATGTAATTTAATGAAAATTATTTTTGTTTAGGGGCCGAAATTGATCCTTAATTTTCTATACAATCATTGTATAAATGGGTTTTCAAAATTTAGACATCAACAATTACTTATAATAAGAAAATATTCTTACTTGATTGCCTCAGATCGTGTTGTCAACAAAATCCTTTTGAAATTTATATATCGATGGAGAACATTGTGCTGGCAACTTCCATATTTTTGGTGCCTGGAATTATATCAACATATAAACAAACAACTGAAATGGATTGATATAAATTAAGATCAAAAGATTTTTTTTCTAAAGGATCCTCCCTAGAGAGGTCTCGCCTAGGGCCCCCCGGCCCCCAACGTTGTCAGGTCTACCACTAAAATGATCAATTTGTTAATGTTGTATTACTGAGTCACTATTTCCCTTTCATAATAAATTTAGTAAGTTGGAGCAAATGATTTTGATATTTTTGAGTGCTGATTGCAAAAAAATTTCTATGAATTTGGGCTAACACTAATTGCTTGAACGAAACAAAAAACAGGTTGGTATGAGATAATGCATGAGAGCCCAACTTCGATAATGAGATCGATTTTGGAAATAATGTGGATGGATGGTTAGTGTAATTCGATAGTCTAAACAGCCATCTATGGTGGAGAGGCCGTCAAAATATGCTCTATAAATCAGACTTCGTTTTTATGAAAAAAAGGCTAAAGCCAAATGCAAATATTTAACATTGTAAATTTACTTTTCCTATTTTATCACCTAATAAAACATGAAGTAACTTTGTTGGAGGTAACGAAAAGAAGCTAGCATTCAAGCACTTTTCAATTCTAAAATTAGTAAGCCAATCAGTAAAGCAATTTCCTTCTGGAAAGTTATGATGCACCTAGAATTCAAAGTGACAATGCAACAGTCTTATAATATTTTTAAGCAAAGCGAGGCCATCATTATCAATCATGAGCTCTGGACTAAGAAGACCAATGATGGCTTTAGAGTCAATTTCAATAATTAACTTATGCAATCCAAGTTGTTCTGTGAAGTTAAGTACCAACCACAAAACCTAAAGTTTTGCTTGTGTCCATGAACATATTCCTAAGAATGTGGCAAAACCACCAATCTAGTCATCCCATTCGTTTCTAAATAAATCCCTACATCAGCAAGTCCCGAGTTGTCTTTAGAGGCCCCATTAGTATTTGGTTTTCCACTAAGAACGTGCATAAACCCATTTGACCAAAATTAGAGAAGTGCATGATTGACTTAACGTCAAGTTATTCACAGACAAAGCTTTAATAAGTTCCTTTGTGTATGACCAAATCACTTGTATGAGATTCGAAGGGAAAATAAAGTTGTCCTAGGAAAGTGACTTATTTCTCCATGGCAAAAAGAAGCCGCACATCTACTAATTATGCTCCATTCATGATGAAAATTTGATCACCCCTTACTAGCAAGATTTGAATTCAACCATTGCAACAAATTTATTGAGAAGAATACTGGGCGTCTGCTAACACCATTGTAAGAAACTCTTCGGTCGAATGTCAAGAATTTGATGTTTGGACAAGAATAGGCATCTCCATTGTCGCATGCCCATCAAAGCCCATTCCTTGTGGCGTTCTAGTAGATGTAATGGATCAAAGTATTTACATAGGGATAAGCCTGCGTTTAAATCGTTATGACTACATGTTTTTCCAGCGGGGAATCTCAACAGCACCAAAGTAGTCGGCTTTGATAGTCACCTAATTTGCCTTGTAAGACTGCCTTGTTCAACGTGGATGAGTTTAAAATGTCAGAATAATTACCGATATTAGCAAAAGACAAATGCAATTAAGAGAAATGAATGTGACACGGCGCTAGCACAATTAATCTAACGCGATTTAATGAGCTTGTACATGGAAATTAAATCTAAATCATACAAGATAAAAACATTTTTGCAATGGCATGTTACAAGCTGGTGTGGACACCTAAGCAGCACCAACACTTACACGTGACATGCAATACGACATAACACAATATGCCGACATGTTATTTCTAAAAAAATAGAGAATTCCGACATGTTGGAATACGTTGTATATTAAATGTATATATATATTTTTATATGCAAGATAAATTATCATTTTTATGATTATTTCAATAAAATTGATTTGTTCAAATTCACAAATAAATAAATAATAATAAAGAGTCTAAAATGACTTTACACTAAAAAAATCCACGATTTGTTAATTTATTGTTTCAATTTGACAAATTCGACTTCATTCCAATGATCCATAAAACTTGGAAAAAAAAACAAGCAATCAACATTCTGGACTCGCCTGTTTGCGCATGTCAAAAGAGAAGATAAAAAAAAACTTGGGGGTGAATTGTGTGTCATGAAAAGTGAGTCAAAAGAAAAAAAAAGATCGAGTTTTTTTTCTTTCCCCATTTATTATTTTTAATTATTTTACATATTTACATTTTGACATCTCATTTATAGAAAATTTTTAAAATCAATTCAGTATGTGTCGAAATCACTTGTTGGAACTCTAAACTTGCATGTTAGAATTCCTGACTCGAGTGTCGGAGAGTGTTGGGGAGAGTTGATCAAGTGTCAAATTTTTTGATACATATTGACTAAGTGTTGGAGAGTATTGAGCACATGTTGAAGTGTCGGATACGATACAAAAGGCTCCCAGAGAATGTCGATGCTTTTTAGGTGGGCACCACCATATCGATAAATCAAAAAAAAATGACACATCGAAAGGGTGGCAAAAAGAAAAATCTGAATGAAGTCAATACCAATCAACTTGCTAAATTTGATGAACGCGTCAAAAGGGTTGCCAAAATCCAGCAACCGGCAGGAGGAAGGAGAAGAAAAAAATAAAAATAAAAGAAAAAAATAAATATTTCACAAAATTATTAAAATATTATTAAATGTTGTCGACATCGGCAATATCCGGCTAAAATGAGCCAAAACAATTGAAATTGCCTTAGGTCAAAATATTTAGGATTAAATCGACATCATTAAAAGATTTAGAACTAAATTATCATCAATTAATAGGTTTATGACTTTTGTGACACTTTTCTCCCATTTTATTTGATTGCTTCTTTTATTGACAACAAAGATGTTGAGAAATCATTCCCTGGATTTTTCATTTTTAGTAGAGAAATCGGTGTTAGCAATTGCTTATTTAAGAGAATTTTATATTTAAGATTTTACTAATATAACAGTTTTTAGGCTACTGTAAGAATAACAGTTTACTGCAAGTTACAAATTCTTAATTGAGTGAACCCCGCATTAATTTATAATTATTTATTATTTGATCTTTTATGGTCCAAAATAAATTGTTATTTTCATAATATATTAAAGACTGTTACATAATTAATTTCACTTTACTAAATTCAAAACCTAAGGCACTTTCCCGAAATGAATCCAAGGTTAGAACACGATGACTTCCGGTTATCCTTCACTTTTACAGTCGATTGCAGTTAATTTGATACGAATATCGCAATCAAGGATCCAAGGCAAGCATTCACACCTATTTCAACTGTAAATAGCGAGTGCCAGAAAATGAAAAGGAACAAATTGATAGAGAGAGATACCTGGGATGGACTCGATATATTGCCGTCCCCGAACTGGTTCTTCGGAACTGAAACGATTCCCCATGAATCTAAATCCAAACCCGAAGACAGGCGACGATTTCTAGTCATGTTTGGCCTATCCTGGGGTCACGCCTACGATTTTACCGAAGGAACCGAATCAGATCAAGGTCCCATGGACATCGTAAAGAACAAGACAAAGCAAATGTCACCCCCAAAAAAAAAAAGAAAAAGGACAAAATCATGCGAACAAGGGCAACGATACAGTTGAAAAAACGTTTTTTTTATTTTTTTTCCCAGGGTGGTGGGGCCCACCCAAACCCTGCTCATTTGTGCCCAAAAAGAACAAAAGGGTTTTTGAAGGTGTCGTATTTGGGCCTTCTTCCTCCGATGCTGTCGATAGAAAAGAGGTTTTTGGAAATGAATCCGTTGGCAGAGTCGTGGGTGTTGTGGATGCTGAAGCAGAGCGGAGGCCACGGCTTTAAGTGCAGAGGATTGTTGCTTAGCTCAAGAACGGAAGTGGCGCAGTCTCGGATTTGAAGTTGATGCTGCAGCAGCGTATGATGTTTCTCTGTACTCATCGTCCTTTTAAAACGAGCAATTGGATGTAAATCTCCCTCTCTTCTTCGTTAAGAAAAGAATCATACATCCGGACGAAGTCCATTATTGTGGCCGAGTTCAAGCTTTGGAAGGATGGAAACCTCATAAGAAAAAATCACTTCGAAACAATATCCCAAATCAGCAAAACAACGAATAGATGTGTTTTCGTTTTGTTTGGTGATATCGGTCCATGTTGGACGGCCGACTTAGAGAAGAAGATCCGCAGACGGAATATCCAAGATCCATCTGGACCAAGTCCATTATTGTGGCCAAGTTCAAGCACTGCTTGGAAAGAAACGATGTGGCTGAGCTTGCAGTTGAACTACGAGTCGAGGTGGAGACTTGTTATTTTTTGCTCGGGAGATGCACGGATTTGATTTGTAAGCTCGAAAGCATGGTTAGACGACATTGGTAGCAAAGGAGATGAATCTGGTCCCAAGAAGTTTGCTGGGCCACAAGATCGGGGCCAGCTGCTAATCTCGTCTCCTAAATCAACACCTCCCCCGAATATGCAGCGCAAGTCTTATAGGCCTAATTGTGTAAAAAATCTTGAACTTTTCGCTTTGTATATTATATCCAAGGTACAAACATCCCAAAAGTCAAAATTTCGCACAAATTGACATATAGGTGTCTAAACTTTTAAAAAGTACATTTAAATACCAAAATCGTAGAATAAATAAATACTTAAGTGTTAACAGTGAGCTACGTCGAATTTCTTATAACTGCAAAGACCGGTTTTATTAATAAAATAATATCGCGTCGAATTTCTAGTAAGTCTCGTCGAAGATAGCACTTAAGTGTATCTTTTGAAAATTTTGACATTTTTATACTCTTTCCTTGGACTTAGATTTTAAGTGATTTTTTTTTATGAGATTTCTATTTTCCCAACACTCACATTCAAACAAAAATACTTACATGCATAAAAATCCCCCGGTTCCTCAAGGTAAACACATTAAAAAAGGACAAATTTTAATGGATGGTGCCACTACAATTGGTAGTGAACTCACTTTGGGTAAAAATGTAGTAGTAACTTATTTGTTATTGATGCCTAAACTTTTGCAATCCAATTAGTTGTTGATTACATAAAAAAAATTTAGGGATCGACCCCAATCCCTTACAAAAAATCAATAATTGCATTATGCATTTTTTTTCATGCATTCTTTTAACTAATATATATGCATTGGATTGGTGGCGGGTGATTAAGTGAATTGTGTTGAACTTCACCTATAAATTGGATTGAGTCAATAAGAGCATAAAATTTTTGCCGAGAGCATAAAACATTAAGTGGCCAAAATTTATAAATGGAAGAGCTAAGAGGTGCCGAGGTGGAAAAAATTAATTCATTAGAGTAAATTCAGGGGATAAAGACAATAACTTTATAAAAAAATTTCAAAGGACATTGCAAGATTGTCTTCACAACCATATAATAGCAGGATTGACTCCATTTGAACGGCTAAGATCCTTCTCATCCCAATCGAAGGGCCTATATTCGTGGGAACCATACAAGTTCGTTGCCATTTTCTTTTCATCTGTCAAGGCACACTCTTGATTCATGACTTGGCAAAAGGCAAGTACTTTCCATCCCCCAAGTTGGAAGCATCCCAAAAGCAATATATTGTTCATCAATAGATTGGCTCTTTTCAATTTTTCACTTTATAGGTATACTTCCTCTTTAATTTGAAGGTTTCATTATAGGAATTTTTTAACGAATATTTCATGATACCTACAAAGATATCAAATGAAAAGTTAAATTTCCAAAACATCAAATTTGCTAATTAAATATATAATCATCCATTTATTAATTTTTTATATTTAAGGTAGCCCTTTTTTTTATAATATACTTTTCACAACTGGTTAATCATTAGAATTGTCCTAGTGACCTCCCTTTTCATAAAAAGGGAGAGGTTCTATTCCCCACCTTCTCAGGGATTAGGGGAGAACGTTTACTTAAATTAGAGTTCAACTCCCATCCTTAGTAAATAAATACAATAAAAGTTCGATTTGAGAATTAGAGTAATACAAATAAGAAAAAGATGGAATTATTCAAGTCCAAATTAATTTTCTAATTTTTTCCGATTCATAATTACACAATCCGCGACCGATATTCCCAAATCCCAGATTTAAGTTTGCGCTTCCTTTTTATTTTTTTTATTTTGTGTTGAATTGCCCTTCCTTGTTATGATGCCCTTTTCTGCACTTTCTGTGTAATCGGCCGAGTGGACTCGGTCCTCAGTTCGGTCGCCGCATACTTTAGGTTAATCAATCTTAGTGGGCCTTCGATTGAGATATTATAATAATTATGCATGTCCTTTCCTTTCTACATCTGTCCTTTTTCTGCAGTAAATTTCCAAGAACTTGCCACTAAAGTTCGATTCGTCTCCTCGGGATTCAATCTGAACCCCAGCATGCATGCCCGAGTCGACGCCGAGCAATTATCATAAATGCATCGCGGTCGTACACATTGAGGGAAACGACCAAAGAAAAACAATTAATTAAAAAAGTAAAAGATGAGACCCAATCTAAGCTAGGATTTTTCCCTTCTTTTTTTTTTTTTGGGTACAAAATCTATGCCAGGATTGCTAGGCGACAATAAAGAAATATTGAGAGTAATAAATGATTGTTTATATAACTTATAAAAATAAATTAATAAATTTTTTATCATTAAGCTTTTTTCCTTTTTTTTTAAATCGGAATTTTTTGAATTTTTAAAATAATATGGTTTTAATAATTTTTTATTGTGAAATGGGGATTAGGCCTGGGCCGTTGGGCCCAGTCCGAATATGGGCTGCGCTGGTCTTAGGGTTGGGCCGAGGACACAAAGAGATGGGCTCTTCACATTAAGAAAACTTCATTAAAGAACGAATTGGGCTCAATTCGTGAAATTTTAGCCCAATCCGTCCAGGAGTTGATCTAAGCCTACCTTAATGGGCCAAATTCGGCCTAAACTTAGGCTCCGTTCGTTCACGGAAAATAATTTCCAGAAAAACGTTTTCCGGATTTTCCGACGTTCGTTTCACGGAAAATAAATTTATTGGGGAAAATATTTTCCATAAAGAAAAAAAAATCTTTTAAAGTGAGGGAAAATATTTTCCATTTTTGAAAAGTGGAAAAGATTTTCCACATTCACTCTCTCTTATCTTACACTCTCCATTAGTCCTCACTTCTTTCTTTTATTTTTAGATTTTTTTTTATTTTTTTTTCATAAATTCGAATTTTTTGTTATTTTTTAATAAAATCGATTTTTTGTTTTTTTTTTTAAATAAAATCGATTTTTTATTCTTTATTTTTCTTTATTTTTTGTCTTTCTTTTTGCTATTTTTCTTTTTCAGCCGATCGTCGGCCACGGCAACGGCAACGGCCGATGACTGACGATAGGCAAGCCGAGCTTGCCAGATTGGCGACGCCCTAGCATCACAAGACGGAAATTTATTTTCAAATTTACCCATTTTCAAAATAAAAAGCTGTAATCCTCTCTTCCCTCGCTTCACGAACCCAGTGCCCTTGTGCTTGCCTTTCTTTGCTCCCTTCAAAACAATCGAATCCCTCCTTTTTAAAGTATAACAAAGTCAATCGCTTGCCCTAATTGGTCGATCTCCCTCACTTAGCTTTTGCATGGCGTAGTGCTTCTTCTTCCTCTTGGTAGTTCAACTACTTTCCGAATTGAAACTACATAACTCGCGATGCCGATCTACGAAGCCCGAGCCTCATCGCCTTGAGCTCACCTTGCCGGTGAGCTGATCATGCGAGCTCGCCAAAGGTAGGTGAGCCTCGAGCCTCGCTAGCAAGGCGAGCTTGAGGCATGGTTGGAGATCGGCCAAGGAAAGAGAGAACACAAAATAAAGGGAAAAAAAATAATTTAATAATTTATTTAAAAAATAATAAACAACGATTTTAAAAAATAAAATAATAAAAAATGATTGAAAAAGAATTTATAAAGGAGAATATTTTCCTAAGCGAATTGCGGAAAATATTTTCCACTTCAAAATCAAGTTTTACCTGAACACCAGAAAATAATTACGGTTTCCTAGAAAATAACTTCCTGAAAAATATTTTCCAAAAAAGTAACATTTTTCATGAAACGAATGGAGCTTTAATCTAATAACCAAGGCAAGACACAATACATGCAAAGAAACACACATCAAGCCATGAATTAAAGAAAGAAAAACTACAAAGCCACGTCTAAGGATCCACAAATGCCTAAAATCAGAGAGAAAATATTAGGTAGGTTAAATAGTCCACATAAATGGTCCAACTCACCATTCAAAATCGGACATGTGGCATCCACATTGGCAGTGGGCCCACACGGGGCCAAACTCCTCTCTCCTCTATCTCTTGTACCTCCTCTCTCTCTCTCTCTCTCCTTTGTAGAGGAGAGAGAGAGAGCAGCCCGACCGGGGGGGACACAACGGCGGAGGCAAGGCAGCGTCGGCGTTTGGGTCCACGAGCGAAGGTGGAGGGGCGAGGCTCGGAGAGGAGTGCAAGAGAGCAAGCGAGTAAGCAAAGGGCTCACGCGGCCATAGGAATTGCCTTTTTGAGCCTTGCCCCTCCGCCTTCATTCGTGGACCCAGACCTCCGCCTCCCTGCGCCTTGCCCCTCCACCTCCGCTCGTGGATCCAAAAGCATATTCGTCTCGCTTCCTCGGTGTCGGCTTCTTCGGCGAGCACCAGAAGCAGTCGCCCTTGCTCGGGGGGCGACAGTGATGGCAATGGCGATTTCTCTTTTGGATTTCGCTTCGGCAGCGAGAAAATCACGTCTTCCACGGCCGAATTCCACAAATCGAAACCCGAAGAATCGCACTGCCCATTTCCCTGCGAATCCTTCGGCTTCGTGTCCTGTTCCGGCCAACCTCCCCACTGGAGGTGGTGGCATTCGGGGAGGCGACGGCGGAGGTGGCGTCGACGTTAGATCGGCTCGGGGAGGTGGAGGCTCACCGTCGCCGCCTCTGCCTCCGCTGTCATTTCCCCCCCGGGAGCAGAGTCGGGCAGCTCTCTCTCTCCTCTGCAAAGGAGAGAGGAGAGAGGGGACAGAGCAAGTACGGGAGACAGAGGAGACAGAGGAGAGAGGAGTTTGGCCCGCATGGGCCCACCGCCGACATGGACGCCATGTGTCTGATTTTAATGGTGAGCTGCACCATCTACGTGAATTATTTAATCTATCCAATATTTTCTCAAAATCAGAGGGGCTCAAGCAAAATCTGGTTTGGGCATTTCACAGAACAGGTGAGGTGCACCTTTTAGGGAAAGAAACAAAAGGCTCGACCGTCATGTCAAACAAGCACCAAGATAGACAAATAAAGACCCAGAAGCAGCAGCAACGCATGACATAGCCAGAGTAAGGACTCGTGCGCCAGAGAACAACGAGCCCCGATCCAATTAGCCTGAAGCGGTGCAAAGCAGAGGGCGTGATGACTGCCCAAGCATGGGGTCCCTACCTGGCTCGGAGACAACGGTTAGAGAGTGCACTGGACACAAATCGGACCATGGCCAACCGCCTCAACGCCTCCGAGCCAGGATCCTCGGGCATTAGGAAAAGAGACTGGTGGAGAGTGGTCGTCCTGGGGACGCTCGTCGAAGTTCGTACGGATGCGACGGGGACACGTAGTTGGGTCGATGCGGGCGAGGCTGAGAGCCGCTCTCTAATTTCACTCTCAGCCCTCCCTCAATCTCAACTCGGCTCTCTATGTCTCTATTCGAACCTCTCTCCAAAACCAACTCGGCTCACTCTCCGTCTCTCCCTTTTAAGCTCTCGAGCCGGCAGCATGGCTTCCTGCGACGCCAACTGCCGCTGCCAGTCTGCACCCGACCACCGACTCCCTCTCGACCTTTCTGCCTCCTGCTTCTGCTTCTGTCGTCCTTTCTGTCTTCGCGTCCTCTGCCCCCAATCGTGAAGAACAAGAGGAAAGAGGGAAAGAGGATTAAGAGCAAGCTGGGCCGGGGAAAAGGAAAAAAATGGGCCAGGCCCAGGTGGTAAAGATGAAGCAGAAGGGAAAAGAAAGAAGGCCGGGCTGGCCTAGCCCCGGCACAGTCTCGCTTTCATTCTTCTTTTTATTTTATTTTTTATAGATTTTAATACTAGTAATGCAAATGCTCTTATACCTATATGTTATGCAATTTAATGAAAATTATTTTTGTTAGGATTTAAAAATTAATCCCTAATTTTCTATATAATTAATGAATATGATTGAACAGGTCGCTAAAATTTAGGTATTAACAATTCGCAATGTCTTTCTAGTTTTCGTTAAAAGTGCAAACGTAGCCTTGGAACATTCTTTGCACAGTGAGCTTCAGCAGCCATTGATGTCTTTTATCTCTGTTAGGTGTGCAAACACTACCTTGAAACTTTTATAGCTTGTGATGTCTTTTTATTTTCATTAGGTGTGCCACCACATTCTTAGAATTTTATTTGTATGGTGAGCTTTTACAACCCTGAGCATGCCATAGCCCAGGGTTGAATAAAATAAAATATTCCAAAAAAATTTAAGAGAATAAGGAAAAAAGTCCAAGAGGGGAGAGGAAAGCAATCAGAATTTTCTCAAATGGCTTCAAGAGCTAAAATAAGTACATCTCAAGGAACATCACTAATTCAAGTTCATATATCATTAGTTCATTTCATTTCATTGCAACATGTTAGGTTCATCGATAAAATTCAGATATCATTTTAGCCTTTGAAAGGAACATCTTTGAGCTCCCTTTCAAGGAGGGGTAGACATTGACACATATATTTTCCTAACAATCAAAGTTAAAAATTTTGAGACTCAATATCTCTAATTGTAGCAACTCTCATTTCTTGACAAAAAAATTAACTAAATGCCCTTAGTATCTCAACTGAATGTGAAAATTAGGACCATTGCATTTCATTAGTAATTAGGCATCTTAATTTGGTCAAACTTGAAAAAGAAAAAGTCAACTTTAGGTCCGAAATTATAAAAACGTGAAAAATTTGCATTTAGGTGTCAATTTAGTGTAAGCTTGTAATTTCTTTAGGTTTCAAACTTTTATAAAAATGGCCAAATGTTGAGATTTTGGTCAAACCGAAGAATTTGACCTGTGATAAAAAAAAAATTAGAAATTCATTAGTTTCTAACTTTTTTTCGATATAGGGACAATGGAAAGTTAGAGACTTCTTGGATCCATTTAAAGAAATTTCAACCAATGAAGCTTCTCAACCATTTAGAGCATGATGATCCTTGGCACCATAGGATTGGAGCAATTTATAGTCGCACCTCTCGATAATCATGCCATTCGGTACAACCACGCAAAACTCTAGAGAGAACAAATAAAACCTGTGCTTCTTCTGATTTTGGGGAGGGGCAAGTGATGGCTTACTTAAAAGGAAAAAGGATCCCTTTTTTACTTAAAAAAGAAGAAAGTCTCTGTTTGATTCTTGAAGACTTCTTACGTTCATTGAGGGGGACGGACGCACACCTACGGGATAAAAAAAAAAAACAAGGGAGGCTCCTCATTATCCAGATTTCATCCCTCTTCAAATACTTTTCGTCGTTTCATTAATTCGCAAGGATATACCGAGTGCAAACCCTGCGTTGATACTAGCCTGAAAGACCATTGTCATGAGAGCTATTTTCGTTTATGTAAACTAGACTTTTGCCGATGCGAGGCTGTTGAGTCCAAACTTTAATCTTGCTGGCTGATTCTTATGCCTGTGTACAACTTTGTCAATTGCTAAATGAAGTTGAATCATTTCTGAATAATCAGTTCTCATGATTATTTTTTCATCAAATTGACTTGCTATACTCTGTGTGTCGAAGTAGATCTATGAGTTCGTCATTTGTGTCATGGTGTAGCAATTACTGGGATCTTCCTTTGTGAATGAACCATATTATTCATTGAAGATTCATTGAATATGTTGTCAAGAATTTCTCTGATTTGTAAAATTGTGTTCTGTGCATGAACAATGGCAGTGATCGGAAGCAGTCGCCGAAGAGGGAAGGTCAGGAATTAATATCACCATCCTCCTGAGTCATGTCCGGTGGTTGAACGTGGGGGTTTGGCAACTGGAAGCGGTCGATGGTGGAGCGTTTTACTCTCGGTTTAAGATAGTTTATGTGGATTGTCGCTGAGTTTTTAATGTTCTTAAGTCAATAGGTGAGTTTGGTTAGTCAGTTTAATTTGTTTGGTTGGGCTTGTTTTAACAAGCCCAATCTTATCCTTGGCCCACGTCTTTGGAGTCCAACTTAATCTTACATGCAAACTGGGCTCAAGGGGTCCAGCCCGAGTCCCCATTTTCCAGAATAATGAAATTGAAAATCTACAGAAAATAAGAAAATGGTGTAGAAGTAGGTTTTGATTAAGTTGCTTTATTTTAGCGCTAGATGTAGCTTAGTTTTATCTATTTAGCATGCCTTTAGTTTAGAGGGTTTTAGTGATTACCTTAGATTGATTTTTTAGGCAAGATACTAGACTCAATTTAAACAGTGATGACAATCGTGTTGCTGCACTTAAAGAAGACTTTTTCATTATTTTTTATGATGATGTGGTAAATTTTGTATCTCATAAGACCAGTTGAGTAATTGATAGTGGTGCATCTATTCATACTACATCTCATAGGAATTTCTTTACATTATACAAGTTAGGCGACTTTGAATCTGTGAAGATGGGAAACAATGGGCTGGCTCAAGTTGTAGGCATTGGTAATGTGTACCTAGAAACCAGCAATGGCACAAGGTTAGTATTGAATAATGTTAAACATATACTTGATATCCGCTTGAATTTGATTTCCATAGGGAAGTTGGATGATAAGGGATATTGTAGCACCTTCAGTAATGGTCAATGGAAGCTCACCAAAGGTTCTCTTGTTGTGGCTAAAGGTGAAAAATATTCTTCGTTGTACTTTATGCAGGCAAAGTTGTCCACAGAAAAAATCAATACAATAGACATCAAAGATATAGTTGAGTTATAGCATAAAAGGCTTAGTCACACCAGTGAGAAGGGTTTGTCAATCTTGGCCAAGGAAAAGCTCCTTACGCTAAAGAAGTGTGCTCATTGTCTAGCAGGAAAACATAACAGAGTTACATTTTAAAGCTCCCCTCCTGGTGTATATTAAGCCACAGCAGATGAGAGTCCCACATCGCTTGGGAGAAGCCCTCTGACCTACTTGATAACTTCGGGGCTGCCCTCACCTTGCAACTGCAATTTTGAGGCTGAGAACCTTAGTTGGTATCAGAGCCAAGTTAAGGTGGATCCGGGTGTATGTGAAGCCCCATCAGATGAGAGTCCCACATCGCTTGGGAGAAGCCCTTTGACCTGCTTGATAACTCCGAGGCTACCCTTACCTCACAACTACAGTTTTGAGGTTGAGAACCTTAGTGTCAGGTATATTGGATTTAGCGCATTCTGATGTTTGCGGTCCTATAAAAACAAAATCACTTGGTGGCTCTATTTATTTTGTTACCTTCATAGATGATTTTTCAAGGAAAATTTAGATTTATACATTGAAAGCTAAAAATCAAGTATTATATGCTTTTAAGCAATTTCAAGCTTCAGTTGAGAGACAAGTTGGAAAGAAATTGAAATGCACCAGAACTGATAACGGGGGAGAGTATATTGAACCTTTTGACGAATATTGCAGACAATAAGGTATTCGATATCAAAAAACACCTCCCAAGACGCCTCAGTTAAATGGCTTAGCTGAAAGAATGAACAGAACATTGGTTGAAATAGTAAGATGCTTACTTTCACAGTCAAAGCTACTTGGATCTTTTTGGGATTAGGCTTTAAATACAGTTACATATGTATTGAATATTACTTTATGTGTTCCTTTAGAGTTTGGACAGGCAAAGATGTTTCTTATGATTATTTGGTGTCTTTGGGTGCAAAGCATTTGTGCATATTCCCAAAGATAAGAGGTCTAAACTTGATGTGAAAACACGACAGTGCATATTCATTGGTTATGGACAGAATATGCTTGGCTACAAATTTTATGATCCAGTTGAAAAGAAAATTGTAAGAAGTAGAGATGTTGTGTTTATGGAAGATCAAACAATAGAGGATATTAAGAAATCACATATGATTTCAGCACCACAGGTTAGTGATGATTTTGTTGATTTGGATCCAGTTCCTTTTACAAATATTCCTACACAGGTTAATGAAGAGCAGCAGGAAGTCAATATTCCAGATAATGCACATGTTCCTCAACATGTTAAAACGAATAATATTATTCCTGAACCAGAGGCTCAATTAGATGTTCCAGTCCGGAGATCTGTTAGAGACCGACAACCTTCCACCAGGTATTCTAAAGATGAGTATGTATTATTGACTAATGCAGGTGAACCAAAGTGCTATGCAGAAGCAATAGAATATGAGTACAAAAATAATTGGTTTGATGCTATGCGAGATGAGATGCAGTCACTTTATGATAATCATATTTTTGAGATGGTGAAGTTACCTAAAGGTAAAATAGCTTTGAAGAACAAGTGGGTATACAAGTTGAAGCAAGATGAACATACTTCACAACCACGATACAAAGCTAGATTGGTTATTAAAGGATTCGATCAGAGAAAGGGTATTGATTTTGATGTTATATTTTCTCCGGTAGTGAAAATGTCTTCTATCCGTGTGGTACTAGGCTTAGCAGCTATCCTAGATTTGGTGATTGAGCAAATGGATGTCAAAACAGCCTTCCTACATGGTGATTTAGAGGAAGAGATATACATGGAACAACCTGAAGATTTTAAAGTGAAAGGGAAAGATGATTATGTGTGCAAATTGAAAAAAATCTCTATGGCCTAAAGCAAGCACCAAAACAGTGGTACAAAAAGTTTGCGTCAGTTATAACATAACAGGGCTATAAGAAGACTTCCTCGGGTAACAGTGTGTTTGTCCAAAAATTTCTCTTGCTTTATGTTGATGATATGTTGATTGTTGGCAAGAATGCTTCACAAATTGAGTTATTGAAGAAAAAGTTGAGCAAGTCTTTTGCCATGAAAGACTTGGGCTCGGCGAAGTAGATTCTTGGCATTAGAATTATTTGAGACAGAGATGCTAAGAAGTTGTTTTTGTCGCAAGAGAAATATATCGAAAAGATCTTTCAGAAATTTTACATGGACAAGGCTGAAGTGGTTAGTACTCATCTTGCTGCCCACTTTAAGTTACATATGAAGCAAAGTCCTATGACTGATAATGAGAAGAAATATATACGACTGATAAAGAGAAGAAAGATATGAAAAGTGTTTCATACAGGAAGCTTAATGTATGCGATGGTATGTACACACCCAGACTTGGCACATGCAGTTAGCGTTGTTAGTCGCTATTTGTCAAATCCAGGCAGAGAGCACTAGAATGTAGTGAAGTGGATTATGAGGTATTTGCGGGGAACTTCAAATTTGAAACTCAATTTCGGGACTGGGAAACTTGAGTTAGCTGGATACACAGATTTCGACTTGGCAGGAGATATTGATACTCGTAGATCTACTTCTGGTTATTTAATTTCTTTTGCGGGTGGAGCTATGTCATGGAAGTCAAGATTGCAAAAATGTGTTGCACTTTCTACAACCAAAGCTAATAAAGAGATGTTATGGATGAAGAAGTTCTTGGAAGAACTTGGATTCAAGCAAAAGAAATGTGTGTTATTTTGTGATAATCAAAGCGCAATTCATCTTTTCATTCTAGATCGAAACATATTGATGTTAGATATCATTGGATAAGAGATGTTTTAGATGAAAAGTTGTTGGAACTTGAAAATATTCATACGGGTTATAATGGCTCTGATATGATGACGAAGACTCTACTAAGAGAGAAGCTTGAACATTGCCGATTGATAGCAGGGATGGTGAATCCCTCCATATTGTCGTGAGATGGAGATTTGTTAATTGGGTTCACTCCTATGTAAAGGAAGCCCAATGAGTTGCAAGTTCAAAAGGGCTTGAGCCCATATGATAAGTTATATGGAGAAATAGGGTTTTTCACTATCTTTGAAGAGGTAGTCGCAAAAGACGTAATAACAAGAAAAAAAACAGAAAATCTGGGGTTTAAAACAAAGTCTGATTTACATCAAGCTGGCATCGAAGGTCGATTCGAGGTCCGATTGAGTTGAAATTTCGTCAACGTGTTCGTGGCGCAATCTCCTCAAATCTGAATGGTTTGATTTTTGTTTGAAGCTCCCTGCATCAGGTTTTTTGTGCATTGACCAAAACCTGCATTTTTTGTCAAATTTATCATTGATCTCTTGTGAAATTCATGTGTATTGCCAAGAATTAATGTTCTTGAGATCTTTGCTACTATGTACCTCTAGTATTTGCTAGAGAAAAATATTGTTCACCCAATTTTGTTGATAGTGAAGATTTTCGAGTGAACTCCAGTCCTGTGGTTTTTTATCTCCTCACACCACGTAAAAAAAAAAATCATCTTGTGTTTGCATCCTTGGTATTTATTTTACTCTACTATATCAATTCCTCTTAAATTTACACAAGAGTGGAGATTATTTTATTCCGCTGCGTTGATTCGATATTGTTCAAATTGTTACCATTCTCCCATCAATCATCACGTTCGATGGAAAAGACACAATACACACAAAGAAACACACATCAAGCACTGATCAAAGAAAAACTAAGCCGCGTCTAAGGATCCACAAACGCCCAAAATCAAAGAAAGCTTAAAAGCAAAATCTGGTTTGGGCATTTCATCGAACAGGTGCGGTGCACCTACTAGGGAAAGAAACAAAAGGCTCGACTGTGACATCAAACAAGCACCAAGATAGACAAATAAAGACCTAGAAGCAACAAAGCCCAACATAGCTAGAGTAAGGACTCGCACGCCGGAGAACAACAAGCCTCGACCTGATAATCTCGAAGCGGCACAAAGCAAAGGGCATGATGACCGCCTGAGCGTGGGGTCCCTACCCGGCTCAAAGACGACGGTTAGAGAGTGCACTCAACACAAATCAGACCATGGCCAATCGCCTCGACGCCTTCGAGCCAAGATCCTCGGGCATGAGGTCTCAGAACCAAGAAAAGGAACTCATTGGAAATACGGACGCCGGGGAGTGGTGGTCTTGGGGATGCCGGTCGAAGGTCGTATGGATGCGACAGGGACACGTAGTTGGGTCGACGCGGGCGAGGCTGAGCGCCAGTCTCTAATTTCACTGTCGGCTTCCCTCAATCTCAGCTCGGCTCTCTCTCTCTCTCTCTCTCTCTCTCTCTCTCTCTCTCTCTCTCCGAACCTCTCTCCAAAATCCACTCGGCTTGCTCTTTGTCTCTCCATTTTGAGCTCTCGAGCAAGCGGCATGACTTCCTGCGATGCCAACTGTCGCTG
This sequence comes from Corymbia citriodora subsp. variegata, assembly GCA_014858505.1. NCBI lineage: Eukaryota > Viridiplantae > Streptophyta > Magnoliopsida > Myrtales > Myrtaceae > Corymbia > Corymbia citriodora. The sequence continues at coordinate 15,609,538 of CM026412.1, forward strand.
TCGGTCTTCCCCACAACCACCAACTCCCTCTCGACTTCCCCTGCCTCTCCTACCTTTGCTTTTGTCGTTCTTTCTATCTTAGCGTCCTCTGCCGCCAATCGTGAAGGACAAGAGGGAAGAGGGAAGAGGAAAAGAGGATTAGGAGCAAGATGGGCCGAGGGAAAAGGAAAAAATGGGCCAGGCCCAAGCGAGAAAGAGGTAGCAGAAGGGAAAAGAAAGAAGGCCAGGTTGGCCTAGTCCTTGGCCCAGTCTCGCTTTCATTTTTTTATATATTTTAAGTACATCTCAAGGTACATCCCTTATTCAAGTTCATATATAATTAATTCATTTAATTTCATTTCAACATGTTAGGTTCATCAATAAAATTCAAATATCATTTTAGTCTTTGAAAGGAACATCTTTGTGCCCTCTCTCAAAGAGGGGCAACTATTGATACATATTTTCTTAACAATCAAAGTTTGAAATTTCGAGACTCTATATCTCCAATCACAATAAGTCTCATTTCTTGATCAGAAAAATTAGCTAAGTGTCCTTAGTATCTCAACTGAATTTTAAAATTAGAAGCATTGCATTTCATTAGTAATTAGACACCATTCATTTTTAAAAACCAATAATTGACTTTTTAGGGTTGACTATTAATCAAACATGAAACATGAAAAAGAAAAAGTCGGCTCTTGTAAAAACTAAAAAAAATGTGCATATAAGTGTCGTCAAATAATTTGATCTTTGATAAAAAAAAATTCATTAGTTTCTAAATTTTTTTTTCAATCATTTGATTTAGGGATAATGAAACTTAGAGACCTTGGATCCGATTAAAGAAATTTCAACCTATGGAGCTCGTCAACCATTTAGTGCATGATGATACTCAGCACCGTAGGATTAGAGCTATTTATACTCACACCTATCAATGATCATGCCATTCGACATGACCACACAAAACTTTAGAGAGAGAATAAATAAAACCTATTCTTTTTGTGATTTTGGGGAGGGGCAAGTGACGGCTCACTAAAAAGGAAAAAGGATAACCGAGCTCGACGTAGCCCTTTGAATTCGCTTATCTCATCATCTAGTGAGTTTCTCTCTATTCCCATGGTGAATAGCTCAACCCCTAAAACCCCAACCCTAAATCCTCCTCTCTCAACCTGGGTAGTGAATGCCCATGGCTGTCTATTATTTTCTTGCCCACAGCCTAATCCGTCCACCACACCAACGCCATGGCATTGTCTCAAGCTAGGTCATCTTCTCCCACGCATCATCCTCTCCTACAAGGCAACCCACCAGCAATCCACATCCTCCTGAACCCGCATCCCTGACGCGAACCATGATAGCTACCGCAAACCCAACCCCCGACTAACCTCCAAAACCATACACTTCTCCCTACCCAAACCTTTCCAATCCCTCCTGCACAAGACCTTTTTCCCCGAAGCTTCAAAGACTGTCGGGCTAGAGCCCCCTTCATTCCACAAGCCAAGTGCCTATTTTCCAGTATACTTCACATTATGGATGAGGAGCAAGAAGACCACCTTCGCTTGATGGCCCTGTGCAACAAAATGGGCGACATGTGGTTAGAAGCTGACCTTACGGACCTCAGTAATACAATTCCAGAGCAGGACTCCTAGGTAAATCAAGTAATACTATATGGCAAACTGTTCTCTAGACCAAATGTAAATTTCCAAGCGTTCTGGAACACTATGAAGAGAGTGTGGAAGATAGAAACAGCCTAATGCGAGATCATTGAACAAGGATTCTATGTATTCACCTTCAATTCGGCTGATGAAAAGAATTGTGTTCTAGAATCAGGCCCTTGGTCCTTCACCAGTAATCTTCTAGTGCCGCAAGAAGGTGACCCAAAAATTCCCGAACATCGCTACAATTTCACTTAGTATGCCTTCTGGGTCCACCTGATAAGGTTGCCACGTGCTGCAATCTTAGATAGTGCCTTAAGACAAATTGCAGGCAAGCTAGGGGTAGTTGAAGATGTAAAAATAGAAGCAAGGAGCACTAACATGTGCAAAGTCAGTAGAGCCAAAGTTAAACTGAACTTATTGCAACCCCTTAAAACGGGCACTGTCATAGCTGTTGGCGGAAGGAAGTGGTGGATTGACTTCAAATATGAGCGCCTACCACATTACTGTTACTCGTGTGGATGAATTGGCCACTATGCAAATGACTGTACACAATTCCCTTATGAAGAGTCAGGCTTACCAAAAGATCAACCCGGAAGATATGGGTCGTGGCTTAAAGCTGAAGTCAAGGAGTTAAGCCCATGCTGGAAGACTTTGTTCGGGGATATCGATTAAATTGGTGTTGAAGACGAAATGGTGGTTGAAACCCCTACATCTCCCACTGCTGTAACCTTGCAAAATGAAAATTCCCAGCTGAATGAGAAGGCTCTTATCCTCTATAATCCAGCAACAAACAGGCAAAATAGCAACAATGAAGTGGCCAAATATTACATCCTAAACAGGGGTAAAAGAGGGAAGCAGACGCAAAACTACTCCCAGCCCCCTCTAGAGCAACAAGAATATACAGCACTATCAAAAAAAGGCAAAGCAGTTCTGAAATCTCCAGCTCCAAAGAAGCATAAAAGGTTCGCCCCATACGGCATCAAAGGGAACCTTGGACCCATTACTGAGGACCAGCTCTTAGATACACCCATCCAACTGTGGGAAGGTAAACACGAGCTTTGGTGGCTAGCCCTAATAAGCCACCACAGAAGATATGAAGATAATGAGCTGGAACTGTCAAGGGCTGGGCAATCCCTTGACAGTCCAGCATCTGCGAGCCTTAATGGCTCGCGAAAGGCCTAACTTGGTTTTCCTTATGGAAACCAAGAATAGAAGAGTGGTTGTACAAAGACTCCAGCAGCGGCTAAAGCTACGGTTCTCCATAATAATTGACCCGGTGGGTATAGCAGGGGGCCTGGCTCTACTATGGGACGAAGAGATGCAAGTAGACGTGGTGCTCAGTTCTGGTGTTTATATAGAAATACACTGCAGGGAGCCTAGAAGTGACATTTTGATGAAAATTACCTTCCTCCATGCGCTCACAAACCTGCAAGATAGACTAGAGCTATGGCAAAATGTCAGAAATGGTGCTCTCTCTAATCATCTTCCATGGTTATGCATCGGGGACTTTAATGACGTTCTATATCACTAGGAGAAAATTGGAGTCCGGGAGGCTGAGCGACATCAAATGGCTGCATTCAGAGAATTTGTGGACTCATGTGCCTTAATGGACATTGAAAGCAAAGGGTGTGCTTACACATGGTTAAACAAGAGAACCGGGGAGCAACTAGTTAAAAAGCGACTGGATCGAGCGTTTTGCAACCTTGATTGGAGGATCTCTTTCTCTTCCACTGAGGCTTTCGCCATTCTAGCTATTGGATCAGACCACAGCCTGATCATTCTAGCAATACAATCAGATGGCAACAGAAATAGGAAAAAACCGTTCAGATTTGAAGCATTCTGGTTAGATCAACCTCAATGGTTTAAAGTGGTACAAAAGGCTTGGAAGGGCGACCCACAGCACCAAAAAGACATCATTAGCAAGATAAAGCGGGTGGCTAGAGACTTAAGGTTTTGGAGTAGGCAAAAATTTAAGAACGCCTTCCAGCAAATAGATCAGCTCCAAGCCGAACTCACCTCTCTAACAAATAGTGGGGCTAGGCCATCGGATGGTGGGGAATATAAAAGAACTGTCAAACAAATTGATGAGCTATGGCGACAGGAAGAGATGTACTGGCATATGCAGCCTAGAATCAACTAGATACAATAGGGGGATAAGAATACAAAGTATTTCCATGCAACCACTATCCAAAGAAGGCAACGAAACAAGATTTCCATGTTGAGGATTACCGACCAGCACTGGTGCAGGGAACCAACAGCACTCAAACAGCACATCACAGACATCTATAGGGACCTATTCACTTCGGTAGGACCTAGACACTTCTAGCCTGTGCTAGAGCTTTGTCCCCGGGTAGTCACAAACAGTACGAACGAAGACCTAGTAAGGCCAATAACTATGGAAGAAGTCCAGACTGCAGTCTTTCAAATGGGCCCTACAAAGGCACCTGGACCGAATAGTTTAAATGGGCTATTCTACCAAAATAGCTGTCTAGCAATTCAAGAGGACATTTTTAATACTTTGACCACCTTCTTTACCCAAGGTACCTTCCCCCATGAAATGAATGCAACCCAAATTACCCTCATTCCCAAAGTCACAAACCCTGAGAGCCTAACTCAGTATAGACCTATTAGCCTATGCAATTTCAATTACAAAATAATTGCAAAGGTTATGGCGAATAGATTAAAACCCTGGCTTTCTAGCATCATCTCACCGGAACAAAGTGCCTTTGTGGAGGGTCGCCAAATTCAAGACAACATACTCATCGTTCAGGAGGTTTTGCACCAGCTTCGAGTTAGAAAAAGGAAGAGGAAATTTCAGGCCGTTTTAAAATTAGACATGCAAAAGGCTTACGATAGGGTGGAGTGGGATTTTCTATGCAACTATATGTTGAATATGGGATTCTATGAGAAGTGGGTTTCTCTAGTCAAATTCTGTATATCGACAGCCTCCTTTACGATAAATGTGAATGAAGAACCTACTAAAGTCATCAAGCCATCAATGGGCATTAGACAGGGTGACCATCTATCTCTTTATCTTTTTATCATTATGGCTAATGCTCTCTCTAATCTAATGTCCACAACTGTGGAAGATGGTTTAAGGGGATCACACTAAATTCCCATTGTCCCAACCTATCACACCTTATATTCGCGGATGATGCAATCTTTTTTTTTGCAGAGCACCACTAGAGAAGCACAGAATCTAGCTAATATTCTGCATCAATATTGTTTTTCCTCAGGGCAGACCATAAACCTGAACAAGTCAGGCATCTACTTTGGCAAAAGCTGCCCACCTAGATTAAAGTCAAATATTGCAGTAGAACTACGTGTCCCTATTATGGAGAGAACAGGAAAATATTTGGGAATACCATATGACTGGGGCCAAACAAAAAAACAGATGTTCTCATGGGTGCTAGCAAAAGTTGATAGAAAGCTACAGGGTTGGAAAGAACAGCTCGATTCAAAAGCGGGGAAGGAAATTCTAATCAAAACAGTCATCCAAGCACTCCCACAATACGCCATGTCTCTCTTTCGAATACCTATAACTATTTGTCGAGTGATAGAAAAGAAAATATCAAATTTCTGGTGGAAACAAAATGTGTCCCGAAAAGGGGTCCACTTGAAAAATTAGAATCACTTGAAGGTGAGAAAAGACCAGGGTGGCTTAGGTTTTTGAGACTTGGTGGATTTTAATAGAGCTTTGCTCGGAAAAAAAGTGTGGAGGCTCAGTCAATCGCCTAATGCACCGTGGAGCAAGTTGTTAAAGGGCTTTTACTTCCCTGGAGAGTGCCTATGAACAGCTTGCAAAGGCCCTCGGCCATCATGGGGATGGCAGAGCATTATTACGGGAAGGGATCTCATTGAATCATAAACAAAGTGGGAGGTCGGCAATGGCAATAGTATCAGAATAAAGGAGGACAAATGGTTAATATCAGGGAGGATAGGGGGGTCCAACAAATAGAACTGAACCTACACTAGTATCAGAATTCATAAACAAAGAAACAGGAGAATAGGATACCCACCTATTGGCTGACTTCTTTCCTGACCATATGGTGCAAGAGATCCTCACAATACCCCTAAGCCTACAACCGGACCAGATAGACTACTATGGATCGCAAACCCATCCGGTTCATACCAAGTCAAGAGCGGCTACAATGCTTTACGAGCAAAATAGACAGATATTCTAGCACAAGCAGCATCAATTTCCTACCAAATACCCAAGCGAGTGTGGACCGAGATATGGAAACTACAAGTCTTCCCTAAAATTAAATTCTTTATGTGGGGAATATGCAACAACGCACTCCCGACTAAAGAAAATCTACATCGGCGAACACTCTTACCTGACCCGAAGTGTCCAATCTGTAATGCTGAACCAGAAACGCTGGAGCATCTCTTTCTCCTTTGCCCCTGGACAAAGCCAATTTGGTTAGACCAATGACTGCATATAAACACATCCCCAACAACGATCTAGAGAATGGAAAAAACGGTTAGCGAGACCCTCACCTCCGACGCATCTCCCCTGTTCAAAGCTCTGTTCGCAAGCTCTCTTTGGTCAATATGGAAGCAACGCAACGCAAGCATCTTTAGAAGGCAACAGCTAAAACCCAATGAAACAATCAGCAAAGCAGAATGGGAACACCTGAACTTTACCAAGTGGAAACCGCAGAACAATAGCAACGCCGGAAGATCTGACCCCAGTTTGGAGATCTAGAAACCACCAGCCTCGGGCGCCCTAAAAATCAACTTGAACACTGCGTGGAGGTGCTCGGAAATGGAGGGAGCAGCAGCTGCAGTTTGCAGGAATGCCCAAGGTCTCCTTATCGATGGATTTGCAGAAAAAATCCGAGCTCCATCGACGACCCTAGCAGAAACCCTAACAATCCAGAAGGCTCTTTTGTGGATAAGGGACAACAGGAGCGCGTCTGTCTGCACTGGAACAGCAAGTACTTCAGTTATGTTGAACTCCAAACTGACCCTTGTGCCTGACTGTAAACTGGCGGTGCAGTATGTGTTGGGCTTGGAGGCAATTCCATGGGCCGCACGTTCCACAGTTGAAGACTGCCAGCACCTACTGGCCCATCTTCAAGATGTCCACTTAACCTATGAACCAAGAGCTATGAATCGGGCCGCAGGCTGGGTTGCAAAGGCCCATCTAACCGGTTCTCTCCCACCCAACTGGGTAACTCGCCCCCGCACCCCCTTGTATCTATCTTATGCCACGAATTTCCATTAGGTTGTAATGGAACTTCCACTTTGTAATGAATGAAAATGGTTTACCGATCAAAAAAAAAAAAAAGGAAAAAGGATCCCTCTTTTACGTAAAAAAGAGGAGAGTCTCTCTTCGACTCTTGAAGACTTCTTACGTTCATTGAGGGGGACGGTTGCACACCTACGGAAAAAAAAAAAAAAAAAAAACACAAAGATTTCATCCCTCTTTTAATACTTTTCGTCGTTTCGATTAATTCACAAGTATATAATGAGTGCAAACCCTGCGTTGATACTAGCCTGAAAAACGATAGTCACGAGAGCTTTTTTCGTTGATGTAAACTAGACTTTTGCTCATGCGAGACTGTTGAGTCGAAAAATTGCTCTAGCATCGCACGGAGGACTGTCATCCGAGAACGCTTACCCATCTGTACGTACATATGGTCAAGTTAAATAGTGTTATCTGGCTCATTCTTATGCGTGTGTACAGCTTTGTCGATTGCTAAATGTAGTTGAATCGTTTCCATATAATCAGTTCTCATGATTATTTGTTCGTCAAATTAACTCGATATACTCTATGTGTTGAAGTAGATCTATGAGTTTGTTGCTTGTATCATGTTGCAGCGATTACTAGGATCCTCCTTTGTGAATGAACCATATTATTCATTGAAGATTCATTTAATATGTTGTCAAGAATTTCTCTAATTTGTAAAATCGTGTTCTGTGCGTGAACAATGGTGGTGATCGGAAGCAATCACCGGAGAGGGAAAGTCAGGAATTGATATCACCATTCTCCTGAGTCCTGTCCGGTGTTGAACGTGGTGGTCTGGCAACTGGAAGTAGTCGATGATGGAGCATTTTATTCTCGGTTTAAGATAGTTTATGTGGATTGTCGGTGAGGTTTTTAATGTTCTCAAGTCAATAGGTGAGTTTTGGAGGTGGACAGCGGCATCGGTCTGGGCTGGTTTTGAGTTTTGATAGACAGTTTAATTTGTTTGGTTGGGCTTATTTTAACAAGCCCAATCTTATCCTTGGTCCACGTCCTTGGAGTCCAACTTAATCTTACATGCAAATTGGGCTCAAGGGGCCCAGCCAGAGTCCCTATTTTCCAGAATAATGAGATCGAAAATTAATTATAAAAATAGAAAACTTACAAAAAATAAGAAAATAGTGTGGGAGTAGGTTTTGATTAGGTTTCTTTATTTTAGCGCTAGATGTAGCTTAGTTTTATATATTTAGCATGCTTTTAGTTTAGAGGGATTTATGATGAGTTTGGTTTAGCTTTGCAAATGGGCTTTGAGTTTAATACAAATGCTAAAAACCCAAAGTTATTGAGGGAAATGCAATTGTGTTTGGTAAAATTTCTTTGCATATGTGCATTTGGTAAAAAAAAATTTGCAATGGGCTTTGAGGGGATATATATATATCTCCTTCTTCTTCTTCTTCTTCTTTTGAAAATTGACCTAAACCCTTCGTCAATCCGGCGAAGGGTTGCCTCCCATTTCGAAAAAATTAAAAATAATTAAGGGCAAAATCAGAAATATGAAGAATTAGTGAGAATAATTTTGAGTTTTCAATATTTTAAAGGTTGTCTTTCAGTTGAAAGCCATGTCAAAGCTAGCAGCATTTCCCCAAAGGGCTTTCAGGTCTGAAAGTTCCTTGGAAATGCTAAATCAAATGCAACCTTAGTGGTTACCTTTTGATATAGCTTAGGTTTAGATAGGTTGATCTTTAAGGCAAGATATTGGATTCAATTTGAACTCAGCTCACAAGGACCATTGTCCTAGGGCTTAATAATGAGGCCATGCATATCATTTGCATGATACTTTATTGGGTTTATTCTCTTGCACTTTACTTTTATCGTATTGCTTGTGATTTGTCTGCTTTTCCTTGATTGCACACTCATACAGGGACATCATTTAGTGACATAGGTTAGTACAATGGTCAAAGATTGCCTGAATCATTTAGGTTACAAATCAATCAAGTCAAGGTATTAAAAAGGCATTAGTTAGTAACTAATATAATGAAGTATTCAATTTTAGATCTTTTGTTGTAAAGGAAGTGAGGTATGCTACTGTGCCTCGCTTGATTTTTAGCCAACTTTTGATAAGGGTTCGGGAGAAATAATTGATAAGCGAAAATTTTTAAGGGAAAAATTGATTCTAGATTTCCAAGAAAGATCATAGAAACGCAATAATGGATGTGAAAAAGCAAAATTGTTTAAGATTCCTTTCATGACTAATATTAAACTTTTCCCTTTTATTGTAGTGTTAGCTTTTTTCATTTCACTCGACGTGCCAACCAAGGAGATAACCTTTTGAGCTTCCTCCTTGGAAATTTCCTCGTGGGCTCTAAGAAATGGTTCCTAACACTTATTAAAAAGAAGAAGGTAATCCAAATATTTTAAAGGAAATAGTTGATTTTATATTTCCAATAAAGTTCCTAGAAATGGTATAATGGATGGGAAAAAATAAGATTGTTTGAGATTTCTTTCATGACTGATTTAGAAGACTGGAGTAATCATATTCTAAAGTCTCTCAAGATCCTCTATAGCATTCTTCAAAGATGCGTCGTCTACGAAGCTATTGGTTAAACGTGTTTTCTTATTTTCTTGTCTTCACTTCTGTCAAAAACAAATGAAACCAATAATGCGCATAAAACAAAAAGGTACGCCAGCTCACATCCTATACACAACCTTATTATTTGATTTTTTTACAACCAAATTGTTTTAATTAATAAACATTATGTCACAACTCACAAACATGAACATTTGGTGGAATGGAAAGAAAGAAAAAAGAAGAAATTCGACCTATTTATCATATAATGAATATCATATCGTTATGATTTATGGAAAGAATTGAACTTTGATACAATATAATGTCGTTAAGTAGATCATGATTCATCGAAAATTGAAATCATTGTAAAGAGAAGACAAATTATTAAAAGTCAAGGTCACGAAGAGAGCGAGGCTGTCATAAAGCAAGACAATAATAATTGATTGTAGATTATCAAGAAAGGTCGTGGAAGCACAATACTGAATGAGAAAAAGAAAGGTGGTCTACGATTCCTTCAATGGCTCATTTTTTAACTTTTTGCTTTTCGTTGATGGCTGGGAAAATAAGCGTCAAAAGTCTTTTCCACCTCGCACGGTGCACCGAAAGTGAAGATAACGTTTGGAGTGTTCTTCCTGGAAAGCTCTTCGTGGGTCTAAGAAATTAGTAACCTACGTCCTTTTTTTTATTTATAATTACGAAATTTCTTTCATGATATTTGTCAAATTTTGTTTAATTATCAACTTTTTTTTTTGTAAAGTAAAATTATCAACTTTTTATATCTACCAACTTCCCAATTTTTTCCAGATTAAGTAACTAATTGAAAAATTAATAAATTAAAAAAAAAACAAATAAACATTGATAGTTAAATCGCAGGATAGTTGATAACCGGTCCAAAGTTAATCGAAGAAAAGGTTGGCAAATAAGAGTTAGTAAATTTAAGGCATAATAAATAGAGGTGAATAAAAAATTGATAAAAAAAAGAAGAAAAGTTGAAAATAAACTTGGTAAGTAATTTAAATATAAGTTAGTAACTCAAAACTAATTGATAATCTAAATGGACAAAAGTAGGTCTATCACTTTAATTGAAGTTAATATTGTTAAGGCATTTTTGAGAAATGCAACTTGAAGTTTGTAGACAATGAAAAACATGATAATTAAAGTTTGATGGCATTACCCTTTTCATTTTTGTTTTCGACCGAGGTTAGATTAGCATATTCATGTGTCAAAATATCTTAGACATTTCATTTGATTCTTAGCCCATACGCCTTGTCACTTGTGGGGCTTAGGGACATTTCTTAGTCCTTCCTTCAATTATATCTCTACCACTTCACACTTTTTTACATGACCATTGCTTGTTAACTCATAATCCACACGTAGTTCTTGAAACTTTCTTGAAATGCATCATACTGCATTTTCCATCATCCAAGTCTTGTAAAATCACTATAAAATGTGGTGCAATTTTACTTGGTGCAGCTGAGATGAAAAGGAAAAGGTGCTATTTATGACCACCTTACTTGTGATTTTTTTTTTTATTTGCTTGGTTCGGGAAAGTACTGTTATCTCTCCAGACTTCTCACAAAAACAATATCATGAAAACACAAGGAAAGATTAATAATACTTTAATATATTGATTTTGGACATTGATTAGAAGTGATTATTTTATGTGATTTCTATCCTTCCACTACTTAAGCAAGATTTGTGAAAAAAAAAAAAAGGAAGAAAAAGGGAGAATTTCATCCAACTACTAATATAAAAAGCATGTCGATTAAGTAACTAATTGATCCTCTATGTTGCTTTTCCTTGTGCTTTCTCTTATGTATAAATGACAATTATACAAAGTATATACTTTTTTGTTACGGATACCAAGTCTATAATTAAATTAGCTGTTTTGGTTCAAACTTGAGTTGTTTTAGTTTTTTTTCTCGATTTTATTTTTATTATTGAATCTAAAGTAATATTAATTTAGTTTAATATTAAATTATTTTTGTGGTGCAAAGCAAGAGGCCTATGTGAAGCCGACACATGGCCCTCTTTTCAATTGACACATGTCCCACTTTGATCTTTATATTTTCTTTTTCTTTTCATTTCTTTATAGCATCATCTTTATCCTTTTCTTTTCGGCCACATATCATTTCGTCCTTTGTAATATAAAAGAACCAACGAAAGCAAATAGTATGCAGAAGATTCTTTGTCATTTTCCTTCTACGTAAATTTTAATTCAATAAAAATTTAAATAAATAAATGATCAAACCTAAATGAAGATAAAAGTTTAAAAAAATTATATTTTCCCACTACTTTTTAGAAATTCATATAGATATAAATATGAAATCCCTTAAAGTAACAATACTACAATAAAGTAACTCCATTGCATTTTTAGATTTATTTATCCCATTGCTTTTGACTAACAATTGTACAATAAAGTGACTCCGAAAAAGCATCACTTTGTTCATGACTACAAAGATCAGGCCGATCAAGTAATCCTAGAGAGAGCAGGTTCACTTTTGACGAAATTTGCAATTGAGGTGCATTTCTTTTCAATTTTTTTATTTTGTTTGGGTTGTCATCTTGTCAAGAGTAACTTTTTCCTTTTCTTTCCATAAAAAATCTCAATGACAATCAAGTGCAAATTCTTCTTTTCTTTTCCTTGTGGGTATATGGGTTCAACATAGTCCCCGAAGTTCATTGGTGCCGACATGGCTGATTGATGAGGACTGACCAATCCACTTACCCATATTTTATAGTTTACTTAGACTTGTCAACTTCTACTAAAATTATGTCCACATAGGATTTATATTATGAAGTTTGTGTGGGGACACAGACAAAGCATGCTTCCAATCTCCAATTGATGATCGCTCTCTCCAATAGGTCAACTCTTAGTCTAATTCCTTCCATAACATGCTTTATAGCTATATTTGAGAAAAAGACACTACAAGTATCATAACTTTTATACGAAACCCACTTTAATGCTAAAACTTTTCACTAGATTATGTTGTGTAGTGTTAGACCTCTCTTACTCCAAAAACTAACTCAATGAGTGAGATTTTCCCTTATACTTATAAACCCACCACCAATCTCTTTCACACTTGAAATGGGACAACTTCAACAATTTTCATCTCATACATCGAGCTTAGGTCGGAGTTGCAAAAACTCATAACTCTCCCATGCAGCTGTTGGATTCAGACTCATTGACAACCTCAATAGATTAATTTAGTGTTACATCGGATAAAAAATAATAACTTAATTTCAAACTCATTTATGATCTACTTACTAAATATAACTAACCCATATAAAAACTTAGCCCATCAAATATTGGTTAATAAATGATTTTATGACTCATTTTGACAAATCTATGGAGAACCTTCCCTTAATTTGAGCAGTCAATCAAACCTTTATTAACATGTTTTTATCATGTCATCTTATCAATCCATTGAGCAAATTAGTCCATGATTTTTGACATAGATAATCTTGGAATATCATATACTTTATTGCTATAAGCCAAGTCTTCAATTTAGGAATTCCAATGGTTGTCAAATCTGTATAAAAAAAGTGTTTAACAATCAACTTCGATTATTTCACAAAACTAAGATTTTGGTTCAACACCTTTCCTTCAGCAGTTTTCAGGCTTAGTGAAGTTTAATCCATACACTTATAGAGTCATATCATAACTTCTGCATAATTTAGATACAAGTCTCTGCACATTTAAAGAAACTTAAGTAATTGGATAAAGTTTTGATATACTCAAAATTCTTCAGATATTTTTTAACAATTGTGATCTAGCTCCATCGGCCGTTGAGAATGCTTGCGCCAGAGCACACCACCGTTCGCGGGTGAACATAACATTCTTCCAATTATATGCCAGCGGAAACTGCCCCTTTTCTTTGCCACAAATCACCCGTCACCAGACCTTCCAAACACTAGCCACCCCAACCTCAACCAATACTCGACGTGCCGGCACGTGCCAAGTCATAGACGACAACAACCTGCCTTCCCTCGATTTGTGTCCCCTCGTGCCACTAGTTAAGTCTCTAATATGACCCTAGCTTGAGCGGTTCCGCGTCAGTGCCACGTTAGCTCTCACAGCAGCGCCATGTCTGTGATTGGCCCAAAAGTCCACTGCATCAGCAAGTCGTGCTGATCGGTGGACTAAACCGGCCTGAGGTATTAAAAATCCTGGTCGAGTCCTATTTGGATCGTTACTCTTCCAATTTCGTCTGATTTCTCGGATACGTTGGCCTTCATAATTTGAGGTATGATTGATGTATATTTCTGAGTTTCCATTGGATTTTATCTTGGCCTTCAAAATCCTGTATGCACGTCACGATGGAGAAAATCAGGGATGGATTCAGAAATTTTATTGGCGAGAAAACATAATATATATGAAAAAGTAAATAAAATTTGTTGATCCAAATAGTAAATATAGTAGTTCTGTGGTTGGAAAAAAGTAGAATGATGAGTGAAATTTGCATAGATTTTGCCAATATTTTGCACTTAGACCTTCATAAGTATATGTCTATTTACTGCAGTTCTCACTCATGGGGGAAAAATAATGACAAAAGTGAGAGTATAACTAATTAAAGTGATTTCTCATCAAATTTGTGGGGCATTAGTGAAATGTAATTAAAAATATGACATAATATATATTCGTGGGGGCAATTGGCCCTGACCTTTTCAATGTAGGTCCGTCCTAGGAGAAAATGGATGTTGCTTAGTTGATAATGCAAACCATCTTAAATGGTCCAAGTATAGTCCAAGGCATCCGTGGTATTCGACCAATTTTTAATTAGTTTGCTAGGCGACTAGGATTAGCGATTGCTTGTGATCACATGGATACTTGAGTTAAATGTGACCATTGGAAGCTAGAACCATCTTGCAATTGCGTGACGAACCATCTCACAATTATTCATCTTGATAGGTACATTGATCAAACTTACTAATACTATTTCCTTTCCTTTTTGAAATTTCCATTCATCTTGGTTTCATTCCTCTGTTTTGCTAAGTTCTGCATATGTCAAGTAGGTATTCGAAATTTTTAAAGGAACTGTTGATTCTAGATTTCTTGGTCATAGAAACATGACAATAGATAATAAAAAGTAAGATTGTTATTATTTTCATGACTGATCTTTAACTTTTTCCTTTTGTTGATGGCTGGGCAAATATGATTACTCTTTTCCGCTTCACACGGTGTACCAATCATGGAGACAACCTTTCGAGTTTTCTTCTGGGAGATTTCCTCGTGGGCTCTAAGAAGTTAGTTCCAAACGTCTATTTATCTATTGTTCAATTAATACAAATAGAAATTCCAAATTGATACTCATACGACACATTTCTTCAAAATTAATTTTCATCTCACAAAAAATTCTAAATTGTTACACCCACAACACGTTTATCCAAAACTAATTTATTTGAAAAACACGTGCTTAGCCTTTCTCCTAACCTGGGCCATCAATGAAATCTTCTATTATTAGCAAGTTCTTATTTTTGGCAAAGATAATTTTGGAATGTCATACTTTAATGCTACGAGGTTGATCTTCAAAATGGGGACTCCAACTATTGTCACTGCGTAAGGAAAGTGTCTAACGATTAGGTCTGGCTATTTGTATAAATTTTATGATATACAAGATTTTTGTATAATTTTTTTTTTCTTTTGGGCTATGTGACTAGGACTAGCTAATGCTTGTCATCGCACCAACACTCAAGTTAAAGCTAGAGCTAATGGTTCTAAATATCAAGCAATTACATGAGTGTTTTCACGTTTCCATAGTTCAGAAAAATCATACGAAGTTGAATAGATGTGTGCTAATCAAAGTACTATCTGAGGCAAATAGAGGGATTGATTTAGGAGGTTAAATTAATGCATGAGCTAATGTTTCCCTCTATCATGCCTTGCAAAATAAGGGTATCCATGTTTTCATCAATAATAAGGGGATCAGTGTTAGTGAAGAGATCGGCCCAAAGATTTTTCAGGCCATTTATGTCTCGAAAATCTGTATTCCCATTTTCTCCAATAAATAGATCATAAATTCAAACGTTGCACTTGGATTATTAAGCGTTATGTCCATCTAATTCTTTGTAAAATATCTCAGCAAAATTCCTTAAAAAAAAATATGCATAACCTTTCTTCAATCTGGGCTATCATTTAGATAATCTCGGAATTTCATTCTTTATTGCTGTGAGACGAGTCTTCAATTTAGGAATTTCAACGGTGGTTGAATCTATTTAATGATAGTCTCCGAAAATCAGGTACGACCGTTTGGCAAAATCAAGATCTTTTGCATCTTACAAGCCTAGTCAAATTTGACTCGTATACCTGTAGAGCTAGATTCTAATTTTTGCATGGTTTACTTGTAAGCCTCTGCACACTTGAATGAACTTATTGAGTACTTGGTTTAAGTTCAATTATTACTAAAATCCTTTAGGGATGGTTTCCAAAAACTGTGACCCAGCTCCACCGGCCGCTTGGAACGTGGTCGCGCCAGAACGCGATGGCCCTCTTTTTTGCCATGAATCACCGACCACCAAAAAGTCAAACCCTAGCATCAGCCAGCCGTGCTGATCAGCGGACTGATTTGGTCCGATTTCGAATAAACTTTGGCCTTTAGTATTTTAGGTTGGTTTTGTGATTTTTTTTTCCTTCTATAATAGAGATTTCCTTGGATTTATCTTGGCAGCCTTGTATTCATGTTACGATGGAGAAAATCAGGTACGGAGTCAAACAAAATTTATTATTAAAACCTAATTAAAAAAAAGTACATGCAATTTATTGATTCAAGTAGTAAATATAATATACCTATGCTTGAAGGAAAAATCGAATTATGAGTAAAATTTCAATTAGATTTTCATTATATTTTGCACTTGAACCTTCATTAATTATATACCTACTCACCGCAGTACTCGATTATGGATGAAAATAAAGAAAGAGTGAGAAAATGACTAACTAAAGTGATTTCTCATCAATTTCGTGTGGGTATTATATATGTATATATGTATATATATTAATGCTTGTATTTCTAGTTTTTGTAACTTGATTTCATTGTGGAGGTCATTTATATTTATTGGCCTAGATTGCAGGTTTTATTCCTACTTAAAATATCTTTGAGATTATAGGAAGAACTAGGTTTGGAGATTATGTTCATGGAGGAATGAAGCCTATCAAAACATTCTTGTCTGGCCTCTGGATCTTCTATTCGGTCGGCAGTACTAAGGAGAAATTCTTCTTCCTTAGAAAGCATATTGATTTCTGGGTTGGAAAATGTATCTTCATTCTTGGATTCTGAAGATGTTTCTAATTCATTGACCTGAATTCCATCTTCAGTTGGCTCTTCCGAAGAGGATCCACTATCAATCTGGGCTAAGATATTTGGAGGATTTTTTTTGCAACCTTTGATGTAAAGGTTTAGCAATAATATTGATATTTGGGCATATATATACCTTACAAGATGGTGGGGGCATCTGCCCCCAACCTTTGGTGTTGCTCTACGAGCCATCTTAAATGCTCCAACTACAGTCCAAGTCATGGGTGGTGTCTTGATTAGGTGGTATAACATAATAGTATAACATATATGGTAAGTTATCAATATAATTTTCTTTAACTAGGTGATTAGGACTAACTGATGCTTGTGATGGTATCGATGCTTAAGTTGGATGCAATCATTGCAAGCTAAAGCTGATGGCTCTGAATGTCAAGCAATTATATGAGAATTTTCGTGTTTTTTCAGTTCAAAAAATCATAAGAACTGAATAGATGCGTGCTCATTGAAGTGCTGCCCAAGCTAGAAAGAGAGATTGATTAAGGAGATGAGATTAAATGCAATCGTCTACAACTGGTTGTGGTTAAATGCGTAGTCTTTTTTTTCTAGTTCTCTCTATTATGAAGCACACATGAAACAGAGAATCAGTAGAAGACAAAAAGTGCACCAGCTCACAACTCTACACAATCTTAGTGAACATTCATACTACATGATAATTCATCTTGCAATAATACCTCTTGTTAAGTAGAGTGATGATAAAACTTGCTAATACTTTTCCTTTCCTCTTTGATTTTCCTAGCCCTATTGGTTTCCTTTCCTCCGTTTTGCTACGTTATGCATATGTCCCGAATGAATTCCAAATACTTAAAGAAAGTTGATTCTAGATTTCCACGAAAGGTCATGGAAACATGATAATGGATGAGAAAAAGTAAGATGGTTTGTCGTTTCTTTCATGACTAATCTTTAATCTCTTCCTTTTGTTAAAGGCTGAGAAAGCAATGTCACTCTTTTCCACTTCACACGGTAGCCAACCATTGATATATATATATTGAGCATCCTTCGTGGAAAGCTCCACGTGGGCTCGAAGAAATTAGTTGTCAATGTATATTTATTTTTTGTTTAAATTATTAATTTATCGTATCATTAAAGAAAGGTAAATGAAAATTGGCAAAAAAAAAGAAAATTTGTTAATTAAAAAATAAACTTAGTAAGTAATTCAACTAAGAATTGGTAACCCCAAACTATTTGATAATTTAAATAGAGCAAAATTAGCAAGTCACTCTAATTAAAAGTGGTAATTTCAAAAACAAGAAAGAGTTGGCAATTCTAACGCATTACCGAGAAATGCAAATAGAAGTTTGCAGACAATAAAAAAGTTAGAAATAAAAAAAATAAGTAACTTAAAAGAAATTTGATAGCCCAATACTAAGTGATAATTTTATAGGAGACAAGTTGGGGAATCAAGTTAACTAAGGCTGGTGATCTTTAAATAGAATTGGCAAGTATAAGGTCTTCTAACCAATAAAAATAAAAAAAATTATTAACCAAAATAAGATTTGGTAATGCAAAACTACTTAGTAATTTAATATGATAAAATTTGGCAAATCACTCTAATTTAGGTTGATAATTCATTCTTACAATAATTGTTAGGAGGGTCACTAAATTATAAATACCTAGGTGAAGAGATAGATTTCTCATAAGAATCTTGGTCATAATGTTTTCAATCAACATAAGATTTAACATGGAAGGTCGACAGAGACTCCCCGAGTGAAATCTTGAGAAGTTAATGATTTTAGTCGCGTACACCTGATGTTTGCTGGGCCAACAGCAAGCATCTGAGTCAAAGCTTGCAGTGAATGAATGGTTGTTCCTCCTTATATTTGTACGTGTGGCCCTGCGATGTCCTTTTGAGCGTTTAATTTTGCGCGAAAACAACGTCATTTGATTTTTCTCCATCAAGCAACGCGGTTTTGATTTTGGTTCTATTATCCAATTAGGGTTCCTAATTAAGGGTTGAAATTCGAATTTTATTTTGATTTGGGGCTCAAGAAGCAAGGACGTTGTTCATTCGATATTTGGTTTTGGGCTCATCAAGAGACAACGTTGCTCATTTCATACTATTTCCTTTCCTCTTTGATTTTCCCAGCAATCTTGGTTTCTTTCGTCCTTTGTGCTATGTCCTTGTACATGTCAAGTAGGTAATCGAAATTTTTTAAAGGAAACAATTGACTCTAAATTTTCCAAGAAAGGCCATAGAGACGCAATAATGGATGAGAAAAAGCAAGGTCGTTTGAGATTTCTCTTCCACTTCGCTCGGGTTGTCGACCATGGCGATAACCTATTGAGCATCCTTTTTGGAAATTTCCTCATGGACTCTAAGAAATTAGTTCCTGATGTCTATTTGTCTATTGTCCGGTTAATACAATTAGATGTTTCAAACCAACACTCGAATAACATTTTTATTCAATATTAAATTTCCTCTCACAAAAAATACTAAATTATTGTGCCCACAACACATTTATTTCAAATTAATTTCTTTAGGAAATATGCTATTAGCCCCAATCCTAATATGGGGCAATCAAAACTTCTATTATTAGCAAGTTTTGATCATGTCATCTCACAAATTTATTAAGCGATGATTTATGGAATAGATAATCTTGAAATATCATACTATAATGCTATGAGATGGGTCTTCAATTTGGGGATATCAATTGTCGTATATGTGTAGATAAATTGTTTGACAATCTAGTCTGACTATTTATGTAAAATTTTAAAGAGATAAGTATACTAAAAATCTTAAAACTAGTCATAAAACTTTAAAAAAAAAGGTGCATCTAGTCCTAAAACTTATTATGAAAAGTGTAATCGAGTTTTAAAATTTTAAGTGCATTCAAATCCTGAAACTTATTATCAAAATGTAATCAAATCTTAAAATTTTCAAATATGCAATCAGCAAAATGATTTTATTGGATCAATTTGACAAATTTTAAGATTTGATTGTACCTTTTGAAAGTTTTAAATCTCAATTATACTTTTAATAGGTTTTAGAACTTAATTTCATTTTTTAAAAGTTTTAAGACTAAACTAAACTTTTGTGATAAGTTTTAGAACTTTCAATTTACCTTTTCTAATTTCAAAATATACAAAAAATTTATGTAATTTTTCTTTTTTTGGGCTATGTGCTAGGACTAACTAATGTTTGCGATTGCATCAATGCTGAAGTTAAAGCTAGAGTTGATAATTCTGAATATCAAGCAATTACACAAGCATTTTCATATTTTTATCGTTCCAAAAAATCATACCAACTTGAATAGGTGTGTGCTGATCAAAGTATTGTCTTAATCAAAGCGAGAGATTGATTTAGCAGACCAGATTAATTGTCCTCTAAAGTCTCTCATGATCCTCTACAACATTCTTCAAAGATGCATTGTCTGCGAAGCTACTAGTTAAAAACACATGAAACAAATAATGCGCAGAAGACAAAACAGTTCACCAATTGACAGACTATACACAACGTTATTATTTTTTTTTTTTTTCTATAACCAAATTGTTCTGATCAATAAATGTCGCAATTCACAAACATGAAAATTTGGTAGAAAGGAAGAAAAAGAAGAAATTCGATCTATCCGTCATACAATGAATATCATATTGTTATGATTTTGAGAAAGAATTGAACTTTGATACAACACAATGTCATCATGTAGATCAAGATTCGTTGAAGACTGAAATCATTATAAAAATGGGACAAATTATTCAAAGTCAAGATCACGGAGAGATTGAGTTGTCTTAAAGCAAGAAAATAATAATTGATTTTAAGCTACCAAGAAACTTTGTAAAAGCACGATATTGGATGAGAAAAAGTAAAGCTCGTATGCAATTCCTTCCATGACCGATCTTTAAAATTTTCCCTTTTGTTGATGGCTGGGAAAAAAAGGTTTAAAAGTCCTTTCCATTTCACATGGTACCCCGAAAGTGGAGGTTACCTTTGGAGCGTTCTTCTTGGAAAGCTCCTCGTGGGTCTAAGAAATGAGTGACCGACTTCCTTTTTTTTATTAATTACCAATTTCTTTCACGACTGAAAACCAACTCTCTTATTATTTGGCAAAATTTGTTTAATTATCAACATCTTAACTTTATCAATTATATAGAAAATTACCAATATTTCTTTGGTGACTTCTCGATTTTTTCTAGATTAAGTAACTCAATGGAAAAAATTAATAAATTAAGAAAAACCAAATAAACATCTATAGTTAACTTAAATGAGAGTTGGTAATTGATTGAAAGCTTAATCGAAGAAAAGGTTGACAAATAAGAGTTAGTAAACTTAAGGCACAATAAAGAAAGGTGAATGAAAATTTGATAAAAAAATAAGAAAAGTTGGTAATTAAAAAAATAAAATTTGTAAATAACTCAAATAAGAGTTGGTAACTTCACACTAATTGATAATTTAAATAGAGAAAAGTAGGTGAGCTGCTCTAATTAAAGTTGGTAATGTTAAGGCATTTTTGAGAAATGCAACTAGAAGTTGGTAGATGATAAAAAAAAATGATAATCAAAGCTTGAAGGTGTTGCCCTTTCTTTGTTTGTTTTTTGAGCGATGTTAGGAGTGCAACTCTCTCCTCCCCGCCCCCCCAATACGCCCAATCACTTGTGGGGCTTAGGCCATTTCTTAATCCTTGCTTCAATGGTATCTCTACCACTTCTCACTTTCCTACATGACCATGGCCCATTGACCCCTGCTCCATACGTAATTCTTGCAACTTCCTTGAAGGGCATCATATCGCGTTTTCCATCATCTTAGTCTTTATAATCACCATAAAATGTGGTGTGATTTGTTTCAGAATTTTAGTAAGTGCAGTTAAAATGAAAAGAAAGAGAAGCTGTTAATACTCTTTCCATGAACTTAGAATTTACATGACCTTACGAGTGATCTTTTTTATGAGATTTCTATTTTCCTGACACTTACGTTCAAACAAAAATATTTCTATGCATAACAAACCCCAGGATCCTCAAGGACCATTTTTAGCGGATGGTACCGCTAGAGTTAGTAGTGAACTTACTTTCGGTAAAAATGTATTGGTAGCTTATCTGTTGTTGGCACCTAAATTTTTATAATCCAATCAGCTGTTAAATGCATAAATAAATTTAGGAATCAGCCTTGATCCTTAACCAAAAAAATAAATAATTGCATTTTGCATATTAGTTGTATTTTTTCATGGTTTATTTTAACCCATATATATGCATCGACTAGCGACGGGTGGATTTAAGTGAATTGTGTTAAACTTAATTGATAAATTGGATTTAGCCAATAAGAGCATAAAATTTTTGCCAAGCGCATGAAACAGAAGGTGGAAATTCGAGGGATAAAGACTAACTTTATAAGAAAAAATTTCAAGGACATTGCAAGAATGTCTTCGCAACTATATCATGGCAAAATTGGTTCTATTTCAACGGCTAAGATCCTTCTCATCTCAATGGAAGGGCCTATATTCGTGGGAACGTTACGAGATCATTGTGATTTCCCTTTCATCTGTCAAGCCGCACTCCTCATTCACGACTTGGCAAAAAGCATCTACTTTCCATCCCCCAAATCAGAATCATGCCAAAAGCAAATGTTCTTCATCGTTGGATTGACTCTTTTCAATTTTTCACTTTATAGGTTTATGTCCTCTTTAGTTACAAGATTCATTAAAGGAATTTATATGATACCTACTGAGCAACCAAACGAAAATTTAAATTTCCAAAACATTACATTTGCTAATCGAGTATATAATCGGCCATTTCTGAAATTAATTAAATTTAAAGTAAGCCTTGTTTTTTTATAATACACTTTTCAAAGGTGATTAATTATTAGAAGTTGCTCCAATAGCGATCTTTTCTACTTGGAAATTAGGAGGTAAAAAGTTCGATTCTCCACCTTCTCATGGAGTTGGGGGCGGGGAAGTTCAGTTTTAGGCATGGGTTCAACTCTCATTCTCTACAAAAAAGTAAAGCAAAAATCTAATAATGAGTTGAGAGTTAAGTTAAAGTAAGATAGATAAAAAAAAAGATGGTATTACTTAAGTCTAAACTGATTTTCCAATTTTTTGGGTCAAAATTCCCAAATATTTAGATATGAGTTCTCACTTCCTTTTCTGTAGGTCGAATTGCGCTTCTTTGGTATGATGTTCTTTTCTGCACTTTCTTCATAATTGGCCGAGTGGACTAGGTCACTTAGTTTAGTTACTGTGACTTTAGGTTAATCATGGGCTCATTGGAAAGTGAAGTTGAGATCAATTCCACTTACATATATTCCTTCAAGGATATTTCCACTTACGAGAATCGCTAATGGTAATTTATTCGATGAAGGTATTCAATTTGATTGCGTTCCTTATTTTAACGTGTTGCTACTTGCATGCTTTCCATATTTGATTTCAAATTGTATATTTTTTCTTAGCAAAGTGAGAATATTTATGTATTTTACGCCCTAAAGTTTAAATAAAATAATTTAATAACTCATACAAATTGGAATTGCATTTTCTCTTTGTTATGCTCTTTTCTGCACTTTCTTCCAAGTCGGCCGAGCGGACTTGATAACTCAGCTCGATAACTGCGGCTTTAGGTCAATCAATCTAGTGGCCCCCATAATAATCAGTAAATTTCCCAGAACTAGCCCAAGACCCGATTGATCATAAATGCAGCGCGGTCGTACACGTTGAGGAAAACAACAAAAGAAAAACAATAAATTAAAAAGGAAAAGATGAGAGGATTGCTCGATAAAGAATATCTAAAGCAAGTTCTAGGAGCTTTACGTGAGGTTTGAGAATGGAATGAATATTGAGACTAATATAAATTTATCTTAAAACAAGAAAAGTGAGATTAATAGTTAAAAAAAAAAGGTAAAAAGAAAAACACTATAAATTGGCAGAGGAGCATTGGGACGGCCGCTTCTGCACAACCCTCAGACACGCAACCTTTCGAGAGGACGGCTCACAATTTGGGAGAGACAAAAAAAAGTGAAAAAAAAAAAAAAAACAGGGCTCTTGTTCAGCCGGTTTGGTTTCATTTCTCGGTGTCGTTGCTGCTTTCGCTCGAAATTATTGAGACCTTGTTTGCCGGCTTTCGCTCGAACACCAACGCCGCTGCCCCTCACCAGTCACCGCGCTTGCTGCCGGCTTGCCCATCGTCTCGTCGCCCCTCTACCTCGCTTGCTGGCTCGCTTCGTCGCGCTCAGCACGCCCTGCTGCGGCCGCGACAGCAGCTTTGCCGACTTATTCTAACACCACAGCAGTGGTCCCTGGCGGTTTCCGGTCATTCCAGGCGGCATCCCGGCTCCACTTAACGCCTCCGCTTGCTTTTTGTGTTTCCTCTGCGAGGTTTGATTTCCTTTCGCAGGTTGCCCAGAGCAGACTAGCATTGATCGAACCCACACCGTCGCCGCCAAGCAGGGTCCGACCACAAACCTTCACCCGTTTGCATCTTTTGTTCTAGCGAACCTGTCTGCAATCTGCTGTGTCCTTGCTGGATCGCTATCGCTGTTGCTTCGGTCCTCACGTTCCTCCTCACCGATCGCCGTGAAGCTCCCTGTCGCCCAGTCCCGATTCCTGGAAACAAATACTTCAAATTAGGTAATTTCTCGAATCAATTCGATTTGATTATTCGCTGACTAGTCTGCAATTTTTGATTATCTAATTTGATAATTTCATCTCTAGAGACTTATGAATTGCATAAACAAATTTTCAAAAATTGATAATAATTTATTTTTCCATTTACATTAATTTTAATTCAATAAAACAAATCATCCAAATTATATGAATGTAAGTTAGCAAAGTTTCATAAACTTCTATTTTCCCACTCGTCTTTTTAAAATGCATATCTAATTAAAATTAAAGCGCAACTAAATTAGTCAACAATCCAGCTTTTTTAGATTGTATTATTCTTGTTGCTTTTGACTAAAAATAGTACAACGAAGTAACTCCAAAAATGCATCACTTTGTTCATAACCATAACGATTAGGCCACTCAAAGCATCCTAGAATTTGCTTTTGACGCTATTGCAATCGAGTGCAATTTTTTGTCTCTCTTTTTAATTTATTTTTTGGATTGTCATCTTATCAAGTAACTCTCTTCCCTTTTTTTCAGAGATTTTTATGTCAATCAAGTGCCAATTCTTCTTTTCTTTTTTTCTTTTTTTCTTTTTAGGTACATGTACATCATATTTGCATTTTACTTATTACCTCAAACTTCCACTAAATTATGTTGACTTGACTCCGGTAGGCCCTAGGCTAACGGTAGTGAAAACACGATATGTTACACTTTTTCTGATCACCTTCCGAAAGGTAAAAAAAAAAAGTGAGGAAAAAAAGAAAAAGTGAAAAGATGACATATTCCAATTAAAAAACAATGATATGGTTCCAGCTTTATGCTTTCACATGGATTAAGAAAACACCTAGTTTCGAGCTCGCGTCGGTAAATCTTTATGTTTTATTTTTTTTAATTTAATCTTTATTGCCAACACAATTATACATTTTTTTCCCTTGAAATATATAATATTTTCACAACACATAAAAATTGATAAGTAATTTACATATAATTTTTTATACTTGAATAAACATTTTAAATTTTAACAATAAAGTAAACAGTTTTGCTTTCTAAAAGCACAAAAAAATAAGTCCTAAGAAAACTTCTCCAATCATGGGGATTACCTCCTTCTGTTCTATTTTATTTTATGTCATTTGATTTAATATACTGTTTCTACAGCAATGATACGACTTGCCTTCCTTCTTTTAGGTTTTCTTAGACTTGACTCTGGTAGGCCCCAGGCCAGCCTTGCAAATCGGAATTTCACATGACTTAACTAATGTAAACTCTGCTAGAAATGCAAAGTACCGAATTTCCCATCCACCAAGCAACTGGTGGCGCTGAGGCCATTTATTAGTCCTTCAATCATATGTCTGCAATTTCTCTTGATCAATGCCGCAACATGATGGAAATGGAAAGTGAGCGTCGCTTACCTACCTGACCATCGCTCGTTGGCCCTTGTCAGAGCATGTCAAATTTTTTGTGATTTGCTTTCAGGATTTTAGCAGACGCGGCTAAGATGAAAAGGAAAAGGAGCTCTTCTCCGGAAACTAGATCCACAAGCCATGGCTCATCGAGTACTGAGTATGAAGTGTTCTTGAGTTTCCGAGGTCCGGATACTCGTGCTACTTTCACAGAT
Source organism: Corymbia citriodora subsp. variegata (assembly GCA_014858505.1). Lineage (NCBI taxonomy): Eukaryota > Viridiplantae > Streptophyta > Magnoliopsida > Myrtales > Myrtaceae > Corymbia > Corymbia citriodora. Next base: position 15,635,368 of record CM026412.1, read on the forward strand.
TCTCTCTATCATACCCTACTAGATAAGGGTATCAGTGTTTTCATAGACAAGCAGGGGATTGACGTTGGTGAAGAGATCGGTCTCGAGATTTTCCAAGCCATCAATGACTCGAAAATCTGCATTCCCATCTTCTCCAGAAATTATGCCTCCAGTAGCTGGTGCCTGCGTGAGCTAGAACACATGATGCAGCGTAGGAAAACCAACGAACTGGAGGTTATGCCCATTTTCTATGATGTGGAACCCTCTGACGTGAAGCTCGAAACCAAAGTGTATGCAGATGCATTAACTCTGCATAAAGAAAAACGTGGGGCTGAGATTGTGCAGCGTTGGGCAGAGGCGCTCAAGGAAGTTACTAGAATCAAGGGATGGGACACCAAGAACACAGGGTATGTTGACTCACTCAACCCCCTCTTCCCTTTTCTTTATGTTTCTTTTGCTTGAAGGCGGACAATGATTTGAAGAGCACAATTTTTTCTTAGCTCTGGACTAAAATTTTTGATGGATATTGCATTGAATTCTACGCTCCATTGTCTCAAAACACAAGGATTACCTTTTGCCCTAGATTAAACACAACGATATTGAATCATGTATTTACTCTTTTGTTTGATGGGTCCAGCGTCTTGTTTGATCTTGCAAGTGAAAAAGTTTGCCACCAATCTTATAATTCACTTGACAATGTTTTGTGTCCTGACACAGCCACGGAGAACTTGCACATTTGATTGCTCGGAAAGTGCTCGTTAAGCTTAAGGTATCTTGTGTGCATATATCTGATCATCTAATTGGAATGGATGAATCAGTGAATGAAGTAGTAGATTTGCTGAATGTCAAATCTAAAGACATAAGGCTCATCGGTATTTGGGGAATGGGTGGAATAGGCAAGACAACTCTCGCCAAGGTTGTCTACGACAAGCTATCTACTAATTTTGACAGTTGTAGCTTCATTTCAGATGTCCGAGAAGCATCGCAAGGTTCTGCTTTGTTAAATCTGCAAAGCCGATTAGTCTCTAATATCCTTGGTGACATAGGAGTTGGACTTTCTAGCATTGATGATGGAAAGAATATGATCAAAAATAAATTTTGCAAAAAGAAAGTTCTTATTTTTCTTGATGATGTAAATCATGAGAACCAACTTATGGCATTGGCAGCAAAGAAAGAGTGGTTTGGTTTAGGAAGTAGAATAGTTGTTACAACAAGAGACAAAAGTGTTTTCAGTCAATTTGAAAATCAATTTCACTGTTGTTTGATTTATGAAGTCAAGGAACTCAACAATCACATAGCTCTTCAACTTTTTAGCAAGCATGCCTTTAGAAGCAGCTCTCCTCCAAATGCATTTTGGAGTCTATCTAAGAAAATTATTGCAAATACTGGAGGGCTTCCTTTGGCAATTGAAGTGATTGGCTCATTTTTATGTGGAAAAAAACAAGAATCAGTGTGGCAAGATACATTGAAAAAGATGAAATATTTTCCACGAAGGGAAGTGCAGAAGAGGTTAATGTTGAGTTATGAGGCATTAGATCATCTGCAACAACAAATATTTCTTGATATTGCTTGCTTTCTAGCTGGAGAAAATAAGAGCTATTCATATTACATGTGGGATGACTGTGGATTTTTTCCGAATGAGGGGATTGATGTTATGCTTTTAATGTCCTTAGTGAAGATTGGAGAAGATAATCGATTATCGATGCATGATTAGCTTAAGGACTTAGGCAGGAGCATTGTGTACGAAAAACATTGCAAAGACCCAACAAAGGGTTCTCGATTGTGGTGGGATTGCATAGGTGGTTCGGATATTTTCCAGCAAAAGGTACAAGTCTAAGTGCACCCTCGTCGTCTAATTTCATCGCAGAAATCTTCCTTGGACTGTTTTCCCTTTATTTTAGGCTCTATTTGGAACTCCTCAATTTAAACCGACTCTTTCTCAATTTAGGGAACCAAGACCGTTGCAGCGCAATATGTGCAATTTTTGCCACCTATTTTGACATCAGAATTAATCAAAATGCCAAATATTAGATTTCTCGATATGCGTGATTGCACTCTCTCTGGAGACTTTGGGGATCTCTTTTCAGAATTGAGATGGCTCATTTGGCGGTGGTGTCCAGGAGAAATGCTGGCAACCAACTTTTGCCCAAAAAATCTAGTCATCCTTGACCTTCAGTATGGCAAAATAGACGAACGTTGGGGTGGTTGGACTCAACTCAAGGTATGTGTGTGTAAATAATTTGGTATAACCTCTTATATTTTCTTCCAGTTGCAGCCTAAGTAGTAGTGACATTGACATGTGATACACGCAACACAACATGACACAATATGACTCAACATGTCGATATGCCATTTTTAAGAAAATAAAGAATTTTGACACGTTAGGACACATTATATATTAAATATATATTTTTATAATACATGATAAATTATCATTTTTTATGATTATTTCAATCAAATTAATTTGATTCAAATCCAAGAATAAATAAATAATAAAAAAAGTCTAGAATTAATTTATACTATAAACATTAAGTCGAAAATTTTTAAAATTGAAATAAGGCCCTCCTCCTTTGGCCCCATACATCATCAAGCTCATTGAATGGGCCTTTGAATGGTCCACTCCTCCCAAAAACCACAACTTTAAAAACTCAAGCTCCTCCTCGGTGTGGGGTCGGCTTCCGGAGATGTCGATCCCGTGGGAGAAGAGTGGGACTTGGAGATGGATCGTGTGGAAGAGCCGTGACTCTATACCCTTCTTCCTAGCCTTTACCACCATCTGTAGCGTCATCGTTGGCATCACTAGCTCCCGCACTGAGAAACTCGAGGCTCGCCTCCACCAGAACACTCGCCTCGACTCTCGTGCGTCTCTCCCTCCTCTCTTTTTTTTTTTCCATCTCTCACCCTCATTGCTTATGCTAGGGCTCTGCTTGCATTACTTCCCATTCTCTTCGATCGTGATGATCGGCTCTTCTGGTTTTCTCCTTAAAAAAATAGTCTCGCCATTGATCTTGAGACTCATGACAGAAAATAGAGTTTCCTGTATCCCTATTCTTTTATTTTTTCCTTTTTCTTAAATATAATTAGTGACCATCTATAATATACAAGGATGCGATGCAGAAGTAAAACCAAATAATAGAGAGAAATTAGCAAAATTATAAAAATTGGAGAGTAAAATTGAACATGCAAACTGATTTATTTAGAACATCAATACTATTAAATGAACATTATACTCTTCTGAGCTTATGTGAAAGCTAATACGGCCCTTATTTTAATAAATGAAACATGCAAATAGAAAAAGTAAAGTGCAAATATAAATTAGTTAATAGTCAGAAAATATGTAAGACTATTTTCCATACTAAAGTTTAGAAGATATATTTACATACGAAAAGCCATAGAGTTTAGAGCCATATGTTCTAGTGGTGGGACAAAATCTGTAATTCGATGATGAAGTTGGAAATAAATGTTATAATTTATAGGACATGTGTTGGCTTGATACGGGGGTAATTTGAGAACAAATCCATTTTCTTTTATATGTTCACTGGGAACAATATTGGAAGAAATGAAAAAAGTGGGATAAAAGAGTGGTTTTGGCATAATATAAGAATGCATATATAGAGTATTTATAAAGTTACTTTGGTGGAATGCTTGCTTAGTTGATGTATTTGCTTATGTCTCGCAAAACTAATATAAATTAAACTCGTTGGATGTACATAATCATTTGATAGGTGGCTACAAGATTGAAGGTCCTTGATCTATCGGATTGCATAAAGTTGAAAGAAATGCCCGAGCTCTCTACATTTTTAACCTTAGAAATATTAATTCTAAATGGATGTAAAGGGCTTACCAAACTTTCTGACTCGATTGGAATGCTGAAATTTTTAGCTGAGTTGGATGTCTCAAACACAAGCATTGCAGAATTGCCAAATACCATCGTCGATCTAAAGAGCTTAAAAGTGTTGAGGATGAACAATACCAGCATACAGAAGTTACCTGAGGCTATTGAAATGATGGAGAAACTTGAGGAAATTCATGGAGAGCATTGCTGGTGGCTAGAAATGATTCCTAGTAATATGGTGAGATTACCGTCCCTGAAGATTTTGAAATTAACAGGAACTTGTGTGGAGAATGTACCAGAGCTTTCACAGAGTTTGGTAAGTCTATATCTATCCTCACATTTCTCAGAAAAAGATTGGGAGACATCCAATTTAGTGACTTTATAAAATCTAAAATTTTGTTTTCCCATAACATTATGGATGTTATCATTTAAATGAGTAGTGTTGGTTATATTCTATATATTTTCTTTAATCCCCCTATGAAGGCAATGATTTAAGAATAGATCCATTTTCTTTTATTTGTTGTTGGGGATAACCTTGGAAGAAACGAAAGAAGCGCGACAAAGAGGGGTTTTGGCTTAAGTTAGAATGCATGTACAAAGTATTCATAAAGTTACTTTGGTGGAATACTTACTTAGTCAATATATTTGCTCATGCTCTGCAAAGTTAATTTAAATTAAACTAATTGAATATATATATCATTTGACAGGTGGCTATAGGACTGGAGGTCCTTGATCTATCGGATTGTGAAATGTTGAAAGAAACTCCTAAGCTCTCTGCATTTTTATCCTTAAAAGTATTAATTCTAAAGGGGTGTAGAGTGCTTACGAGACTTCCCAACTCGATTGGAATGCTGAAATATTTAGCTGAGTTGGATGTCTCAAACACAAGTATTGCAGAGTTGCCAAATACCATCGTCAATTTAAAAAGCTTGAAAGTGTTGAGGATGAACAACAGTTACATACAGAAGTTACCTGAGGCTCTTGGGATGATGAAGAAACTTGAGGAAATTTATGGAGAGGATTGCGAGCGGCTAGAAATGTTTCCTAGTGATATCATGAGATTACCATCCTTGAAGATTTTGAAATTAACAGGAACTTGTATAAAGAATGTACCAGAGATTCCACAGAGTTTGGTAAGTCTGTATCTATCCTCACATTTCCTTAAAAAAGTTTGGGAGACCTCCAATTTAGTGACCTTATAAAATCTAAAATTTTGTTTTCCCATAACATTCCGGATGTTATCATTTAAATGAGTAGTGTTGGTTATATTCTATCTATTTTCTTTAATTCCCCCTGAGGGGGGTGATTTAAAAATAGATCCATTTTCTTTTATTTGTTGTTGGGGACAACCTTGGAAGAAACAAAAGAAGCGTGACAAAGAGTGGTTTTGGCTTAAGTTAGAATGCATATACAAAGTATTTATGAAGTTACTTTGATGGAATGTTTGCTTAGTCAATATATTTGCTTATGTTTTGCAAAGCTAATATAAATTAAACTCGTTGAATATATATATATATATATCATTTGACAGGTGGCTATAGGACTAGAGGTCCTTGATCTGTTGGATTGCAGAATGTTGAAAGAAACTCCTGAGCTCTCTGCATTTTTATCCTTAAAAGTATTAATTCTAAAGGGGTGTAGAGTGCTTGCGAGACTTCCCAACTCGATTGGAACGTTGAAATATTTAGCTGAGTTAGATATCTCATACACAAGTGTTGCAGAGTTGCCAAATACCATCGTCAATCTAAAGAGCTTGAAAGTGTTGATGATGAAAAAGAGTTGCATACAGAAGTTACCTGAGGCTCTTGGGATGATGGAGAAACTTGAGGAAATTTATGGAGAGGATTGCAAGTGGCTAGAAATGTTTCCTAGTGATATCGTGAGACTACCGTCCTTGAAGATTTTGAAATTAACAGGGACTCGTGTAAAGAATGTACCAGAGCTTCCACATAATTTGGTAAGTCTATATCTATCCTCACATTTCTCAGAAAAAGATTGGGAGACCTCCAATTTAGTGACTTCATAAAATCTGAAATTTTGTTTTCCCATAACATTCTAGATGTCATCATTTAAATGAGTAGAGTTGGTTATATTCTATCTATTTTCTTTAATTCCCCATAAGGGAGGTAATTTAAGAATAGATCCATTTTCTTTTATTTGTTGTTGGGGACGACCTTGAAAGAAACGAAAGAAGCGCGACAAAGAGTGGTTTTGGCTTAAGTTAGAATGCATGTACAAAGTATTTATAAAATTACTTTGGTGGAATGCTTACTCAGTCAATATATTTGCTTATGTTTTGCAAAGCTAATATAAATTAAAACTCGTTGAATATATATATCATTTGACAGGTGGCTATAGGACTGGAGGTCTTGGATCTGTCGTATTGCAGAATGTTGAAAGAAACTCCTGAGCTCTCTGCATTTTTATCCTTAAAAAAATTAATTCTAAAGGGGTGTAGAGTGCTTGCGAGACTTCCCAACTCGATTGGAATGTTGAAATATTTAGCTGAGTTAGATATCTCATACACAAGTGTTGCAGAGTTGCCAAATACCATCGTCAATCTAAAGAGCTTGAAAGTGTTGATGATGAGAAAGAGTTGCATACGGAAGTTACCTGAGGCTCTTGGGATGATAGAGAAACTTGAGAAAATTTATGGAGAGGATTGCAAGCGGCTAGAAATGTTTCCTAGTGATATCGTGAGACTACCGTCCTTGAAGATTTTGAAATTAACAGGGACTCGTGTAAAGAATGTACCAGAGCTTCCACATAATTTGGTAAGTCTATATCTATCCTCACATTTCTCAGAAAAAGATTGGGAGACCTCCAATTTAGTGACTTTATAAAATCTGAAATTTTGTTTTCCCATAACATTCTAGATGTCATCATTTAAATGAGTAGAGTTTGTTATATTCTATCTATTTTCTTTAATTCCCCATAAGGGAGGTAATTTAAGAATAGATCCATTTTCTTTTATTTGTTGTTGGGGACGACCTTGAAAGAAACGAAAGAAGCGCGACAAAGAGTGGTTTTGGCTTAAGTTAGAATGCATGTACAAAGTATTTATAAAATTACTTTGGTGGAATGCTTGCTCGGTCAATATATTTGCTTATGTTCTGCAAAGCTAATATAAATTAAAACTCGTTGAATATATATATATCATTTGACAGGTGGCTATAGGACTGGAGGTCTTGGATCTGTCAAAGTGTAGAATGTTGAAAGAAACTCCTGAACTCTCTGCATTTTTATCCTTAAAAAAATTAATTCTAAAAGGGTGTAGAGTGCTTACTAGACTTCCCAACTCGATTGGAATGCTGAAATATTTAGCTGAGTTGGATGTCTCAAACACAAGCATTGCAGAGTTGCCAAATACCATCGTCAATTTAACGAGCTTGAGAGTATTGAGGATGAACAACAGTGGCATACGGAAGTTACCTGAGGCTATTAGGATGATGGAGAAACTTGAGACAATTTATGAAAAGTGTTATAGGCAGCTATAAATGATTCCTAGTGATATTGTGAGACTACTGTCTTTGAAGATTTTGATATTAACAAAAACTTGTGTGGAGAATGTACCAGAGCTTCCACAATGTTTGGAAAGTCTATGTCTATCCTCACATGTCTCAGAAAAACATTGGGAGATCTCCAATTCGGTGAGTTTAAAAAATCTGAAATTATGTTTCCCATAATATTACGGATGTTATCATTTATATTCTGTCTTTTTATTATTCGATGCGGGAATAATTTAAGAATTGATCCATTTTTTTTTATTTGTAGTCAGGGACAACCTTGGAAGAAATGGGAGAAGTGTGACAGAGTGGTTTTGGCTTAAGTTAGGAATGCATGTATAGAGTATTTATAAAGTTATTGATGTGGAATGCTTGTTTAGTCGGCATATTTGCTTATGTTATGCAAAACTAATCTAAATTAAACTCATTGACTATACATATCATTTGACAGGTGGATAAAAGACCGGAGGTCCTTAATTTGTCGCATTAGACAATGTTGAAATAAACTCCTAAGCTCTCTGCATACTTATCGTTAAAAGTATCAATTCTAAAGGAGTGTGAAGAACTTACGAAACTTTTCAACTCAAGTGGCATGCTGAAATATTTAGTTGAGTTGGATGTCTCAAACACAAGCATTACAGAGTTGCCAAATATCATCGTTAATCTAAAAAGCTTGAAAGTGTTAAGGATGAAGAACAGTTGCATATAGAAGTTACCTGAGGCTCTTGGGATGATGGAAAAACTTGAGGAAATTTATGGAGAGGATTGCAAGAGGCTAGAAATGTTTCCTAGTGATATCGTGAGACTACCGTCCTTGAAGATTTTGAGATTGACAAAAACTTGTGTGGAGAATGTACTAGAGCTTCCACAGTGTTTGGAAAGTCTATGTCTATCCTCACATGTCTCAGAAAAACATTGGGAGATCTCCAATTCGGTGAGTTTAAAAAATCTGAAATTATGTTTTCCCCTAATATTACGGATGTTATCATTTATATTTTGTCTTTTTATTATTCGATGCGGGAATAATTTAAGAATAGATTCCATTTTCTTTTATTCGTAATCAGGGACGACCTTGGAAGAAATGGGAGAAGTGTGACAAAGAGTGGTTTTGGCTTAAGTTAGGAATGCATGTATAGAGTATTTATAAAGTTATTGATGTGGAATGTTTGTTTAGTCGGCATATTTGCTTATTAAGTTATGCAAAACTAATATAAATTAAACTCGTCGGCTATACATATCATTTCACAGGTGGATAAAAGATCGGAGGTCCTTAATTTATCGCATTACACAATGTTGAAAGAAACTCCTAAGCTCTCTATATATTTATCGTTAAAAGTATCAATTCTAAAGGAGTGTAAAGAACTTACAAAACTTTTCAACTCGATTGGAATGTTGAAATATTTAGTTGAGTTGGATGTCTCAAACACAAGCATTGTAGAGTTGCCAAATACCATTGTCAATCTAAAAAGCTTGAAAGTGTTGAGGATGAAAAACAGTTGTATACAGAAGTTACCTGAGGCTCTTGGGATGATGGAGAAACTTGAGGAAATTTATGGAGAGGGTTGTAGGAGGCTAGAAATGTTTCCTATTGATATCGTGAGACTACCGTCCTTGAAGATTTTGAAATTAACAGGAAGCTGTGTGAAGAATGTACTAGAGCGTCCACAGAGTTTGGTAAGTCTATATCTATCCTCACATTTCTCAGAAAAAAGATTGGGAGACCTCCAATTTAGTGACTTTATAAAATCTGAAATTTTGTTTTCCCATAACATTCTAGATGTTATCATTTAAATGAGTAGTATTGGTTATATTCTATCTATTTTCTTTAATTCCCCCATGAAGGGGGTGATTTAAGAATAGATACATTTTCTTTTATTTGTTGTTGGGGACGACCTTGGAAAAAATGAAAGAAGCGCAACAAAGAGTGATTTTGGCTTAAGTTAGAATGCATGTACAAAGTATTTATAAAGTTACTTTAGTAGAATGCTTACTTAGTCAATATATTTGCTTATGTTTTGCAAAGCTAATATAAATTAAACTCATTGAATATATATATATATATATATATATATATATATATATCATTTGACAGATGGCTATAGGACTGGAGGTCCTTGATCTGTCGAATTGCAGAATGTTGAAAGAAACTCCTGAGCTCTCTGCACTTTTGTCCTTAAAAGTATTAATTCTAAAAGGGTGTGGAGTTTTTACGGGACTTCCCAACTTAATTGTAATGCTGAAATATTTAGCTGAGTTGGATGTCTCAAACATAAGCATTGTAGAGTTGTCAAATACCATCGTCAATTTAAAGAGCTTAAAAATGTTGAGGATGAACAACAGTGGCATGCAGAAGTTACCTGAGGCTATTGGGATGATAGAGAAACTTGAGGAAATTCATAGGGAGCATTGCTGGTGGCTAAAAATGGTTCCTAGTAATATTGTGAGATTACCACCCTTGAAGATTTTGAAATTAACGGCGACTCGTGTGGTGAATGTACCAAAGCTTCTAGAGAGTTTGGTAAGTCTAAGTCTATCCTCAACAGTCTCGAAAAAAGATCTGGAGATCTCCAACTTAGTTAGTTTACAAAATCTGGAATTATGTTTTCCCCTCACAAACGCCATCCTTTATTCCATTCTAGATAGACCTCTATACATTTGCAGCCCATATTGTAAATTGGAACTTTTTATTATGACCAGCATAAGCTCATGTTTGGGTTGCCTTCGATATCTAAAAGAACTTGAACTCAAGAACTACGACAATTTGTGCTATGTTAGACAGCTTCCCTCTTATTTGGTGGTATTTACAGTTGACGATTGCAAATTTCTTGAAGTCATGGACCTTTCCGACTTATCTAACTTCAAGAATCTCGAGTACCTCAAAGTACGAGACTATTCGAGACTGGTTGAAATTCGGGGTCTTGATAGACTAGAATCACTGGGAAGTCTTTTCATCAAATACTGCAGTCCCTTGCTGCACTTGCCTGATCTATCCACCTGGAAGGAGCTAAAGGTGTAGGATGTTGATGCTCTTGCAACATATTCGGCGAGAGGAAAACAAGTCGCTCGAAGTGATGATCTCCTACTCGAGCACTTGAAAAAAAGCTTATTATGTTGGCTTGCGTCGTATTTGATCCGTGATGTTAGTAGGCTTTTTTTTTTGGGGGTCAAAAGTAGGGTATTTATGTGCTCAGGCCTGTACTTCCGATGAACAAGGTATACCCACACTACTAGGCCTCCCTTAGAACTTTGTGGGAACATTTTTGGCCTATGATATTATGGGGTTTTGACCACCCAATGCAAATCCTAAAATACTGCATCCTATGTAGAATAACCCCATTCTGGACCATTATGAAAGTCCAAACTGGTTAATATGTCTATTTTTCAGTCTTCGGATTCTCTCCAGTTCAAGTGTCTCAATTTGTGTTCGAGCAAAAATCCTGATCTTTGAAAACCTCATATTCATTTCGATAAGAAAAAAAAATTCGGATGTTTTGGCTAATCACTCTCTATATCTGATTATTCCTTTATTCAATCTCTCTTGTGATAGGCTTAAACGCTGTACTTCAAACAAACCAGTCTTATTCCTATCATCATCATCACTATTGCCACTCATCAAACAAGTGAAGAAGTCTTGGGAAAATGAATAAATAAATAAAATGTGAAACTATCACAAAATTTGTGGTCGTAGTCTACTACGTCCAAGAAAGTTTGTTGCCTAGGCAAACTGATTCTGGGAACAATAACTGGCATGAATTTGTTGGGTCTTGGTAAAATTCGGCCAGGTGTTTGCTATTGGCTTAAAATCACAATTTTGCCATCCCCTCTCGACACATCCCTGCCAAGATTAAAGTAGCACGTAGGACCATGTTAAGTTGCATCCCGATTAATTATGTTAACTTCGTCCTACATTCTTTTTTGTCGATAAATTTTTCCAATGCTAATTGAATAAAATAATGACGGCCTTGCATGCAAAGCATATCGGGTGACTATTGAGGAGCACATAAATCTCATGATTTGGAGATTTGCCTTGGGAAGACACACGATCGTAATATTTGAATGTAGGATTTAGATAAGTAGCATGAACACGCTTATCGTACTACACTAGTGTCATGATACAAAAGCACTGAATACGATGCCGTTAGCGAGGAATTTTTATGAGCACATAAAGTCAAGCAATTTTTTTCTTGTCCAAACATCACTTTCCTTATGCTGTCCTCTCTCTTCATTGGTAAGACGGCCAGTAAGGCACTAGCTCCCCAAATCAAGCCAATGCTTATAAGTCGTCGGATCGGTTTTGCAACAGGCAATACGGCCAAAGCCCTATAACTGGAACACGTTGTAGTATCGTGCCTTTGCGCCAAATTCTATTTGGCAATTTTGATAAGACCTTCAACGAGTGATCTTCAAATATTAAACGGGTCATTCACCATGTTGCCAATAGAATAAATTATGGGCCTTCACCTCTCCTCTGATAGAAGACAAGGAACGCTTGCATTTTTTAGTTCTCAATGGCCAGTTGTCCACAAACTTAGGTAATTCACCATTCATTTAACTACTCTTTATGATGCTAATCCCTAAAGTTTCATATCCAACACGCTACTTCACGTTCCAGCACAAACGTCGAATTCCGTGTCCTTGTTCACACGGTTGCAGAATTTCAAATTACGTGGGGTATCGGTACTTTGTTACCGCAACCTCTAGTGCTCTCCTCTAATAGTGTCAACTCCTATGTAATTTGTAATTTGTTGCCAATCAAAGTTTATGTTTCTTGTCAGACGAAGAAGAACTTTTCCTAGCCGGTTCCCTTTTATCATCCCGTCTCACTACATGTTCTCCTCAATCGCTTATCAAAATATGAAATAAGGACATATGTGTTTTCTCGACAATAATAAAAGTGAGGACACGTGAGATATGTTTTACTTACTCTAATGCACAAAATAAGGTCAAGATATGTGATTGAAGCGAAATTAGGTCAAGAAATATGAGTTTTAAGGGAAATTTTTATCTTTATTTTTTTATTCTTTCTCTACGAATCAAGAATAGTAATCTCACTAGATCTCTTGGCAATGGTTTCACAAAACTCAAGCTCAAGCGTGATGTTAATAGATTTGTCATAGCTAAGTGGATCACTTAGATTTATTTAACTAGCCACCTATTTCCTATTAGGAGTTAGCGATGTCAAAAGTTCTAAACGTATTATACTTATGCAAATTTGGTTCTAAATCTTTCAATTTTGCTAATTTAGTCATAAACATTTTAATAAATTGACAATGTAGTTCATTTGGCTAAGTTTGGCCGGAGATTGCTAATGTGGACACAAGTCGGTGTTGACATAGATAATTTTTTATTTTTTAATTTTATTATTACTATTTTCTTTTCTTTTTCCTTTCCTTTTTTCATTTCTTCTCTCTTCCTTCTGTTTTCCTTCTTTTTTCTTCTTTTTTTCCCCACTGGTATCAGATTCTGCATTGCAGTCTCTACCCTTATTGCCCTTCATTCACACAACCCTAATTCAACAATCCCTCGAGCTTACAGCTCAGAAAAGCTCAACATTACCAAAACAAATATCTGACTTATAACCTTCTAAACCTCTAGAAGAATGCTGTATTGTTGCTAACAACAGGTAACAAATTACTATTATTTGCCTACGACCTTGCAGACAACTTTATGTCTTCAGTCAATTGGTTAACACAACAACGTATGCATTTACATAAGATGAAAAGGATTCCAAGAACATCAAGAAGAAGCCCCACCAAAAGACAATCGAAAGATGGTGAAACAAGCGTCATTGAATATCATTTGCATTTTCCTGTTGAACTTACTGGTGCCGACCTGTTGACCTTCAATAGATGAAGCAGCAAATGCCAAGATCATGACATTGCCTAGACATCCTATGGACGTGAGTTTCGCTCAGTATTCTAGACATGTGACCATAAATGATAAAAAGAAGCCGTTCTATTGGTTGTTGAAGCGTCATCAGATCCAGAGTCTAAACCCCTTCTCCTGTGGCTCAATGGAGGACCCAGCGCCCCTACAGTCAGGTATGGAGCTTTTCAAGCTTACCCGATGGGAAGCTTTCCAAAAGACAATTTGCATGGGCCACTGGTAATTTTGTTTCAGCAACGCTTCATGTATTAAAGCTTCTTTAAGACTCGTTCATTGTATGTCTTGAATGGCCATTACCTCATGTGAGTTGTTGTTTGGTTTTATCGATAAGGGAAAGTCAAACTCAAGAAAATATAGGCCTGCCTCTCGCTAAGACGAAACAATTGAGAATTTATAATAGCGTTGAATTTGGTCTAAATTAAAGGCCCCAATTTTTTTTTTAACGGAAAAGGTGCCATGTTTAAATAGTGACATAATAAGTGTGTTGACTGTAACATGGAGGCTGAACATTTTCATTATATTTGTCGGTTATCTTTATCTTGTTCACTTGTTATATGATATGACTTTAGACCAAAATAACTTTTCATGACGGCACATCCATTCTTGTTTTTATATTTGAACCTATGCATTATAAATGTTACTTCTTTCAAACTCAAACAATGGATTGTCACTAAGAAGTCCATGTTTAAGACTACGATTGAACAATAACATCTTGCGATTTCTTTTTTAATAGAGGCCAATTTGCTCTCCCTCGATTCCCCTGCTGTTGCTGGATTTTCTATCCTCAACATTACTCAGTCAACCGAAGATAATAGCATCGGTGGGGACTTAATGACTTGCCCTATGTTGGGAGTGCGCAGCAGAAATCCAATACCTTTACTTGGGGAGATCTCCAAGGGGAAAGTCCAAGTCCAAGTCTATCAATATATCCAGTTGAACCCACGTCAACTCAAAAGCTTAAGTTAGTAAGTTATGGGCCAATCAAGATAGGATATATATTAATTGCTCAGCATGAACCCACCTCAACTTAAAAGCTTAAGCTAGTGAATTATGAACCAATCAGGATATATATTAACTGCTCCGCACCACATCAATTCTCCGATGTGGGACTACTTCTCTAACACAATTCACTCGTATATCCTAACAATTTACAATTTTACACGTAACTCATGCGTGTATTATAACAATCTTCCCCTCACATGTGAGCTCTAGTGTTAGGCCTTCTAACAATCTTCCCCTCACATGTGAGCTCTAGTGTTAGGCCTACTCCCCCTTAAATCAGATATCCTTCTGGCCCAACATCATTCTTACAGGCCTGCGTTGTGGCAGCCTACCTGCCCGGAAACCTTAACCATCAGCTCTGATACCAGTTGTTGGGAGTGCGTAGCAGAAGTCCGATACCTTTACCTGAGAGATCTCCAAGAGGGAAGTCCATGTCCGAGTCCATCAATATATTCAGTTGAACCCACCTCAACTTAAAAGCTTAAGCTAGTGAGTTATAGACCAATCAGGATATATTAACTGCTCCACACTATATCAATTCTCCGATGTGGGACTACTTCTTTAACATAACTCACACGTGTATCCTAACATAAATCATTATCAGGAATATGAAAGAATGTAAGAGAAAGTACATCAAAAATGTCAAAACTTAGCACAATAGGATCCGTTCCTTCCTATCTCAGCCTGGACAGTCACGCATTTTTAAATAAATGGCTCGAAATTTTTCCGAAATACAGATACCAGGACTTCTAATGCTGCCGGAGAGAGCTATGCAGGCACGCATGTTCTGTGGCCATCTAATTGTATAACGTAATTTTAGGTCATGCACGAGTTCAATAAAAAAACGCTTATTCCAGGACATTTTGCGCCTCGACTTGCTAGACTAATAGTAAACCGCAACAAGGGGATTGTGCGAGATCAATCATCAATCTCAAGGGAATATTGGGTGAGATGATTAGTATCGAATCTCCATGTCGAAGCATATCCATTTTCACTGTTGAATTGGACTAAACTGGCGCTCTTTTCTTGCGTAAAAATTCCCAAGCTAGGAAACCCTCTTCTTGATGACGAAATGGGGAAATGGGAACTGCTTGCGCTGTCAATAGACATTCTGATGGCTGCAATAAATCCTGGGATGAAGCTTATATGAATGAAATTGGAGACGTCAACAATTTTAACCTATTTATGAGACCATCTGCCAGCCCCATACAGGTGAGATAGCTCCTAAATTTGTTCGTAGAGGCTAGAAAATGAGTGTTAAGAAAGCCTGACAGCACTTTGATACTTATCCTTTGTTTTTCTCTGCAAGTAGGATTTGATGTACAGAGATGGGTTTGGACATTACTCAGATAACTAATTACTTGAGAAGGAAGGAGGTGCAGGAGGCTTTCCACATCGACCCTTCCTATATTCCCGTGAACTACACGCTAGCCAGGTATTGTTCATGATACAAGAGCTTCACTCAAATCAAGGGCATGGAAAATTTCTGGAGAATAATAAACCATGTGGTTTGGCTTCTGTAGCAACTTGGCTCAGCAGAACTACATAGAAAGCGACACAGAATCCTTGGTGTTGCTGGTTCTAAAAGAACTCATAGAGACCCATCTTCGCATTTGGATATATAGGTAAGGCGTTTTAGATTTTAGAGACAGGAAAAGAGAAAAATCATGCCAATGCTGCAACATTTGATCAATTTGAGATTTAATCATGATTTTATTATAATTAGCAGAATTAGCGCATAGACATTAATTGACAATAATGACTGTTATATTCTAATTCATCGTCAAAATGTCTTTCTTTGTTGTAGATATTAGAAGTATCGAATATTGGGTTTTCACAGATTAAACTGTTTTCCTTTTGAGCAGTGGGACTATAGATATAGTCACCCCTTTGTCAACAACTCAGCGCAACATCGAAGCACTTAAGCTCAAACTACAGGATAAATGGTACCCTTGGAACCATAACAATATGGTAAGCTCCATTTGAATCAAGTTGGAGAAAAGCTTTCGTGCAGTAATTCACAGTAAACTAAAACGAGACACTTTGGCTTCTAATCAGCTCGAGGTATACGAAGGGCTTACATTCATTGCCGTGTTGGGATCGGGACACAAAGTCCCGATGTATCTCCCCTCTCATGCACATGTTTTCTTCAAGAGCTTCCTATCGAATACACCCATGCCACGGGCACTGAGTCAACAATGAGAATCAACATCGTTTGGGTCTTCCAGTATATCGTTTTCGTACTATTATAACCATCCCGCTTCGTTATTTTCATGTGTAATGGATGGTTGTGGTGATTCCTCGAGCACCAAACCCTTCTCAGCTTTATGAAATTCTGTGCCACCCATGGATGATAGTGAGCAAGAAACAGTCTCTGAAAGAGCTTGGTGTCGTTGGTGTATAAGAAGATCAAACAGAATGTGCTTCTCATGCTTGATGATCAAAATTCAAGTACAATTAGAGTTTTATGCGGAAACAGGATCGAAAATAAATCTAACCTCCAGCCATTGTTCAAGTTGTGTTCATCAGAAATCTACGAGAACTTCACGGCAATCCGACCGCAATTAGGGCGCACTCTACTAACCCAATCCCCTCGCGTACTGATGGTGTATTCCAAATGAAAGGGTTTGTGTTAGACCTTGTGTTCTTGCCCTTCAAAATTGAACGTTCGTCTTTATAAACCGTCTCCCATCAAGACGGTTATTGAATGGGCGATTATCACGAAAAGGTATGAAGCGTGAAAAAAACCATACGTGGAATAACCGTTCGTCAAAAATAAAAATGTAGGTCAATATTAATGATAAGTTTTATTTAAAACTATACCCCAAAAATGTGGGATCACATATTAATATTACATTCTCTCACTTGATCCCAACATTTTCATGAACGAATTATCCAACCAATCCACGAAACTTTATGCTTAAGAAAAGAAACAAAACGCATGAATCATAGCGACATGTCCTCTTAAAGTGAGTAATATTTTCCATATATCACAATACATTTTATTCCTTTATGTTAGCCCATATGTGACAACACATCTTAATGAATAAATCCTATGTTTATTCTAAAACCAAGGATAATTGTCATTTGGCATAAGTACAACGGGAGTGTCAAAACTTGGCATGGAGGGACACTTAAGTGCTAAAAGTTACAAACGATACACTTAAGTGCCAACGGCGAGAAAATCCAACCAAAATGCTGACATGGCATTTTTCCAACGATCTGGGATTGAAACGACGTCGTTTTTGGTGCTAATGTGGCCAAATAAGTCCAAAACGACGCTGTTTTGGCCAAACTATTTTTTTAATATAAATATTAATTAAATAATATTAAAAGCGAAAATTTAAAAAAAAAAGGGGGGGGGCAGCTGCCCGCCTGTGGCCGTCGCCCCATCGCCAGTGGGGCGGCGGCGACAGACGGGGAGGGTCGCCGACGCCTGGGCGAGGGTCGACGGCCACAAGCGAGCTGTTACCCCCCCTTTTTTTTAAATTTTCGTTTTTAGTATTATTTAATTAATATTTATATTTAAAAAATAGTTTGGCCAAAACGGCGTCGTTTTAGGCTTATTTGACCACATCAACACCACTCAATCCTAGATCGCCGGAAAAATGCTATGTCAACATTTTGGCTGAATTTTCTCACCGTTGACACTTAAGTGATCCATTTTGCTTCAATTTTGGCACTTAAGTGTACCGTTTGTAACTTTTGGCACTTAAATGTTCTTTCATGCCAGGTTTTAGCACTCTTGGGATCCGTATGTCATTGTTATTCTCATAAATAACCAAATGTGTACACCAAAAGTTGAGAATAACATTACAACTGAATAAGAGTTTTATACAACAAATGTCGTTCACATGACGACAAATTACATAATGGGACCTAATCCCATACTAACTACATAATCCTTATACTTCATTGATGGCATACCTTTAATCAAATGATCAGCTATTATCAATTAAGTGCAAACATGCTCAATGACCACTTTACTCTTCCTAACACGTTTTATGGCTAAATACTTTATGTCAATATGCTTACTTCGACTGCCACTTTTGGCATTTTTAGCCATAAAAACCGCAGTTGAATTGTCACAATATATTCTTAATGGCCTAAAAATAGAATCAACAATTCTAAGCCCAGAAATGAAACTCTTCAACCATACACCATGCGAGATAGCCTCAAAATAATAAACGAACTCAGCCTCCATAATGGAAGTAGCAGTCAAAGTCTGCTTCACACTCTTCCATAACATAGCTCTGCCAGCTAACATAAAAATGTATCAAAATGTTGATTTTCGAGAATCAATGCAACCAGTAAAGTCTGCATCCGAATAACCAACTACTTCAAAGTTGTCAGTCCGTCTATACATAAGCATGTGACCTTTGGTACCTTGAAGGTATCTAATCACTTTCTTTGCAGCTTTCCAATGGTCCATACCCGAGTTACTCTGATATCTTCCCAACATTCCAATAGCAAAAGCAATGTCAGGTCGAGTGCAAACCTGAGCATATATCAGGCTTCCGACAGCAAAAGCATATGGAATGTTTTTCATTTGTTCCCTTTCTAGATCATTATTTGGGCACTGGTTCGAATTGAACCTATCATCCTTCATAATGGTGCTATACTTAGTGAATAATCTTTCATCTAAAATCTCTTTAAGACCTTATTAATATAGGTTTCTTGAGATAGTTCTAAAACTCCTCGAGGTCTATCTCTGTGGATCTTAATGCCAATGACATAAAATGCCTCACCCATATCTTTCATGTCAAAGCTCTTAGAAAAAAATTGTTTCACCTCATGTATCAACCCCTCATCATTGGTTACAAGTAAAATATCATCCACATTTAACACAAGAAAACAAATTTTGCTCCTACTAACATTCTGGTATATACATTGATCCATGACATTTTCTACAAAATCGAATGAAGATATCATATCATAGAACCTTAAGTACAATTGGCGAGATGCTTGTTTCAAGCCATATATAGACTTCTAAAGCTTGCACACCAAATGCACACATTTACTAAAGAGGAATCATTTAGGTTGTTTCATGTTTATCTCCCCCTCTAGTTCCCCATTGAGGAATGCCGTTTTCACATCCATTTGATGTAATTCCATATCAAAATGGGTGATCAATGCCAAAATAATACGAAGAGAATCTTTCTTGAATATAGGAGAAAATGTCTCCGTGTAGTCGATTCATTCATTTTGAGTGAATCCTTCGGCAACAAATCTAGCTTTATATCTTTCAATGTTACCTAATGAGTCTTTATTAGTTTTGAAGACCCATTTACAACCAATGGCCTTTGCACCATCAAGCAACTCAACTAAATCCCAGACTTCATTTGATGCCATAGATCTCATTTCTTCCTTTATGGCATTGTACCACAAATTAGATTCATCACTACTCATGGCTTGTGAAAACATTTTAGGGTCATTCTCAGCTCCAATATTATAGTCAGATTCTTGTAGATACACAATATAATCACTAGGAATTGCTGCCTTCCTCATTCTAGTAGATCTTCTTAATGTTGTATCAACTAGTTGTTCAACAGTTTCAGCAGGTTGTGGAACTTCAATAGTTTGTTGTTCAATAGCTGGTTGAACTGTAGGGGCATTATGAACAACAACCAACTTAATACTTGAGGTGGAAGATTAAGTATATAAATGATCTTTTTCAGAAATAAGTTCTTTCAAATGATCATTCTCACTAATCAAGTCATGTTCAAGAAACTTAACATTTCTTGATTCCATAATCCTACTAGTATGAGATGGACAATAGAACTTGTACCCCTTGGACTTTTCAGCATATCCAATGAAATACCCACTTATAGTCCTTGGATCTAACTTCTTTTCTTATAGATTATAAACCCTCACTTCAGACAGGCATCCCCAAGCGCGTACATGTCTCAAACTTGGCTTCCAACCCTTGAATAACTCAAAAGGTATCTTTGGAACAGTCTTGGTTGGAACTCGGTTCAATATGTATATTGCTGTCTTAAGAGCTTCAGTCCACAAGAACTTATGAAGTTTAGAGCTACTAAGCATACTTTGCACCATGTTCAATAAAGTTCGGTTTCTTTTTTCTGCTACACCATTTTGGTCCGAAAAACCAAGCATAATGTATTGGGCACCTATCCCATTCTTTTGAAGAAATTCTGCAAATGGACCAGATGCTTGTTCATCCTCAGTGCATCTACCATAGAATTCTTCACATCTATATGATCTCACGATCTTAATTTTCTTACCGCATTATTTCTCTACTTCCGCCTTAAATACCTTAAAGGCATCTAATGTTTCATTTTTATTATGAAGCAAGTAGAGATACATGTAACGTGAGTAATCATTAATGAAAGAGATTAAGTATTTCTGACCATACGAGTCCATATTCGGACTACAAATATATGTATCTATGATTTCTAATATGTTTGTACTCCTCTTGGCACATTTCTTTGTTTTATTGGTTTGCTTTCCCTTTATGCAGTCCACACAAGTATCAAAATCAATAAAATTCAAAGTACTAAATATTCCATCATTTACTAATCGCTTAATTCTTTCTATGAAGATATGTCCCAATCTCCGGTGCTACAACATAGAGGAATCTTCATTCACAATACATCGTTTCACACCAGCATTATCATGAACATGCATCGCACTATAATAAGCATTGTCTTACAAATTAATTCGAAAAAGATCATAAGACAAAGTACCACTCCCAACAATTTCAGATTTAAACAACAAACTGAAGTTTGAGCCTGAAAAGTAAAAAGAGTAACTCAAATGTACAAGTTTTGAAACTGACATTAAGTTTCTAGAGAAACTAGATACATAAAAGGTCATTTTCAAATTCAAAACAAAACCACTATCAAGAACTAAACTACATGTCCTAATAGCTTCCACATGTGAGCGCATTTTGTTTCCCGTATAGATGCATTGTTCACTTCCCACTGGCTTCCTGTGGTTTTGAAAACCCTGCAAGGAATTTGAAATATGGATTATAGAATCGGAATCAATCCACCAAGTGTTGCAACTCACATCAGTTATATTAGATTCATAACAAACACAATAGATTGAATTACTTTTTTTCTCGAGTTAGGCTTGAAATCTGATGCAATCCTTCTTTATATGCCCATTTTTTCTACAGAAGAAACATTTGGATTCTTTCTTAATGTCAGCTTGGGGAGGTATTTTTACCTTTTCCCTTATTCTTGCCATAACCCTTATTCTTTCATTGTGTTGCTAAATGAACACTTTCTCCCGATTCCATAATCAGCCTTTCTTCCTCTTAAACACACATGGTCATAAGTTTATTAATTGACCATTTATTCTTATGTGTGTTATAAGAGATCTTGAAAGGTGCATACTACTGTGGAAGAGTATTCAGGATGTAATACACAAGAAAAGACTCAAATATCTCAACCTCAAGGTTTTTCAATTGAGCTGTAATATCCCTCATCTTCATGATGTGCTCACGCACACCTCTAACACTAGTGAGTTTTGTAGATGAAAACTTTATAATCAGAGTCATAGCATGTGCTTTTTCAGAATTCTCAAACTACCTATCAATGGCTTCCAATAAAGCCTTAGCATTGCTATATTGAGCAACCGAACCACGGATACTATAAGACAATCTTGCCCTTATAAACATCACACTAAGGCAGTTGGACTGCTTCCATTGTTCATAAAGGGCTATCTCAACTGCAGTGCTTGTATTAGTAGGAGCAGATGGTTCGTCTTTCCTTATAACATAGTCAATTTCCATGCACCCCAATTGAAGAATAATTAACTCATTCCAAACTTTATAGTTTTCACCATTCAGCATGGGAACATCACTCTTAAATTCAAAAAAATTCACAGGTTGCAAAACTGCATATTAAATAATCATGCTTATGTTACAAAATATGAGGCAAAATTTACATAAATCATGCTTTACCAATTTAAAACATGGCACAAGATATGAATTGCATAACATAAAAATTACCTATGGGCTAAGTTTATAATTTAAATAGATTCATAATAACTTTATGAAGAAATTATCATATTATATTACTTTCCTTAATCCCTGTGGGTAAATTAAGAATAAATAATATGATATTTCAATCTAATTAATCATATTAATATAATGAAAATTCCTATGAGATAAAATTCATCATATTTATAAGATTAATTACGATCAATGTCCATTTCCAAATGTGATCCGAAGCTCTTAATATATAATTTAACTAATTAAAGATGCTGTGGCTACTCTCTAATTAATTAAAAATATATCGATCACTAGACATTTTAATTTCATACATAAAAATACTCACAAAATGCATCAAGGGTAGAATGGTAATTTAACACCACAAGGGCAAAACAATAAATACATTAATCAGTGGAAAAAAAACAATAAATGCATTCGCCCAAGGACAGAACCGTAAATTAAAATGGCAAGGGGCAAAACCATAATTTCAACAAAAGGGCAAAACGGTAAAACAGCGGGTCCACGGCCAGGGTGTGTGCAGTGCACGCACCTGCCCTTGTGCAAGCACATGGCACTCACGCGCCTTCTTCACCACGCAGGCAGCTGCGTGCACGTGGTGCCTACGCACCTTCTGCCTCCACGCAAATGACCGATTTTCGATCGACTTTTCGCCATCTCCGCCACTATTCCGCCATCCATTTCATCTCCGACAGCCCATCTTAGACCAAATAATTAGTGGGTGTCGGAGAACACATCGATGCGACCACATGGACCCAAACATCGGCAAAAATGATTAAGAAATTGGTCTGAATCAAGCAAAATCCCTTTTATGCAAACCCTTAGCCACTGCGACTTCCGCCACTCGATTAGCCTCCAATGGTCACTAATATGCCGGAAAAATTACAGGCATTCTACCCCATGGCGGTGCGACCGTACTGGTCCAAAGTTGGGTGATAGGTTGCAAGAATTTCACCAGAAACGACAGATTTCTCTCTTAACCCCATTTTTCCGATTTACTGTTCATTTAAAAACCGAAAAAGGCACTTGAAAATTCGCAAAAACAAGGCAGAGGTACTAACATGCTCTGATACCAAATGTAAGAAGATCAAACAGAATGTTCTTCTCATGCTTGATGAACAAAATTCAAGCACAATTAGAGTTTTATGTGGAAACAGGGTCGAAAATAAATCTAACCTCTAGCCATCGTTCGAGTTGCGTTCATCGAAAATCCACAAGAACTTCACAGCAATCCGACCGCGATTAGGGCGCACTCTACTAACCCAATCCCCTCATGTACTAATGGTGTATTCCAAATAAGAGGGTTTGTGTTAGACATTGTGTTCTTGCCCTTTAAAATTGAACGCTCATCTTTATAAACCGTCTCCCATCAAGATGGTTACTGAATGAGCGGTTGTCACGACAAAGTACGAAGCGTGGAAAAAACCGCATGTGAAATAACCGTTCGTCAAAAGTAAAAAAGTGGGTCAATGTTAATGATAAATTTTATTTAAAATTATACCCAAAAATGTGAGATCACATATTAATATTACAATTGGAATTTCGATTTTGAATCTACAAGAAACAATCATTGTGCCCTGCAGAGGAACTACTTGCGGAGTTATGCGGAGTTCCAATCTCCCTGCTCGCAAATTTCCTGGCTGACCAGATGGCAGCGTTGGGGCTCCTATAAGTTTTAGAGGGGATTTACCCTCCGCAACTAAGACAAGTCGTGCCATTATAACATGACCAGGCATGCGGCCAAGGCCCTTGAACTTTAATAAGTCCAGGTATACGCCTTTGCGGCGAATTCCATTTGTCAATTTATGATCAAACCCCGTAGGAGTCACCTTCGAGTTTCCAACGGCGAATCTACCAAACGGGTCATTCATCATGTTGCCGACAGAACAGATTATCGGACTTCACTTCTCCTCTTACAGATGACATTGATTGCTGGCAATTTTCTAGTGCCAAATGACCGGTTGTCCTCCCGCACGGCAATTCACCACTGATTAGCTGCTTTTTATGGTGCTGATCTCTATAGAGTTTCATATATTACATATTGCTTCATGTTCTAGCACAAATGTCGAATACCGTGTCCTTGTACAGAGTGTAGAATTTAGCATGAATTCAAAATACACCGTGCGGTATCGATATTAACAATGTCAGCTCCCCCATAATTTGTCACGAATCGTCTTCACCGTGCTTGTGCCACACTTTTTGGAGATTGATTTAGATTTTGCAAAGGGGAAGGGTACTAGGGTGACCATTTATCTATCTCCTTATTTGCCTCTTTTCAAGATCAACGTGTCATAAATCAATTGGACCCTCAGATTACTAATATGTTCAATGTGTTTTGAAATTTAACATACACATTAGAGGCCCAATTTCTCATATTAGCACACGTAAAAATATCAATATTTGGACCATCAACTCAGATTTAAATTCGCTCCTTACTTATTTCATGATGGTGGGGTATCGAAAAATTGATCGACCACGCATGTGAATCCACAAAACCACATCCAACGGAGAGGGGCATCATTTTCGGCCATCTAAGAGTCCCCACCACTCATAGGTTCATTTTTCATCGTCGATGGAATTTCAGAAGCATCTCAAGTCGTTGAACGCAACCTCGTATTCATGTTGGACACAAAATATGTCTGGTTTCCGGCTAATACCGAGAAGAACGTGCAATGACGTGGTCAAACCGGGCATCTAGCCACTCTCTCCATTTGATAATTCTTACTTTAATTTCGTCCGTGATAGGCCCAATGCTGTTCTTCAGACAGAGCAGTCTTATCCCTATCATCACTATCACCATTCATTAAACTGCTACATTAGTCTGGGAGAATGAAACATAAAACAATGCAAAAAAATGTCAAAATCTCACAAAATCCATGGTGTTTTTCTACCGCTCCAAGCAAGTTCACCGGCAAAGGAGCTTAATTCAGGAAAAATAATGGGCGTAAAATTTGGGGTATTCGTCATATTTGGCAAACTGATTGCTATTGGCTATAAGCACGTTTTTGCCACCCCTCTCAACATGTCACCGCCAAAATTACGTTTATCTTGTGCGACTAAGTTTTCATTTCCATATCGGAGTACGTTAAATCGAGTCCTTGCATTAGCATTATGCCACATTCATTTCTCGCAATAAACTTTTTCATATAGTGTTCTATGTTTTTTCACTTTTATAATGTCTTAAATCGTCGATGCATTCTGCTAATGTTAATGGAATAAACAACGTCAGCCTTCCTTGCGAGACTCATGAGGTGACTACTGAGAAGTGCATAGACCTCGTCGTTCGGAGATTTGCCTCGGGAACACTCAATATCTAAACTACTTTTTTTTGGTCATGATATCTTAACTATTCAAATGCAGGATTTAGACAATATAGGATCAACACGCTTATCAGCGTTTGAAGGAGCACATCCATGGGTGACATTTCTCTGTCGATCACTGCATTTTAAATCATTAGAGCATAAATTGGTCACCGATATTAAATGCTGGAGAAGAATGGCCATGTTCATATGAAGAATTCGTTCAATTTTTGCCCATTTTATATCTATTACAACAGCGATGTCATTGTCCGTGAGCAATAGGGTAAGAGGACCCGTTCCTTAGAGATACACGGTTGTTCAGCAATGTGAATGCCACACACACCCACTTTCCCTTTCTTTTTTCATTAATATCATGGAAAACTCTGAATTAGTACATATATAATAAATTTATTTTAAATTAATTTTTTAACTACAAAAAATTCTAACTAATACATTTATGATAAATTTACTCTATTGATTTCTGTTAAATTAGATTAATACCACAAAAAATCACAAATGGGTTTATTTGTGACAAATAAAGGGTAAAACCCTAAACTAGCACATCTATCAACTATCATATGTCATTTAATTTAGCAATTTAATGATAAAATTTAATGGAAACTAGCGGAGGTATATTTGTTACAAGTGTACAAGTTTGGGATTTTTAGTGGTCAAAAAATTATTGAAGTTATGCCGAATTTGACAACTTGAACTCCTCGAGTGCAAGAACCTGCACCAGATTCCACAGCTTCCCTCTGGTTTGAAGAAACTCACAATTAGTGATTGCTATCTTCTTGAAGTCGTTGACCTTTCCAACTTGGGGAGTTTGTTAGAGCCAAGTCGATCCAACAATCAGATTTGTGATATTCAAGGGCTTGAAGGTTTAGCATCGTTACAATACTTGGAAGTGGACAACGGCAAGTCAAGCAAGTTCAGCGGGCTCGAAAGACTGAAGAATCTACGGCTCTTGCACCTTGGGATGCGTCTCTTCCTTCAAACATTACCCAATTTATCTAACTTCAAAAATCTCCAGGACTTTGAGCTGTGGTGCTGTCCGGAACTGGTTGAGATTGAAGGTCTTGACAGGATGGAATCACTAGAAAGGCTTGATATCGAAGGCTGCGGTTCCCTGCAAAGCTTACCTGATCCATCTTACTTGAAGAAGCTGAAGATGAATTGGCGGCAAGAAAAAGCTTGAAGAAATTTGTCATCAAAATGCTACGAGATCAATTTACGATGATTGTGCACACCTGATTTTTAATCGAAATTTTAAGCAAAATGGGCCATTTAGGTAGTTTTCTTTAATCAAAAGTATGAATAAATGAAACCAAATGAAAATGCACAAAATTTAAAAAATAATAAGTAATAAAGAAAGGTTTAATTCGGTCCCTGTCCCAATTGCAAAGTCCACAAGAAAAGCCTAGTTTAATTCGCCTTCAGCCCGAGTCCTATCTCGCATGATTTTTTCTAGACGTCTGGCTCTGACAGAATGGGTTCTGATCGCCAAAGAAAAAAAAAAAGGAGAGATTTCCTTCTCCGTTGCGTTGAATTCACCACAGTCAAGCTCCATAGCCGGCCACTTCGAGCTCAACGACAACCACACCGGGAAACAGAGCATCATACGCGCACACCGGATGCATGACGATCCTCTCTCGAGGAGAGATTTGTGGATTCGAATCACAATTTTTGACGTCTTTTAGCATATTCCAATGGCTGTCGCTAATGCCGTTGGCCATTTCACCGTCGCACTGAGTTTGTCCTGTTCGACTGTGTCTTCAGATCCAAGAGTCCGAAAAGAATCTAATTCATGTTTGATTCTCCACTACCAGCTCCGATCTTCACTGGAAAAACTTCCACAAGTTCCTTTACGGATTTGGTCCCCCATCGTTGCATAGATTCGGTTCACTGATAAGGTAAAGTGCTCGCTCTGTTTCCTTCGAAATGGAGAACTTGAATTCGCAAATTTGATTATATAAGAACTGAACTTTTTTCGAGGCTATCTAATGATTGCGTACGTGTTTCAAGTTTTACATGATGCTTTGGGTGTAGTTTTACTTAATAAGATTGACATTCGGACTGCTTGCTTGGAGTGCTTGCTAGGTGTTTGAATAATTGTCTGAGTGAAGTCTATACTTGTGTATATGCTATTTTTGTTCCCGTTATACGTTCGCTAGCTTCTTTTTTGTTGCATATAAGTTCATATGAATCAGTTCTTTAAGTAAATTAGAAGCGTGTGAGCTCGCAACCTTTGTGCGACCGATTGAGTTAGAGAGCCTGTTCCCGTTAGATTGAAATCATTGTTTGCTGGCTTCACACTGATTGTTCTTCGTTATGGTACAAGATCCATCATTGACATTGGAATGGCCTGTGCAATTTTTTCTCTTATCAGAGATCTTGAAGCCAATCAAGTGCACGTTTTTCTTTTATATTCTTCTTTTTCATCCTATTAAATG
This sequence comes from Corymbia citriodora subsp. variegata, assembly GCA_014858505.1. NCBI lineage: Eukaryota > Viridiplantae > Streptophyta > Magnoliopsida > Myrtales > Myrtaceae > Corymbia > Corymbia citriodora. Next base: position 15,663,306 of record CM026412.1, read on the forward strand.
CAGATTTGAGATCCAAAATTAACAGAACACAAGAAATTGAGGGGTTACTTTAGTTGAATTAAGATCAAACAAAGGTCCGACATTTAATTAGCCAAAATCATCTTTAACAACCTATCCAATTCTACCTATATTGTATTTCTTTGAAGATTTTATAAGCCATACTAAACTCTAATAGTTTAGAGAAGTCTAAGCTTATCACAAACTACAAGTACCAAGTTTTAAAACAAGAATAAAGAGTTTCTAGTTCGTAGTCTAATAGAAGCGTAAATTTGGTCAATATTATTGAATTAACTAATTCGTATTTTTAGTTAAGTAAATTTTGTCTAACTGCAATATGTGCTGCAGAATATGCTGATGTTGGCATTACAAGAGGGCAAAGTCAATATATAAAGCTTGAATAGTTCAGATACTTGGATTAAGTTTGCTATCATCATAAAATTGTGATCTAGCTTCACCGGCCATTGAGAATGTACTTGTGCCACGACACACATCTTTGCGCAGGCGAATACAGCTCCCATCCAAATACATGCCAGCATGCACAGACCCTGTTGTTAGGAACATATCACCCATCACTAGAAAGTCAAATGCTAGCAACTATGGCCTCATCCAATACTCGATGCAACCATCTAACAACTTTGAATTGAGATATTAATAAATACACTAGAGCACATGAAATGTCATAGATGATTCGACTATTCCGATTCGATTTCACATGACATGACCTACCTCACCCTGATTTGTGTCCCTTTATGCCCCTAGTCAGTCTCTTTTGACCATGGTCAAAGTTTACTCCATGTCAATGCCATGTCATGCCAATGACTAGTCCAAAAATCCACTCCGCCATGCTAATCAGTGGACTTAACCAGCAAGAGGCATTCATGACCTAGTTGAATCATGTCCATACCATTGCTCTTCCGGTTTAGTCCAATTTCTAATATATTTTGACCTTTAGATTTTGATGTCAGTTTTGTGTGTTATATCTTCTAGAATTGAGATTTCCTTGGGTCATCTTGACTACCTTGTATTCGTGTTTACACTGGGGAAAATCAGGGACACTCAGAAAAGTTTTATTAGTGGGAAAACCTAATAGAAAATAAAAAGTGAATGCATGTATTGATTCATATATTAAATATAGTAGTCATGTGCTTGAAATAGAATGATGAGTAAGATTTTAATAGATTTTTCTTATATTTTGCACTTAAACATTCATAAGTTATATATTTATTTGCTGAAGTTCTCAATCATGGAGGAAAAAAATAATTAAAAAAAAAGTGAGGGCACTATTGATAATTATTTTTCAAAATGACGTAATATATTTTCTTCACAGGATAGTGGGGGCAACTGCCCCCGACTTTGCAAACGTAGGTCCATCCTCGGAGAAATTGATGCTGCTCACTCAAATTATATAAACAATCTTAAGTGGTTCTACTAAAGTTTAAAGGCATGGTCTCTTGAACAGGTGTTATAATGTTATAGTATACTATAAGATAGTATGGATTAATTATACAATTTTTTCTTCTTTTGCTAGGCGACTAGGACTATCTGATGCTTATGATTGCATCGATGCTTGAGTTGGATGAGACCATTGGAAGTCAGAGTTGGCTTTAAACATCAAGCAATTACATAAGAGTTTTCAAGTTGCTACAATTCAAAATAATCATATGAACTCGAACAATTGTGTGTTGATTGAAGTGTTGTAACCCATAGAGAGAGAGATTGATTTGGGAGATTGGATTAAATTAAATGCAATCATCTGCGTCTCCTACAAGTTGTGCTGGTCAAATACGTTGTCTTCTTACTAATACTATTTATGAGTACATTGATCAAACTTGTCAATATTATTTCCTTTCATTTTGATATTCCCACCCCTCTTTTCTCTGTTTTGCTATGTCATGTATATGTCGTATGCATTCAAAATTATTAAAAGAACAATCAATTCTAGATTTTCAAGAAAGGTCATGGAAACTTGATGGATGAGAAAATGTAAATTCGTTTGTAGTTACTTTCATGACTGATCCTTTTATTTTTGTTGAGGGCTGGGAAAGAG
>CM026412.1:15665452-15696322 GCA_014858505.1 Corymbia citriodora subsp. variegata
CAGCAAACAACGATTTCAATCTAACGGGAACAAGCTCTCTAACTCAATCAGTCGCACAAAGGTTACGAGCTTGCACGCTTCTGATTTACTTAAAGAACTGATTCATATGAACTTATATGCAACAAAAAAGAAGCTAGCGAACGTATAACGGGAACAAAAATAGCATATACACAAGTATAGACTTCACTCAGACAATTATTCAAACACCTAGCAAGCACTCCAAGCAAGCAGTCCAAATGTCAATCTTTTTAAGTAAAACTACACCCAAAGCATCATGTAAAACTTGAAACACGTACACAAGCATTAGAGTAGCCTCGAACAAAGTTCATTTCTTATATAATCAAATTTGCGAATTCAAGGTCTCCATTTCGAAGGAAACAGAGCGAGCACTTTACCTTATCAGTGAACCGAATCTATGCAAAAATTGGAGACCAAATCCGTAAAGGAACCTCTGGAAGTTTTTCCAGTGAAGATCAGAGCTGGTAGTGGAGAATCAAACATGAATTAGATTTTTTCGGACTCTTGGATCTGAAGACACAGTCGAACAGGACAAACTCAGTGCGACGGAGAAATGGCCAACGGCGTTAGCGACAGCGATTGGAATAAGCTAAAAGACGTAAAAAATTGTGATTCGAATCCACAAATCTCTCCTCGAGAGAGGATCGTTATGCATCCGGTGTGCGTGTATGATGCTCTGTTTCTCGTTGTGGTTGTCGTTGAGCTCGAATTGGCCGGCTATGGAGCTTGACTGTGGTGAATTCAAGGCGACGGAGAAGGAAATCTCTTTTTTTTTTTTGCGATCAGAACTCATTCTGTCGGAGCCAAGACGTCTAGAAAAAATCATGCGAGATATGACTCGGGCTGAAGGCGAATTGGACTAGGCTTTTCTAGTGGACTTTGCAATTTGGACAGGGACCAAATTAAACCTTTTTTTATTACTTTTTTTAAAAAAAAAAATTTGTGTATTTTCATTTGGTTTCATTTATTCATACTTTTGATTAAAAAAAACTACCTAAATGGTCCATTTTGCTTAAAAGTTCGATTAAAAATCAGGTGTGAACAATCATTGTAAATTGATCTCGTAGCATTTTGATGACAAATTTCTTCAAGCTTTTTCTCGCCGCCAATTCATCTTCAGCTTCTTCAAGTGAGATGGATCAAGTAAGCTTTGTGTGAGATGGATCAGGTAAGCTTTGCAAGGAACTGTGGCCTTCGATACCAAGCCTTTCTAGTGATTCCAATCTGTTAAGACCTTCAATCTCAACTAGATCCGGATATCACCATAGCTCAAAGTCCTTGAGATTTTTGAAGTTAGATAAGTTGGGCAATGTTTGAAGGAGGAGACCCATTTCAAGGTGCAAGAGCCGTAGATTCTTCGGTCTTTCAAGCCCACTGAACTTGCTTGACTTGCAGTTGTCCACTTCCAAGCATAGCAACGATGCTAAACCTTCTAGCCCTTAAATATGACAAGTCTAATTGCTGGATATAGGGGTGATCGGGTCCAGAATGGATAGGGTTCAGATCTAGACCTTATATCCTGTTATAACCAGTTTCTTTTTTTTGGACCCTATACCCTACCATGTTTTTATTGGACCCTATTTTTCCGGTTTGAGAACAGGGTCAATCCTATTTTATTGGAACCTGTTTTGCAACAGTTCGATATCCTATACGGCTTTGAATTTTATATTAATTAGCGAAAAAATAACAACGTAATCCTTCTAAAGACTCGAGTTGCAAACTTATGGCAAGTATGCTATCCCACACACGGCTCTCTTGGCCTTAATAGGGATTGCCTGGTAGCCAACAAGTTGCTTCTCAAGCCTTGAGCTTAGATCATAGTAATCTCAAGGATATCGAAAATTCTGATGCACAGGATCTCCTAAGGGCAAGTGCAGAATATACTCTAGGATTTTTCTCAATCATAGTGTTTGTTCAGAACCATCGTTCTGGACTAGAAGAGAATGGAAGTGTTTAGAAGATCATGTTGGAAGTAGAGTACACAACACACTTCTTATTTCACTCTCTGGTTTTTACAATGAGGGCCCCTTGCTCTTATATAGGCAGAGGAGGATACAAGTGACAAGAGTAGGCAGACTGGCCATGCTCGGGCATAATTATAGGAACAAACTAGCCACTTATGGGCTACACGCATAGGGAGATCTAAAGAAATCCCGTGCCAAGTTATAAACAGTGTTTTTCCGCCTGGTGCTATAGTGAATAGGGAGCTAGATGAACAGTAAAAAAGTGAACAGTGATCGGTGAACAGTGTTTTCGGACGGCTTTTATTTGTCTTGTCCGTCTCTAGCATTATAATCATAGTCTGAGTCATCAGAGCTATGATGAGCTAGCTGTTCTTTGAGTAGAGCATTTTCATCGATGTCTGATGGATTGGAGCTTCCGTCTTTTTCTCTTTTGAAAGCACGGATGAAATGCTCAATTTCTTCTATCAACAAGTCGGGTGGACGGGAGGAGCTTGCATCGAAAGAGCTAGAAAAGGGGGCGTAATTTTGGATGTCTCCCCATGGGTCTTGTGAGAGTGGTCCCCCCCAAGGATCATAGGGGGTGGAGGAGCTTGGATTGTTCTGTCGAAAAATCTGGAGTGCTTCTTGGATCTGGTCTCTCGTGGGATCCCAAGCTGCAAGGTGGTCCCAGGAGGCAGGGACCTGTGCGGAAATCCATGCTTCTGGTGGGCTGATGCGATTCTCTTGACATAGGATCCTTTGGAGCTCTCGTGACGCAGGTCTGCTGGTGGAGATGGAGTAAGGAAGCGTCTGGTGGATTCGTGCAAATTCTTGGAAAACCTGGGGCTTGTAACTTGAAGTTCCTGCAGGAGAGGGTTTGTCAGAAATCCATCTAGTGGGATGGCAATATATCCATGGTCAGTGGAATAAGACAACAGTGTGTCTTTTTGGTTCAAGCCTTCCTTGACGATTCTGGATTTTGAAGAGTTCCTTCTAGTACTGGTGAGGTTTAAACCATGCGAAAATATCCAATAGATATTTCTGGTTTTGATCATGATCAGCTGCGTCCTTGATAAAAACCTGCAAAATTTTCTCAGTGGGAAATTCAATGGCTATGGTGTACAAGTTGAACAGGTACCAAAATAACCATTTTAAGTCTTCTAGGAATTCATTATTAGGAGACCATCTGAGAGGATGAATAAATGGATAATCTGGATGGAGTCCATCTGGTCTGAGCATCAATCCACCATGCTCTCGGAAGATTCGGAGATGATATTCCCACATGAGTTCAGGAAGCCTTTCTTTTACGACATTGTGTTGAACGGCCCATGCAATATCGGGGGGGTATTTAAGACTTGGCCAACCACATTGCATGTCAGTGATGCGGTATGTTTATGAGAAAGGTTCCTTCTTGACATACATGTTGATTGCTTGAGTCGATTCTTTTGGTCTGGATAAGAAGTCAGCTAGGACATTCTTAGTTCCTGGAATATGTTTGACTTCAAAGGAATACTTGGAAAACCATTCAGCCTATCGAAGCAGCTGTGGATGGGGAACTTGCTTTTGTTTGAACTTAAGCATTTGAGGGAATAAGAACATATCCATTTCAACAAGAAAATGGTGTCCAATGAGGTAGAATTCGAACTTCTTGATGCCGTACTTAACTGCAAGTATTTCCTTGAAGGTGGAGTGGTAATGGATTTCTGCTTGAGAGAATCGTCCACTTTTGTAGGCACAAATATGCCTGATCCCATCAATTTCTTCGAAAAGAATAGCTACCCAGTATTTGTCGCTGGCATCAGTTTGGAGAATTCGTTTACCAGTGGATGGGATTTTCAAAGGAGGAAGGTGTTGTAGGAGTTGTTTAAGCTGAGAGACAGCTTGAGTTTGCTTGGGTCCCCATAGAGGAGGATTCTTTTTGAGCATTCGCTGGAGAGGTCGAAGGTGTTTGGAAATGTGAGGAACAAAGTCTCACAGATAATTCACAATGCCAAGAAATTGCTGAACTTGTTTAGGATTGAGATCCTTTTCAGGAAATTTCTGAAGTTCATCAACAATATGAGGTTCAGGTAGTAGGTTCCTTCTTTTAGGTGCATGCCAAGGAATTCAATTTCCTTATGGATAATAATCATTTTTCTCTGGGAAAGCATAATTCCATGCTTTTTGACAATAACAGCAAATTGTGTCAAAAGGTGAGAATGAGATTGTTCATCCGAGCTGAACAGAAGGATGTTGTCAATATAGATTTGGGAGTTTGGAAGGATGGGCTCAAATATTTTGCACATAGCCTTTTGAAAAAGGGAATGTGCAGTTTTGAGGCCAAAAGAGACAATCGTCCATTGGAAGTGTTGGTTCGGAATACAGAACCCTGTTTTGGGTCTGTCTGCTGGGTCAATACCCAATTGCCAAAATCCTACCTTAAGATCGAATTTTGAATAGATTTTTGCTTGGGCAAGGCTAAGAAAGAGAGAATTTCGATGGGGTAATGGGAATTTATCATCCTGAAGGAATTGATTCAGAGGTCGGTAGTTAATTACTAACCTCATCTTTCCACAGTTTTGGTCGGCCCGCTTGTTGATATAGAATGCTTCACGTGCCCATTGGGAATCCGATGGTTCAATGAGAACTTGCGCCATTAGGTCTGCACATTCTTGTTGAGCAAGTGCGAGATGTTCTGGGCTCATTCCAAAATGGCTGGCTTTTGTGGGATTTATGTCTTCATTCTTTTTGAAAGGAAGTTTGACATAGAAGAGATAATTTTTCCATAATGGTTGAGTGCAGATTTGGGCAATCTGGGAATGTGTCTCAGCACAAGAGAAGAGTAGGCTTTGGATGATTGGGTCCAGTTTGGCTGGTTGAAGAGCATAGAATCGTTTAATGTCCACAAATTCTTTGAATTGGTTCTTAAAACGGAGACCATGAGAAAGGATTTTGAGCTTAGGAAGTTGAGTTAAAATATCCCAGCCAATAATGATATCTTTGTCCGGAGACCTGGAACCAATGACTTTGGTGGTAATAAAACACTGGGGAAAAAATTGGATGGTGATAGGTTTACTCCGATACTTTGTAGCAAAAGTGTCACCAGAAACAGAATTGAAATACCTGGTATATGGTTTCCAAAATTCTTCTGGGAGAATGTTCGTGTCTAGTATAGTAGAACTTGCTCCAGTATCGATGAGTGCCACTAGAGGGATTGGTTTATGGTATTTGGACAAGAGGATATGAATGGGAATGTAGGGATGATGGACGGGTTTAGTGATATAGATGTCCGGAGGAGAATCAGGGAAGAAAGTAAAGATATCATTTTCAGAATCTGAAACCGAGGCTGAATCTGAGCTATATGTCTGAATAGCATAGAGAGTTTTTTTCGGATGGTTGATCGTCTAAGGAGAAGATGGACTCAATATCAGAATCATCAAGTTGAATGATAGTGTTTTTGGCGATTTTGTCAATCAGATGGCTCCCATGCTTTTTTGCCTTTGGACAATTTTTTGCAAAATGTCATTTTTTTATTGCAGACATAACATCTATCTTTGTTTCTCTTCTTGGAGGAGCGATGATGGCTTTTCCGCAAAAATTTCCATCTGCCTTTGCTTTTTCCTTTGCGTGTCTTCTTGAAAGAAAACCGTTTAAAGTGTCTCTTCTTTTTGCATCCTGTGCAGGAATGATCTGAGCAATCCTTGGGACATTTGATCTTCAAACCGAATTTGAAACATGCCTTGTCAAGATACCTGTTTTCTTTGAAATAACTTCGGAAAGCTTCTCTTCGGAGGCAAAGTTCTTCTATAGCAATATGAACAGCTTGCTGGATTTTGCCAAGAGTAGCCTCTGTTAGGCTTTTCTGTCTTTGTTGGAGAGTTTTTTCTGCAACTTGGCTGAGTTCTCTTGGGATAGATGCCAAGAAAATAGGCTTGAGATTCCAATCTGCACCAAGTAAGTAAAATAACTTGATCATAACTTGGAAGTGTCGGTCAAGGTCTTTGCGCCTTAATGAGCAACATTTTCGTTCGAAGAACTCCTTTCTTTTGAGTTTTTTGGAATCTTCAAGCTTGCCAATGAAGTACGTATGGATAATCCGGATAGCATTATCCAAGGGCTGCGTTAAGAGGTACATCTGATCTTGTTCTGATGCAGTATGCCACTAGTCTTTAAGTGCTCCTGTAAACCGGTTGGTGAATTCCAAAAGAATATCATAAGTGCTAGGTTCAAAAATATGCCTAGTAGTGAGCTAGGCATGGAATTCTTGGAGCCTATCAGGCCACTTATAATATGGGATGTCATCCAGGGTGAAGTAGACTTTGGATGATGATGCAGTAAAAGTTTGGGTTGCATTAGGTTGATCCTGGTGGTGTATTTCAGGCTCAGAAAGTATTTCTTCGTCCTTGACACTATTTGCCATAAACAAGGTTTCTTCCGAAGAAGATGATCCGATAAGAATATTAGATTCGGATTCAGATGAAGTCTCATCCTGTCTTGTTTTGAATGGTTTAATAACAGTAATTGAAGGAACCTGGTGTCGAAGGAAGCTTTCGAGTGGACTGGAGATGGTCAAGGTAGCAAGTGGTTGATTACCAGAAGGGGGTTCTAGTTCTGGAGTACCGGGTGATGATACTGAAGACTCAGTGGGAGCTGGTGATTTTTTCTGCTTTTACTTAAGCTTGCGTAGCTTCTCACGAAGAATCAAGAAATTGTTCTGAGGAGGTGGGGCAGCAGAACTTAGAACAGCAGCAAATGAGGAGGACGCCCCAAGTGGAGTAGACTCAGGTTTTGATGGTAGGGAATGAGAAGGAAAGAAGGATTGGTCAACAACAGGAGGGAATGTCTGTTGACTCTTGAGGATGTGGATTTATCGTCTGAGCTTTTCAATTTCTAGTCTTTGGTCTTCTAGATAGTGACTGGGGGGTGTTTACTTGGTTTCTAGCAGATGAAGCCTTTTCTGGAAATCTTTCAGCATTTTGCAAGACAGTGCCTTATTCTGGTCGACACGTTCAAGTCATGTAGACATAGTTTCAAGGATCTCGTTTTGAGCCAAGGCATTCTCAGTTTGCCAATTTAAGACAGTTTCAGTAGCAGAAGGCTGCTTACGTTGTCCTTGGGCATCAAGGCCAATAGGATTAGGTATCTTGGGTGAATGTTGATACTTTTGGTGAGGGTCTGAGAATTTTTCCAATGGAGGAAACTTCCGAGTCTTGCTAGACTCAGGTTCTTTGGCTTCAAGAGGGGGAAAGTCGTCTGGAGAAAATATGCATATGCTGGGTAGAACAGGAAGTGGATTGGGCTGGTCTGGGTAGATTTAGGGGACAAGATGGGTTCTTTTTTACCCATTTCTGGATGGGTTTGTAGAAGGGCGAAGTGATCATGGGTTTGGCTGATGGTGTCTGAGGAGAAGGTGCCGATTTGTAGGGAGGTGGAGGTGAGGTTACTGCAGGAGATTTGGGTGGCCCATAAGAGACGATAAACTGGTATTTGCCACCGTTTTCTCCGAGAGGTCCAACAGTTGGATCTCCATCAAGATACCATTGGTAAAGTGTATCTTTTTTCTTCTTCTTCTTTTTGGAAGAAGGCCTATCATCTTCATCTTCAAACTCTGTCCAGGAAGAACAAGCACAGTTATGATCCCAAAAACAATGTCCTGTAGGATCTGTGAAGAAGTGGATCGGTTGGCCTTGTGGACCAAAAGAGTGGACGTATTGTTTGTTGTCTGGTTCACATGAAACTGGGTCAGTAGGACAATGAGTGAAGTGGAGAATGGTGGGAAAGATTGAGGAAGGTTCCTCTTTAGCTTTGCCGAATTTGATGGTAACAATGCCATCTTTCTTCCGGGTGAACTGAGGTTCACTGGACTGGACTGGTTTGCAACTTTGATGGAGTTTTTCATAGTTGGTAACTCAACTGTCAGGGAGAAGCTTAACAAGCTCGTTCCTCGGAATCTGGCGAGGAACATGGATGCAAGAGGTCTGGTCATGGTCGACCGAGATAACGAGAGCATCTTCAGAGTTTGGAATGTTGAGATCAATGGCATGGTTCTGGACACGGTAGATCATTTGGTAGTGTAAGGTAGCAGCAATTGATCCAGGAGTCTAAGGGGCTCCGGTAATTTGTAGCTAAACCTTCAAAGCAGTAAGCAAGTTGGGGTCTGCAAGAGCAATGTTGAAATTAGGAAAGAGTGTAACAAAGACAGTTCCCGCATTCATTGTTGTCTAGATGGTGCCAACACAAGTTTGCTAGTATTCCAAAAATCTAGTGTCTAACAGGGCTATTCTTGCAGTAACCAGTAGGCCCTTTTGGCCATGGAAGGTTAGAACAAGACAAATGGCTCCAAAGTGGAGATGAGTGTAGCCTTGTTTGATTCATTGGGATGGAAATTCAGGTGGTATATGGAGAGTGACAAACTGTTCTTGTTCAGTTGCTTGGATGGGGTGCTGATCAAATCGTGAGGATTGAACATACTCTTTTACAGTACGAGGAGTATGTTTGATGAGGTGTTTGATAGATCGAAGAGGAGAGAATGAAGGTGGTTTTGCAAAAGCGGTATAAGGGTTCATCATGGGAAGTTGGGTGTCTGAGATCTTACTATCCTCTGTGAGGTAAGCAACCTCATAAAGATAGTCTATCTTTGAACATGAAGACTTGCGAAGTTCAGGAGGAGGCTGAAGAAAGAGAAATTGGAAGAGAGGGAGGGGATGAATAATGCATAAACATTAGCAATAAATATGGATCTAATATTAGTTTTATTTTCACAAATACTTCTGATATGATCTAATTTGTTTACTCATGTGTATGCGACAGAACTCTTATTAAGATGACATCTTTCTTGAGTTGAACTGAGAATACTTTAATTAGTGTTACAATAGTTAGTAGCACTTGTCCCGCGGTTATAGTAATAATTGAAAGTGGGACCATTAAAAAAGAAAAACAATGCATGAGAACAGTTTTTTTTGACAATTCTCCTTTAACGAAGACAAAGAGACTCAAATGCACTATACAGAGAGAGAATTTTTTTTTAACAGGGTAAAAACCGATTCCCGGTGGGTCTTTGCTTGGACTCTGTTCCCGGACCGGTTTCAACTAGTTCCCAAAAACTGGAACTGGTTCTCGGACCAATTTAATCGAGAACCGGTTCCGGACCCTGTTTTCTGGGTGGTCCAGTCCGGGTTCCGGGTAAACCCGATTCTGTTGCACACCCCTAGCTGGATAGACTTGGCTCCAAACAAACTCTCCAAGTTGGAAAGGTCAACAACTTCAAGAAGAATGTAATCACTAATTGTGAGTTTCTCAAAGCAGAGGCAAGCTATTGAATTAGGTGCAGGTTATTACGCTCGATGAGTTCAAGCTACTGAGTGTAGTGCAACTTCAATAATTTTTTGACCACAAAAAATTCCAAACTGATATACCTGTGATAAATATGCCATTCGTTAATTTTCATTAAATTTTATAGTCAAATTGTTGAATAAGATAACATATGATAGTTGATAGGTGTACTAGTTTGGGGTTTTACTCTTTGTTTGTCATAAATGAATCACTTTGTGCTTTTTCGTGGTATTAATCCAATCCAATTTAACAGAAACCAATGGAGAATAAATTTATCATAAATATATTAATTAGGGTTTTTGGTGGTAAAATAATAATTTATGATAAATTTATTATATGTGTACTAAATCGGAGTTTTCTATGATATTAATAAAAAAAAAACAGGAAAGTGGACGTGTGTGGCATTTGCATTCTTGAATATCTATGTGTCTCTAGGGAACAAGTCCGCGTAGTTGTCGGGGGTTACCCTTTTGCTCTCGGACACTGACATTGCTGTTGTAATAGAAATAAAATGGGCAAAAATTGAAGGAACACTTCATATGAACATGGCCATTCTTCTCCAGCATTCGATATCGGTGACCCATATATGCTCTAATGATTTAAAAAGTAGTGATTGATAAAGAAATGTTACCCATAGAAGTGCTCCTTCAAAATGGTAACTAGGATTATCGTCATGGTTGGGACAAATATAGTTGCCGAAGCCATCCTCAAAGATAGGTTTCAATGGACTACTTTGTGTTCGCATATGATACGAGACCTGTTAACATCTACAATGCTGATAAGACTGTCGATCCCATTCGTCTAGATCCTGCATTTGAATAATTAAGATTGCGAGTGTTCCCTAGGCGAATCTCCATATCATAAGATCTATGCACCTCTCCATAGTCACCTCATGAGTCTCACATGAAAGGTTGTCGTAGTTTATTCAATGGGCATCAGTAGAATGCATTGACGATTTAAGACACTAGGAAAGTGAAAAACTTAGAATACTATATGGACAAGTTTATGGTGAGAAATGAACGTGGCATGATACTAACGCAATTAACCGGACTCAATTTAACATACTCTGATATGGAAATGAAAACGGACTCAATTTAACATACTCTGATATGGAAATGAAAACTTAGTCATACAAGATAAACATAATTTTTGCGGTGAAATGTTGAGAGGGTTGGCACAAACGTGCTTATAGCCGATAGCAGTCAACTTGCCAAATATGATGAATACCCCAAACTTTATGCCCATTATTTTTCCCGAATTAAGCTCCTTTGCCGGCATACTTGCTTGGACGCGGTGGAAAAACACCATGGATTTTGTGAGATTTTGATAAATTTTTTTTGTATTGTTATATGGTTCATTCTCCCAGACTAATTTAGCAGTTTGATAAATGGTGACAGTAATGATAGGGATAAGACTGGTCTGTCTGAAGAACAGCTATTGGGCCTATCACGGAAGAAATTAAAGTAAGAATTATCAAATTGAGAGAGTAGCTAGATGCCCTGTTTGACCACGTCATCGCACGTTCTTCTCACTATAAGCCGGAAAACCGGACATCTTTTGTGTCCAAAACGAATACAAGGTTGCTTTCAACGACTTGACATGCTTCTGAAATTCCTTAGACTAGAAAAATGAACTTATAAGTGGTGCGGACTATTAGATGGCTGAAAATGATGCCCTTCTCCGTTGGATGTTGATATAACTAGTATTACCACCTAGAGGGGGGTGAATAGGTGTAGAGAAAATTTACGCGCAAATAATAACAAACTGTTGCAATCTACAAATAGAATTTAAATAGAGAGAGTAGAGAAGATTACAAATACAGTTTATAGTGGTTCGGCTTTAGACAAGTCTACGTCCACTTTCCAAGCGATCAGCCAATAGGCTGGATTTCACTATGTGATCAACGGTGATTACACACTCTCGAGTGTTGGTACTTGGTGATAATATGTCTCACGAAGTCACTCTCTTTTGTAATACACTGAGATCACTCAATTTTGCATGATGAACAACTGGTGAAGAGTAGAATCAGCCTTTGGAATATGTTCATCTACTCTATCTCCTAGGTCTTAGATCGTTGGCTCTTTCCTTGAGAGTTTAGTCTTTCTTTTCTCGGACAGACTTTATAAGGCAAGTCTTTTTGACCGTTGAAGGTAGATCAGATCCCCTTGGATTATGTTCGCCCATAAAATTAGAATCCAGGCTTCCATAAGTGCTCCATTCTTCCTTGGAAGTTGTCCATTAATTGATCTTGCCAATCAGTTTGATACAACATAATCAATATAAATAAGGTAAGTGAAATACTTTACCATTGGTGATCTTATCCTGTAGATTCGTTTTGAGTCTGACAGATTTAAGTTCTGAGTCTGCTTAAGTTTTTAGTCTGATACAGTCAGACTCAGAATCTCCGCCTAATCGGGTCTTCCATCTGGTACGGATAGACTCAAAGATAGCTTATGCTTTATCTTCTGCCACCAGCAGACTTAAAGCACATGTCATTCTGTGACCTTTTCCTTCAAAAGATATATATAAATATCATACATAAAATGATTTGTTAGTATCAAAACTAGGAGTTTTCTCAACAAATGTGGTTTTCCGGATTCACATGCATGATCGGTCCAATTATTGATACCCTACTGACACCATGAAATAAATGAGGTGCGAATTTAAATCTAGGTTGATGGTCCGAATATTGGATTGTGTTACATGTGATAGTGTGAGATATCAAACCCCTAATATGTACATCTAGTTCAACGGCACATTGACCATATCAGCAATTACGACACTTTGATATCGAAAAGAGGTGAAAAGGGAGATGGATAAAGGGTCAACCTAGTAACCTTCCCTTTGCAAAATCAAGATCAATCTCCAAAGTGTGCGGTACAAGCATGGCGAAGACAATTCGCGACAAATTACAAGGGAGCTGACATTGTTAATATCGATACTGCATGATGTAATTTGAATTCACGCTAAATTCTGCAACTGTGTACAGGGAAACGGTATTCGACTTTTGTGCTAGATCGTGAAGTAGTGTATTCTGTTTGAAACTCCATAGAGATTAGCATCATAAAAAGCAGCTAATCAGTGGCGAATTGCCATGTGTGAGGACAACCGCCATTTGGTACTAGAAAATTGCCAGTAATCAATGTCATCCGTAAAAGGAGAGGTGAAGTCCGATAATCTATTTTGCTGGCAACGTGACGAAAGACCCGTTTGGTAGATTCGCCGTTGGAAACTCGAAGGTGACTCCTACGGGGTTTGATCATAAATTGACAAATAGAATTCGCCGCAAAGGCGTATTCCTGGACTTATTAAAGTTCAAGGGCCTTGGCCGCATGCCTGGTAATGTTATAATGGCATGACTTGTCTCAGCTGCGGCGGGTGAATCACCTCACTGAAACGTATAGAAGCTCCAATGCTGCCATCTGGTCAGTCCAGGAAATTTGCGAGCAGGGAGATTCGGACTCCGCATAACTCCGCAAGCAGTTGCCCCGTGGGGCACAGTGATTGTTTCTTGCTCACCGTCATCCATGGCTGGCACAGAATATTATAAAGCTGAGAAGGGTTTGGTACTCGAGGACTCACCACAACCATCCATTACACATGAAAACAATGGTAGCGGGATGGATTTAATAGTACGAAAACGATAGGCTGGAAGACCCAAACGATGTTGCTTCTCATTGTTGGCTCAGTGCCCGTGGCATGGGTGTATTCGATCGGAAGTTCTTGAACAAAACATGTGCATAAGAGAGGAGATCCACTGAGACTTCATGTCCCGATCCCAACACAGCAACGAGTGTAAGCCCTCCGTATACCTTGATCCAACGTCCGAGCTGATCAGAAACCAAAGTGTCTCGTTTTAGTTTACTGTGAATCACTGCACAAAAGCTTTTCTTCAACTTGATTTGAATTATGCTTACTAGATTGTTATGGTTCCAAGGGTATAAATTATCCTGTAGTTTGAGCTTAAGTGCTTCGATGTTGCGCCGAGTCATTGACAAAGGGATGGCTATATCTGTAGTCCTACTGCTCAAATGACAAAAAAAAAAAAAAACTATGAGAAACAAATATTCAGAACATAACGTATGGTAATCATTCAATTTCTGTTCCAGAATTATTTTTTTATTCCAAACCTGTTTCTGGAATAAAAATCCGTTTAATAAAACAATTTTATTTTTCTATTTTTGAAACAGATTTCTATTTCAGAAATAGGTGTGGAATAAAAATCAGAAACAAAAATTTTTTACTTTTCTATTTCTGAAATAAAAATTAGAAATTATTACTCTCTTTTTTACTTCTCACCCAAAGGAGTTTCTTGCTGTCCACCAATCACCACCACCCCTACTCACCAGCCACGGATTGCTACCCACGGCTGATCGCCGGCCGCCACCACTGGTCGCTAGTTGCCGCCACCTCCTTCCCTTGCCATCGCTATTTGGGAAAGTAAATTTTTTTTCATTATTAAACGAATTTCTATTCCAATAATAGAAATTTTGTGTCATTATCAAACATGTTTTCTTCTCAGCAACTCATCCAATAATAGAAATAGAAAAATCTATTTCTCTTCCAAATATGTTATCATTCGCACCCTTAATGTCTAAAACGAAGAAAGATATCTTGACAATGAATTATAATATAACATTCATTATCGTCAATTAATGTTTATGCGCTAATTCTGCCAATTATAATAGAATCATGATTAAATGTCAAATTGATCAAACGTTGCAGGCTCGAGATTAAATGTATTGGCATGGTTTTTCTCCCCTTATTTCTAAAATCTAAAATGCCTTACCTATTTATCCAAATGCGCAGATGGGTCTTTATGAGTTCTTTTAGAACCGGCAACACTGACGATTCTGTGTCGCTTTCTATGTAGTTCTGTTGAACCAAGTCGCTGCAGAAGCCAAACCACATGGTTTATTATTCTCAAGAAATTTTCCATGCCCTTGATTTGAGTGAAGCTCTTGTATCATGAACAATACCTGGCTAGCGTGTAGTTCGCGGGAATATAGGAAGGGTCGATGTGGAAAGCCTCCTGCACCACTTTCCTTCTCAAGTAATTAGTTATCTGAGTAATGTCCAAACCCATCTCTGTACATCAAATCCTACTTGCAGAGAAAAACAAAGGATAAGTATCAAAGTGCCGTCAGGCTTTCTTAACACTCATTTTCTAGCCTCTAAGAATAAATGTAGAAGCTATCTCACCTGTATGGGGCTGGCAGATGATCTCTTAAATAGGTTAAAATTGTTGACGTCTCCAATTTCATTCATATAAGCTTCATCCCAGGCTTTATTGCAGCCATCAGAATGTCTATCAACGCCACGAGCGGTTCCCGTTTCTCCGTTTTGTCATCAAGAAGAGGGTTTCCTAGCTAGGAAATTTTTATGAAAGAAAAGAGCACTAGTTTAGTCCAGTTCAACAGTGAAAATGAATATGCTTCGACATGTAGATTCGACACTAATCATCTCACCCAATATTCCCTTGAGATTGATGATTGATCTTGCACAATCCCCTTGTTGCTGTTTCCTATTAGTCTAGCAAGTCGAGGCGCATAATGTCTGGAATAAGTGTTTATTATTGAACTTGTGCATGACCTAAAATTACATTATACAATTAGATTGCCACAGAACATGCGTATCTGCATAGCTCTCTCCAGTAACATAGAAGTCCCGGTATTTTTATTTCGGAAAGATTTCGAGCCATTTATTAAAAAATGCGTGACTGTCCAGGCTGAGATAGAAAGGAACGGAAATTACCTTAAAGACTTTTGAAAAGCAAGTACAGAGTGGAAGACACAAAAATTAAACCAAGGTAAACAGGCAGGGCAAGTCATTAAGTCCCCACCGGTGCTATTATTTCCGATTGACTGAGCAACGTTGAGGATAGAAAATCCAGCTTCAGCAGGGGAATCAAGGAAGAGCAAATTGGCCTCTATTAAAAAAGAAATCACAAGATGTTATTGTTCAATCATAGTCTTAGATGTGGATTTCTTAGTGACAACCCATTGTAACGCATTGGCTCAAATATAAAAACTAAAATGGATGTGCCGTCATGAAAAGTTATTTTGGTCTAAAGTCATATCATATAATGAGTTGACAAGATAAAGATAACCGAAAAATGTAATGAAATTGTTCAGCCTCCATGCTACAATCAACACACTTATAATGTCACTATTTAAACATGGCAACTTTTCCGTTAAAAAAAAAAAAAAACTTGGGGCCTTTAATTTAGACCAAATTCAATGCTATTATAAATTCAGCAACTCACATGAGGTAGTAGCCATTCAAGATACTCAATGAACAAGTCTTAAAGAAGCTTTAATACATGAAACGTTGCTGAAACAAAATTACCAGTGTTCCATGCAAATTATATTTAAGAAAGCTTCCCGTCGGGCAAGATCTAAAAGGGTCCGATCTCTTGAAAAGCTCCATACCCAACTGTGGAGGCGCCAGGTCCTCCATTGAGCCGTAGGAGAAGATGTTTAGACTCTGCATCTGATGACGCTTCAACAACCAATAGAACAGCTTCTTTTTATCATTTATGGTCACGTGTCCTGAATACTAAGCAAAACTCACTGTCCATAGGTTGTCCAGGTAATGTCGTGATCTTGGCATTTGCTGCTTCGTCTATTGAAGGTCTTGCACCGATGGTCAACACCAGTAAGATCAACAAGAAAAGGCAAACGGTATTCAATGACGCTTGTTTCGCCATCTTTCAATTGTCTTTTGGTGGGGCTTCTTCTTGATGTTTTTGGAATCCTTTTCATCTTATGTAAATGCATACTTTGTGGTATTAATCAATTGAAGATATAAAGTTGTTTGCATGGTTGTGGGCAAAAAACAGTAATTTGTTACCTATTGTTAGCAACAATGCATCATTCTTCTAGAGGTTTAGAAGGTTATAAGTCAGATATTTGTTTTAATAATGTTGAGCTTTTCTGAGCTGTAAGCTCAAGGGATGGTTGAATTAGGGTTGTGCGAGTAAAGGGCAATAAGGGTAGACACTGCGATGCAGAATCTATTTCCAGTCAAAAAAAAAAAGAAAAAAGAAGAAGGAAAACAGAAGAAATGAAAAAAGAAAAGAAAATACTGATAATAAATTAAGACTTAAAAAAATATCTATGTCAATGCCGACTGGTGTCCACGTCAGTAATCTCTAGCCAAAATTAGCCAAATGAACTACATTGTCAAATTATTAAAAATTTTATGACTAAATTAGCAAAATTGAGATTTTTAAAACTGAATTGGTACAAGTGTAATAGGTTTAAAACTTTTTTAGTAATTTTCTCAATTAATTTGACGTTGCTAACTCCTAATAGGAAATAGGTGGCTAGTCGAATAAATATGAGCGATCCACTTAGCTATGGCAAATCTATTAGCATCACGCCTGAGCTTGAGTTTTGTGAAGCCATTGCCAAGAGATCTAGTGAGATTACTATACTTGATTTGTAGAGAAAGAAAAAAAAATGAAGATAAAAATTTCACTTCAAACTCATATTTCTTGACCTAATTTCTCTTCAATCACATATTTTGACCTTATTTTTTGCATTAGAATAAGTAAAACATATCTCATGTGTCCTCACTTTTATTTTTGACAAGAAAAGACATATGTCCTTATTTCGTATTTTGATATGCAATTGAGGAGAACATGTAGTAGGACGGGATGATAAAAGAGAACCGGCTAGGAAAAGTTGAGATTAATAATTGATTAATCACTATATATGCTTCACTACTACTACTTGGAAAAACATAGGTCTTTGACTATCAACTTCAGCGTTTCCTTGTTATAATACTGAAATATCTTAAAATATTTTTGTGATATCACTAGGATGGACTAAGATATGAAAATAATGGTAATGCCAACTCCCTTTATAAACGCTCCTCAATAAAGTAGGAGTGATCGGGTCCAGGGTGGGTAGGGTCTAAACCTGGACCCTGTACCCAACCCTATTATAACCGGTTTCCTCTTTTTTGGACCATGTATCCTACCTTGTTTTTATTGGACTCTGTTTTGGACCGATCCTGTTTTTCGATCTGGAATAGGGTCAACCTGTTTTCATTGGAACTGTTTTGCAACGTTTGATATCCTATACGGCTTTGAATTTTACATTAATTAGCAAAAAAATAACTACGTAATCCTCTAACATTATAAGACAAAGAAAAAAAATCCTAATAATGCATAAATATTAGCAACAAATATGATCTAATAGACATTCGAAGTAGTTTGGACTTCATAAAGTTCAAATGGGATTACTCTACATATGATGCAGTTTTAGATTGCATTGTGTGGCCAAAACACAATATATCATAGGCCAAAAGTTCCAGAAGTTTAAGGGAGGCCTAGTAGCATGGTATTCTTGTTCGAAGTACAGCCTAGCACATAAATACCCTACTTTGAAACCCCCCCCCCCCCAAAAAGCCTACACACACGAATCAAATACAACAAGCAACGTAATAAGGATTTGCTATGGTACAAGCTTTTTCAAGTGCTAGAGTGGGAGATGATACTTCGAGCGACTTGTTCCCTCTCGTGAATATGTGCAAAGAGCATCAACATCCACTCATAGCTCCTTCCAGTGGATAGATCAGGCAAGCTAGCAAGGGACTGCAGCGCTCGAGAAAAGACTTTTCAGTGATCTAGTCTATCAGACCCGATTTCAACCAGTCTCAAACAGCCTGTACTTCGAGGTACTTGAGATCTTGAGTTAGATAGTCGGAAAGGTCCACGACTTCAAGAGATCTCAATTGTCAACTATAAATTCCTTAAATCAGAGGGAAGCGTCCAACATGCACAAATTGTTGCAATTCTTAAGTTCAAGTATTTGTAGAGTTGAAAGCAACCTAAGTACGACTTATGCTGGTGATAATAAAAAGTTCCAACTTACAATATAGGTTGGAGATGTGTGGAGCACTTTCTAGAATGGGGGAATGGACGATGTATGTGAGGGGAAAACACAATTCCAGATTGTTTAAACTAACTAAGTTCGAGATCTCCGGATCCTTTTCCGAGACTATTGAGGACAAACTCAGGCTTAACAAACTTTGTGGAAGTTTTGGTACATTCACCACACGAGTCCCTGTTAATTTCAAAATCTTCAAGGACGGTAGTCTCACAATATCATTAGGAATAATTTCTAGCCACCTGCAACGCTCTCCATAAATTTCCTCAAGTTTCTCCATCATCCCAATAGCCTCAGGTAACTTCTGTATGCAACTGTTGTTCATCCTTAACACTTTCAAGTTCTTTAGATTGATGATGGTATCTGGCAACTCTGCAATGCTTGTGTCTGAGATATCCAACTCAGCTAAGTATTTTAGCATTCCAATCGAGTTGGAAAGTCTCGTAAGCACTTCACACCCCTTTAGATTTAATACTTTCAAAGATGAAAATACAGAGAGCTCAGGAGTTTCTTTCAACATTCTGCAATCCGATAGATCAAGGACCTTCAGTTCTGTAGCCACCTATCAAATGATATATATGTGTTCAACAAGTTTAATTATATTAGTTTTACAGAACATAAGCAAATATATCCACTAAGCAAGCAATCCACCAAAGTAACTTTATAAATACTCTATACACGCGTTCCTAATTTAAGCCAAAACTACTCTATCACACTTCTTTCATTTCTTCCAATGTTGTCCTCAACAATAAATAAAAAAAAATGGATCTATTCTTAAATCAATCCCCTCCCAATCAAAGAAAATAGATAGAATATAATCAACACTACTCATCTAAATGATAACATCTAGAATGTTATGGGGCAAACTTAATTTCAAATTTTCTAAAGTCACTAAATTGGAGGTCTCCCAATCTTTTTTTGAGAAATGTGAGGATAGATATAGACTCACCAATCTTTGTGGAAGCTTTACTACATTCTCCACAGAAGTTTCTGTTAATTTCAAAATCTTCAAGAACGGTAGTCTCACAACATCACTAGGAAACATTTCTAGCCGCCTACAACGCTCTCCATAAATTTCCTCAAGTTTCTCCATCATCCCAATAGCCTCAGGTAATTTCTGCATGTAGCTGTTGTTCATCCTCAACACTTTCAAGTTCTTTAGATTGACGATGGTATCTGGCAACTCTACAATGCTTGTGTCTGAGATATCCAACTCAGCTAAATATTTTAGCATTCCAATCGAGTTGGAAAGTCTCATAAGCACTTGACACCCCTTTAGATTTAATACTTTTAAGGATGACAATACAAAGAGCTCAGGAGTTTCTTTCAACATTCTACAATCCGATAGATCAAGGACCTCCAGTTTTGTAGCTACCTGTCAAATGATATATATGTATCCAACAAGTTTAATTATATTAGTTTTGCAGAACATAAGCAAATATATCCACTAAGCAAGCAATCCACCAAAGTAAATTTATAAATACTCTATACACACGTTCCTAATTTAAGCCAAAACTACTCTGTCACACTTCTTTTATTTCTTTCAATGTTGTCCCCAACAATAAATAAAAGAAAATGGATCTATTCTTAAATCAATCCCCTCCCAATCAAAGAAAATAGATAGAATATAATCAACACTACTCATCTAAATGATAACATCTAGAATGTTACGGGCAAACATAATTTCAGATTTTCTAAAGTCACTAAATTGGAGGTCTCCCAATCTTTTTTTGAGAAATGTGAGGATAGATATAGACTCACCAAACTTTGTGGAAGCTTTACTACATTCTCCACACAAGTTCCTGTTAATTTCAAAATCTTCAAGGACGGTAGACTCACAATATCACTAGGAAACATTTCTAGCCACCTGCAACGCTCTCCATAAATTTCCTCAAGTTTCTCCATCATCCCAATAGTCTCAGGTAATTTCTGTATGTAGCTGTTGTTCATCCTCAACACTTTCAAATTCTTTAGATTGACGATAGTATCTGGCAACTCTGCAATGCTTGTGTCTGAGATATCCAACTCAGCTAAATATTTTAGCATTCCAATCGAGTTGGAAAGTCTCGTAAGCACTCTACACCCCTTTAGATTTAATACTTTTAAGGATGACAATACAGAGAGCTCAGGAGTTTCTTTCAACATTCTGCAATACGACAAATCAAGGACCTCCAGTTTTGTAGCCACCTGTCAAATGATATATATGTGTCCAACAAGTTTAATTATATTAGTTTTGCAGAATATAAGCAAATATATCCACTAAGCAAGCAATCCACCAAAGTAACTTTATGAATACTCTATACACACGTTCCTAATTTAAGCCAAAACTACTCTGTCGCACTTCTTCCATTTCTTCCAATGTTGTCCCCAACAATAAATAAAAGAAAATTGATCAATTCTTAAATCAATCCCCCCGGCCCCCAATCAAAGAAAATAGATAGAATAATAATCAACACTACTCATCTAAATGATAACATCTAGAATGTTATGGGTAAACATAATTTTAGATTTTCTAAAGTCACTAAATCGGAGGTCTCCTAATCTTTTTTTGAGAAATGTGAGGATAGATATAGACTCACCAAACTTTGTGGAGGCTTTAGTACATTCTCCACACAAGTTCTTGTTAATTTCAAAATCTTCAAGGACGATAGTCTCACAACATCACTAGGAAACATTTCTAGCTGCTTGCAACGCTCCCCATAAATTTCCTCAAGTTTCTCCATCATCCCAATAGTCTCAGGTAACTTCTGTATGTAGCTGCCGTTCATCCTCAACACTTTCAAGCTCTTTAGATTGACTATGGTATTTGGCAACTCTGCAATTCTTGTGTTTGAGACATCCAACTCAGTTATATATTTCAACATTCTAATCGAGTTGAAAAGTTTCGTAAGCTCTTTACACTCGTTTAGAATTGATACTTTTAAGGATAAAAATGGAGAGAGCTCAGGAGTTTCTTTCAACATTCTGCAATGCGACAAATTAAGGACCTCTGGTCTTCGAGCCACCTGTCAAATGATATGTACATCCCACGAGTTTAATTAATATTAGTTTTGCAGAACATAAGCAAATATGCAACTAAACAAGCATTCCACATCAATAACTTTATAAATACTCCATACATGCATTCCTAACTTAAGCCAAAACCACTCTTTGTCACATTACTTCCATTTCTTCCAAAGTCGTCCTAGATAACAAATAAAAGACAATGGATCTATTCTTAAATTACTTCCGCATCGAATAATAAAAAGACAGAATATAATCAACACCACATCCATAAATGATAACATCCTAAATATTATGAGAAAACATAATTTAAGATTTTTTAAACTCACCGAATTGGAGATCTTCCAATGTTTTTTAGAGACATGTGAGGATAGACATAGACTTACTAAACGTTGTGGAAGCTTTGGTACATTCTCCACACAAGTTTGTGTTAACGTCAAAATTTTCAAGGACAATAGTCTCACAATATCATTAGGAATCATTTCTAGCTGTCTACAACGCTCTCCATAAATTTCCTCAAGTTTCTCCATCATCCCAATAGCTTTAGGTAACTTCTGTATGCGACTGTCATTCATCCTCAACACTTTTAAGTTCTTTAGATTGACGATGGTATTTGGTAACTTTGCAATGCTTGTGTCTGAGATATCCAACTCAGCTAAATATTTTAGCATTCCAATCGAGTTGGAAAGTCTCGTAAGCTCTTCACACCCCTTTAGCTTTAATACTTTTAATGATGAAAATAAAGAGAGCTTAGGAGTTTCTTTCAACATTCCAATAGAGTTGGAAAGTCTCCTAAGCACTCCACACCCCTTTAGATTTAATGCTTTTAAGGATGAAAATACAGAGAGCTCAGGAGTTTCTTTCAACATTCTGCAATCCGACAAATCAAGGACCTCTAGTGTTGTAGCCACCTGCAAAATGATGTCCAACAAGTTTAATTATATTAGTTTTGCAAAACATAATCAAATATATCGACTAAGTAAGCAATCCACCAAAGTAACTTTATAAATACTCTATACACGCGTTCCTAATTTAAGCCAAAACTACTCTGTCACACTTCTTTCATTTCTTCCAATGTTGTCCCCAACAATAAATAAAAGAAAATGAATCTATTCTTAAATCAATCCCCTCCCCTAATCAAAGAAAACATATAGAATATAATCAACACTACTCATCTAAATAAAAACATCTAGAATGTTATGGGCAAACATAATTTCAAATTTTCTAAAGTCACTAAATTAGAATTCTCCCAATCCTTTTTTGAGAAATGTGAGGATAGATATAGACTTACCAAACTTTGTGGAAGCTTTAGCACATTCTTCACACAAGTTCCTGTTAATTTCAAAATCTTCAAGGACGGTAGTCTCACAACATCACTAGAAAACATTTCTAGCTGCCAGCAACGCTTTCCGTAAATTTCCTCAAGTTTCTCCATCATCCCAATAGTCTCAGGTAACTTCTGTATGCAGCTGTCGTTCATCCTCAACACTTTCAAGCTCTTTAGATTGACTATGGTATTTGGCAACTCTGCAATGCTTGTGTTTGAGACATCCAACTCAGTTATATATTTCAGCATTCCAATCGAGTTGAAAATTTTCGTAAGCTCTTCACACTCCTTTAGAATTGATACTTTTAAGGATAAAAATGCAGAGAGCTCAATTGTTTCTTTCAACATTCTGCAATGCGACAGATTAAGGACCTCCGGTCTTGGAGCCACCTGTCAAATGATATGTACATCCCATGAGTTTAATTAATATTAGTTTTGCAGAACATAAGCAAATATGCGACTAAACAAGCATTCCACATGAATAACTTTATAAATACTCTGTACATGCATTCCTAACTTAAGCCAAAACCACTCTTTGTCACATTTCTTCCATTTCTTCCAAAGCGTCCTCGACAACAAATAAAAAACAATAGATCTATTCTTAAATTACTCCCGCATCGAATAATAAAAAGACAGAATATAATCAACAGTACTTCCATAAATGATAACATCCTAAATATTATGAGAAAACATAATTTCAAATTTTTTAAACTCACCGAATTGGAGATCTTCCAATGTTTTTCTGAGATATGGGAGGATAGACATAGACTTACTAAACGCTGGGGAAGCTCTGATACATTCTCCACACAAGTTTGTGTTAGCTTCAAAATTTTCAAGGACGGTAGTCTCACAATATCACTAGGAATCATTTCTAGCCGTCTACAACGCACTCCAAGAATTTTCTCAAGTTTCTCCATCATCCCAATAGCCTTAGGTAACTTTTGTATGTGGCTGTCATTCATCCTCAACACTTTCAAGTTCTTTAGATTGACGATGGTATTTGGCAACTCTACAATGCTTGTGTCTGAGATATCCAACTCAGCTAAATATTTTAGCATTCCAATCGAGTTGGAAAGTCTCGTAAGCATTCGACACCCCTTTAGATTTAATACTTTTAAGGATGAAAATACAGAGAGCTCAGGAGTTTCTTTCAACATTCTGCAATCTGATAGATCAAGGATCTCCAGTTCTGTAGCCACCTGTCAAATGATATATATGTGTTCAACAAGTTTAATTATATTAGTTTTGCAGAACATAAGCAAATATATCCACTAAGCAAGCAATCCACCAAAGTAACTTTATAAATACTCTATACATGCGTTCCTAATTTAAGCCAAAACTACTCTGTCACACTTCTTTCATTTCTTCCAATGTTGTCCCCAACAATAAATAAAAGAAAATGGATCTATTCTTAAATCAATCCCCTCCCAACCAAAGAAAATAGATAGAATATAATCAACACTACTCATCCAAATAATAACATCTACAATGTTATGGGCAAACATAATTTCAGATTTTCTAAAGTCACTAAATTGGAGGTCTCCCAATCTTTTTTTGAGAACTGTGATGATAGATATAGACTCACCAAACTTTGTGGAAGCTTTAGTACATTCTCCACACAAGTTCCTGTTAATTTCAAAATCTTCAAGGACGGTAGTCTCACAACATCACTAGGAAACATTTCTAGCTGCTTGCAACGCTCCCCATAAATTTCCTCAAGTTTCTCCATCATCCCAATAGTCTTAGGTAACTTCTGTATGCAGCTGTCGTTCATCCTCAACACTTTCAAGCTCTTTAGATTGACTATGGTATTTGGCAACTCTGCAATGCTTGTGTTTGAGACATCCAACTCAGTTATATATTTCATCATTCCAATCGAGTTGAAAAGTTTCGTAAGCTCTTCACACTCCTTTAGAATTGATACTTCTAAGGATAAAAATGCAGAGAGCTCAGGAGTTTCTTTCAACATTCTGCAATGCGACAGATTAAGGACTTCCGGTCTTCGAGCCACCTGTCCAATGATATGTACATCCCACGAGTTTAAGAAATATTAGTTTTGTAGAATATAAGCAAATATGCAACTAAACAAGCATTCCACATGAATAACTTTATAAATACTCTGTACATGCATTCCTAACTTAAGCCAAAACCACTCTTTGTCACACTTCTTCCATTTCTTCCAAAGTCGTCCTTGACAACAAATAAAAGACAATGAATCTATTCTTAAATTACTCCCATATCGAATAATAAAAAGATAGCATATAATCAACACTACTTCTATAAATGATAACATCCTAAATATTATGAGAAAACATAATTTCATATTTTTTAAACTCACCGAATTGGAGATCTTCCAATGTTTTTCTGAGATATGTGAGGATAGACATAGACTTACTAAACGCTGGGGAAGCTCTGGTACATTCTCCACACAAGTTTGTGTTAACTTCAAAATTTTCAAGGACAATAGTCTCACAATATCAGGAATCATTTCTAGCCGCCTACAATGCTCTCCATAAATTTCCTCAAGTTTCTCCATCATCCCAATAGCCTTAGGTAATTTCTGTATGTAGCTATTGTTCATCCTCAACACTTTCAAGTTCTTTAGATTGACGATGGTATCTGGCAACTCTACAATGCTTGTGTCTGAGATATCCAACTCAACTAAATATTTTAGCATTCCAATCGAGTTGGAAAGTCTCGTAAGCACTTCACACCCCTTTAGATTTAATACTTTTAAGGACGAAAATACAGAGAGTTCAGGAGTTTCTTTCAACATTCTGCAATTCGAAAGATCAAGGACTTCCAATTCTGTAGCCACCTGTCAAATGATACATATGTGTTCAACAAGTTTAATTATATTAGTTTTGCAGAACATATGCAAATATATCCACTAAGCAAGCAATCCACCAAAGTAACTTTATAAATACTCTATACGCGCATTCCTAATTTAAGCCAAAACTACTCTGTCACACTTCTTTCATTTCTTCCAATGTTGTCCTCAACAATAAAAAAAAAAAATGGATCTATTCTTAAATCAATCCCCTCCCAATCAAAGAAAATAAATAGAATATAATCAACACTACTCATCTAAATGATAACATCTAGAATGTTATGGGCAAACATAATTTTAGATTTTTTAAAGTCACTAAATTAGAGGTTTCCCAATCTTTTTTTTGAGAAATGTGAGGATAAATATAAACTCACCAAACTTTGTGAAAGGTTTAGTACATTCTCCACACAAGTTCCTGTTAATTTCAAAATTTTCAAGGACGGTAGTCTCACAACATCACTAGGAAACACTTCTAGCCGCCAGCAACGCTCTGCATAAATTTCCTCAAGTTTCTCCATCATCCCAATAGTCTCAGGTAACTTCTGTATGCAGCTGTCGTTCATCCTCAACACTTTCAAGCTCTTTAGATTGACTATGGTATTTGGCAACTCTACAATGCTTGTGTTTGAGACATCCAACTCAGTTATATATTTCAGCATTCCAATCGAGTTGAAAAGTTTCGTAAGCTCTTCACACTCCTTTAGAATTGATACTTTTAAGGATAAAAATGCAGAGAGCTCAATTGTTTCTTTCAACATTCTGCAATGCAACAGATTAAGGACCTCCGGTCTTGGAGCCACCTGTCAAATGATATGTACATCCCATGAGTTTAATTAATATTAGTTTTGCAGAACATAAGCAAATATGCGACTAAACAAGGATTCCACATCAATAACTTTATAAATACTCTGTACATGCATTCCTAACTTAAGCCAAAACCACTATTTGTCACATTTCTTCCATTTCCTCCAAAGCGTCCTCGACAACAAATAAAAGACAATACATCTATTCTTAAATTACTCCCGCATCGAATAATAAAAAGACAGAATATAATCAACAGTACTTCCATAAATGATAACATCCTAAATATTATGAGAAAACATAATTTCAAATTTTTTAAACTCACCAAATTGAAGATCTTCCAATGTTTTTCTGAGATATGGGAGGATAGACATAGACTTACTAAATGTTGAGGAAGCTCTGGTACATTCTCCACACAAGTTTGTGTTAACTTCAAAATTTTCAAGGACGGTAGTCTCACAATATCACTAGGAATCATTTCTAGCCGTCTACAATGCTCTCCATAAATTTCCTCAAGTTTCTCCATCATCCCAATAGCCTTAGGTAATTTTTGTATGTAGCTATTGTTCATCCTCAACACTTTCAAGTTCTTTAGATTGACGATGGTATCTGGCAACTCTGCAATGCTTGTGTCTGAGATATCCAACTCAACTAAATACTTTAGCATTCCAATCGAGTTGGAAAGCCTCGTAAGCACTCTGCACCCCTTTAGATTTAATACTTTTAAGGATGAAAATACAGAGAGCTTAGGAGTTTCTTTCAACATTCTGCAATCTGATAGATCAAGGACCTCCAGTTCTGTAGCCACCTGTCAAATGATATATATGTGTTCAACAAGTTTAATTATATTAGTTTTGCAGAACATAAGCAAATATATCCACTAAGCAAGCAATCCACCAAAGTAACTTTATAAATACTCTATACACGCGTTCCTAATTTAAGCCAAAACTACTCTGTCACACGTCTTTCATTTCTTCCAATGTTGTCCCCAACAATAAATAAAAGAAAATGAATCTATTCTTAAATCAATCCCCCCCCCCAATCAAAGAAAATAGATAGAATATAATCAACATTACTCATCAAAATGATAACATCTAGAATGTTATGGGCTAACATAATTTCAGATTTTCGAAAGTCACTAAATTGGAGGTCTCTCAATCTTTTTTTGAGAAATGTGAGGATAGATATAGACTCACCAAACTTTGTGGAAGCTTTGGTACATTCTCCACACAAGTTCCTGTTAATTTCAAAATTTTCAAGGACGGTAGTCTCACAACATCACTAGGAAACAATTCTAGCTGCTTGCAACGCTCTCCATAAATTTCCTCAAGTTTCTCCATCATCTCAATAGCCTCAGGTAGCTTCTGTATGCAGCTGCCGTTCATCCTCAACACTTTCAACCTCTTTAGAATGACGATGGTATTTGGCAACTCTACAATGCTTGTGTCTGAGATATCCAACTCAGTTAAATATTTCAGCATTCCAATCGAGTTGGAAAGTTTTGTAAGCACTCTACACCCCTTTAGATTTAATACTTTTAAGGATGAAAATACAGAGAGCTCAGGAGTTTCTTTCAACTTTGTGCAATACGACAGATTAAGGACCTTTAATCTTGTAGCCACCTGTCAAATGATTATGTATATCCACCAAGTTCAATTTATATTAGTTTTGCAAAACATAAGGATATATTGACTAGGCAAGCATTCCACCAAAGTAATTTATTAAATACTCTATACATGCATTCCTAATTTAAGCCAAAACCACTCTTTATCACGCTTTTTTCATTTCTTCCAATATTGTCCCCAACGACAAATGAAAGAAAATGGATCTGTTCTCAAATTACCCCCATATCGAGCCAATACATATCCTATAAATTACAACATTTATTTCCAACTTCATCATCGAATTACAGATTTTGTCCTCACCACTAGAACTTATGGCTCTAAACTCTATGGCTTTTCATATGTAAATATGTCTTCTAAATTTTAGTATAGAAAATAATCTTACATATTTTCTGACTATTAACTAATTTATATTTGCACTTTGCTTTTTCCACTTGCATGTTTCTTTTATTAAAATAAGGGCCGTATTAGCTTCCGCATAAGCTTAGAAAAGTATAATGTTCATTTAATAGTATTGATGTTCTAAATAAATCAGTTTGCATGTTCAATTTTACTTGCCAATTTTTATAATTTTGCTAATTTCTCTCTATTGTTTGGTTTTTCTTCTGCATTGCATCCTTGTATATTATAGATGGTCACTACTTATATTTAAGAAAAAGGAAAAAAAAAAAAAAAGACAAGGGAGAAAGGAACCTCTATTTTCTATCATGAGTCTCAGGATCAATGGCAAGACTACTTTTTTAAGGAGAAAATCAAAAGAGACGATCATCACGACTGAAGAGAAGGGGAGGTAATGCAAGCAGAGCCCTAGCATAAGCGATGAGGGCAAGAGACCAAAAAAAAAAAAAGAGGAGGAGGGAGGGACGCACGAGAGTCGAGGCAAGTGTTCTAGCAGACGTGAACCTCAAGCTACTCGGTGCAGGAGCTGGTGACGCCAGCAGTGATGCTACAAATGATGGTAAAGGCTAGGAAGAAGGGTATAGAGTCATAGCACGACGCATCCGCTCTTCTCCCATGGGATCGACATTTCCAAAAGTCGACCCCACACTGAGGAGGAGCTTGAGTTTTTAAAGTTGTGATTTTTGGAAGGAGTGGACCAGTCAAAGGCCCATTCAATGAGCTTGATGATGTATGGGGCCAAAGGAGGAG
This sequence comes from Corymbia citriodora subsp. variegata, assembly GCA_014858505.1. Taxonomy (NCBI): domain Eukaryota; kingdom Viridiplantae; phylum Streptophyta; class Magnoliopsida; order Myrtales; family Myrtaceae; genus Corymbia; species Corymbia citriodora. The sequence continues at coordinate 15,694,354 of CM026412.1, forward strand.
GGCCTCATTTCAATTTTTTAAATTTTTGACTTAATGTTTTTAGTATAAATTAATTCTAGACTTTTATTATTATTTATTTATTCTTGAATTTGAATTAAATTAATTTGATTGAAATAATCATAAAAAATGATAATTTATCATGTATTATTAAAATATATATTTAATATATAATGTGTCATAATATGTTGGAATTCTTTATTTTCTTAAAAATAGCGAATCAATGTGTCGTGTTATATCGTATCATGTTGCGTCGTGTGTCACATGTCAATGTCGCTACTACTTAGGCTGCGACTGGAAGAAAACATAAGTGGTTATACCAAATTATTTGCACACACATACCTTGAGTTGAGTCCAACCACCCCAACATTCATCTATTTTGCTATACTGTAGGTCAAAGATGACTAGATTTTTTGGGCAAAAGTTGGTTGCCTGCATTTCTTCTGGACAATACTTCCAAGTAAGCCATCTCAACTCTGAAAAGAGTTCCCCAAAGTCTCCAGAGAGAGTGCAACCACTCATATTGAGAAATCTAATATTTGGCATTTTGATTAATTCTTCTGATGTCAAAACAAGGACTTGGGGAGGCGGCGGAAATCGCTTATATTGCGCTGCAACGGTTTCGATTCCCTAAATTGAGAAAGAGTCGATTTAATTTGAGGAGTTCCAAATAGAGCCCAAAATAAAGGGAAAACAGTCCAAGGAAGATTTCTGCAATGAAATAAGATGACAAGGATGCACTTCGACTTATACCTTTTGTTGGAAAATATCTGAACCACCTTCCTGATCCTGCCACAATCGAGAACCCTTTGTTGGGTCTTTGCAATGTTCTTCGTACACAATGCTCCTACCAAAGTCCTTAAGCTGATCATGCATCCACAGTTGATTGTTTTCTCCAATCTTTACTAAGGACATTAAAAGTAAAACATCAATTCCCTCACTCGGAAAAAATCCACAGTCATCCCACATGTAATATGGATAGCTCTTATCTTTTCCAGCCAAAAAGCAGGCAATATCAAGAAATATTTGTTGTTGTGGACGATCTAATGCCTCATAACTCAACATTAAACTCTGCTGCACATCCTTTTGTTGAAAATATTTCATCTTTTTCAATGTATCTTGCCACACTGATTCCTTTTTTTTTCCACATAAAAATGAGCCAATTACTTCAATTGCCAAAGGAAGCCCTCCGGTATTTGCAATAATTTTTTTAGATAGACTGAAGAATGCATTTGGAGGAGAGTTGCTTCTAAAGGCATGCTTGCTAAAAAGTTGAAGAGCTATGGAAAAGTTGAGTTACTTGGCTTCATAAATCAAACAACAATGAAATTGATCTTCAAATTGAGTGAAAACACTTTTGTCTCTTGTTGTAACAACTATTCTACTTCCTGAACCAAACCATTCTTTCTTTGCTGCCAATGCCATAAGTTGGTTCCCATGATTTACATCATCAAGAAAAATAAGAACTTTCTTTTTGCAAAATTGATTTTTGATCATATTCTTCCCATGATCAATGCTAGAAAGTCCATCTCCTACATCACCAATGATATCAGAGACTAATCGCCTCTGCAAATTTAACAAACCAAAACCTTGTGATGCTTCTCGGATATCTGAAATGAAGCTGCAACTATCAAAATTAGAAGATAGTTCGTTGTAGACAGCCTTGGCAAGAGTTGTCTTGCCTATTCCACCCATTCCCCAAATACCGATGAGCCTTACGTCCTTCAATTCAACATTCAGCAAATTTACTAATTCATTCACCGATTTGTCCATTCCAACTAAATGATCAGATATATCAACGTAGGACACCTTAAGCTTAACTAACAGTTTCCGAGCAATCAAGTGTGCAAGTTCTCCATGGCTGTGTATTATGACACAAAACATCATCAGGTTAATTATAAGATTGGTGGCAAACTTGTACACTTGCAAGATCAAACAATAAAATGAAGTTATGAAATTGATGCTGGACTCA
>CM026412.1:15696906-15717377 GCA_014858505.1 Corymbia citriodora subsp. variegata
ACCGATGTCAATCCCCTTTTTGTCTATGAAAACACTTATACCCTTATCCCACAGGGTATGATAGAGGGAATCTGTGAAGTTAGCGCGAGTATCCGGTCCTCGAAAACTCAAGAACACCTCATATTCAGTTCCCGATAAGCCATGGCTTGTGGATCCAGTTTCCAGAGGAAAGCTCCTTTCTTGTTTCATCTTGGCTGCGTCTCCTAAAATTCTGAAAGCAAATCACAAAAGATTTGACATGCTTTAATTGGGGCCAATGAGCAATGGTCAAGTAAGTAAGCCAAGCTTAGTTTCGATTTCCATCGTGTTGCGGCATTGATAGAGAGAATTGCAGATATATGATTGAACGATTAAGAAATGATCTAAGCCCCCCAAGTTGACTGGTGGATGGGACGAAAATCAAATGAAATGTCCGAGATATGTAACTCTACACATGTGGAGTCGCACATCTCGGGATGTTGGGAAATGCAACCCCAGCAAGTTTATATTAGTTTGAGATATGTGAAATTGGGTTTCTGTACCGACCAAAAAAAGAAAATGAGTTTTTGTTTCTGATTTCCATGGCTCACCAGAGTCAGGTCAAAGTCTAAGTAAACTTAAATTAAGAAGGCAAGCTGGTGTTAGTGTATTGCTCTAAAAAACGTTATATTAAATCAAATGTGACGATTAAGTTTTTTTTTTTTCCGCTAGTTTATGGTAAAGTAATATATTTAATTAAAGGAAAAGGGAGAAGAACTTTATGATTATGTGATTCAACCACTAAGCTCCATTTTACCTTGCTTTCTTAATTATTGATAGGTGTAAGTATGTGCATACTTTGGTTTCACAAATGACACATAATGAAATAAAACTTAAAGAGATAATTCTGATGATCAGAATCAGTGGAGTTCTCTTAGGACTTGTTTGTTTATGCTTTTCTTTTAAAAACCTTTTTACTTTCTCATTAAGATTTAAAATGTATCTTCAAATATAAGGAAATTATATGTAAATTACTCATCAATTTTTATGTGTTGTGAAAATTTTATATATTTCAAGGGAAGAAAATGTATAATTGTGTCGGAAATAAAGATTAAATTAAACAAATGTAAAACATCAAAATTTATCAAAGCAAGCTCGAAACTAGTTTTCATTTTTTTTTAAAATTTTGCTTGGGAAGCGTAAAGCTTGAAATCCACTACAGGTGGTGGACCATATCATTGTCATTTTTTTCTTGGTCGGAATATCAGTGTCCTTTAATTGGAACGTTTCATTTTTTTTTCCCTTTTTCCTTTTTTCTTAATTTCATTTTCCAAAAGGCAACAAGAAAAAGTTTAAGATAACCGATTATTGAAGCAAAGCAACAATTTTTCACTTCTGATGGCTGACCTAGGGCCCACCGGAGTGACGTCAACATAATTTAATGGAAGTCGAGGTCTAAGTTAACTAAAAATATAAAACACATGTACCTAGAAAAGGAAGAGAAAAGAAGAATTGGCACTTAATTGACATTAAGATTTCTGATATAAAAAAAAGAAGGGAAAAAGTTAGATGATAACCTAAAAATGTGAAGAAGAGATAAGAAGTTGCTCCTCGATTGCAAATAGCGTCAGAAGCAAACCTACTATTCTAGGATGCTTTGAGTGGCTCGATCTTTATTAGTCATCGTTATGAAGTGAGAGACGCTTTTTTTTTTTTTTTAAGTTACTTTATTGTACTATGAGTCAAAAGCAACAAGAAAAATATATCTAGAAACGTTAGATTGTTGACTATTCTGGGTGCTTTTCAATTTTAACTATATATGCATTTCCAAAAAGAAGATTGGGAAAATAGATGTTCATGAAACTTTGTTAACTTGTAATCGTTTAGGTTGGATGATTTGTTTAGGTAATATTTTATTGAATTAACATTTACGTATAAGGAAAATTAAAATCATAATCAAAATTTTTATAATTTGTTTATGCAATCCATAATCCGATCTTAATACCTAAATATCAAATCATCATCAGCGGTTCAAAATAGGGAATTTCCTAACACAGATATGCGTAAAAATCTTAAGCAAATCAAGATTAGTATTGGAATAATATCAAATTAGATGATCAATAATTGCAAACTATCAAATTCGTTTGAGAGTTTACCTACTTTGAAGTATTTGTTTCCAATAATCGGGACCGGCGACAGGGAGCTTTACGGCAACCGGTGAGGAGGAACGACAGGACCAAAGCAGCAACGATGGCAATTCAGCAAGGAAGCAGCAAATAGCAGACAAGTTTGCTAGAACAAAAGATGCAACGGTGAAGGTTTGTTGGTCGGACTCTGCTTGGCGGCGACGATGTGGGTTCGATCATTGCTAGTCTGCTCTGGGCAACCTGCGAAAAGAAATCAAACGTAGCAGAGGAAGCAAAACAGCAAGCGGTGGCGGCAAGTGGGGCGGGATGCCGCCTGGGACTGCTGCTGTGGTGTTAGAATAAGTCGGCAAAGATGCTGTCGCGGCCGCAGCAGGACGTGCTGAGCACGACGAAGCGAGCCAGCAAGCGAGGTAGAGGCGCAACGAGACGATGGGCAAGCCGAAAGCGAGCGCGGTAACTGGTGAGGGGCGGCGGCGGCGGTGTTCGCAGAAGGACAGAAGCCGGAGATCAACACTGGCAAACAAGTTCTCGAGAATTTGGACGAGAAAGCAAACCACAGATCGCCGGACGAAAGAAGCAACGACACCGAGTAATTATACCACACCAGCTGAACAAGAACCCCAAAGAACGATGAACAGTCGCCCCCTTTTTTAACTTTTTGTCTCTCAAATTGTGATTCGTCCTCTCTGATTGTTGCGTTTCTTGAGGGTTGTGCAGATGCGGCCGTCCCAATGCTCCTCTTTTTATAGTGTTTTTCTTTTTACCTTTTTTTTTTCTGTGAAGTATTAATCTCACTTTTCTTATTTTAAAATAAATATTATATTACCCTCAATATTCCTCTCGCTCTCAAACTTCACGTAAAGCTCCCAGAATTTGCCTCAGATTTTCGTCGTTGTTGACCGAGCAATCCTTGCAAGATTGGGTCTTTCCTTTTCATTTCCAAGGAATTATTTATTTCACGAAAATAAATAATTTAAAAATATTTTCTTAAAAATATCATTCATTTTGATTAAAATAATAAAATAATAGAAAATATTTTTAATATTGACAATTAATTATGACTTAACATTTATATGAATGATAAAAAATATTTATTAATTCAATTTTGTAAATAATAAAATAATCATTTCTTACTCTCAATATTCCTTTATTGTTACCGAGCATTCTCAGTTTAGATTGGATCTCATCTTTTCCTTTTTAATTTATTGTTTTCCTTTTGTCGTTTCCCTTAGTGTGTACGATCGCGATGCATTTATGATGATGTGCTTGGCGTCGACTCGGGCCTTGACTTCGGCGTGTGTGCTGGGGTTTGGATCGAATCGCGAGGAGATGAATCAAGTCTTGGAGGCAAGTTCTTCAAAATTTACTGCGGAGAAAGGGCAAAGGTGGAAAGGTGTGTAGGGATAATTATTACAATATCTTTAATCAAGGGGCCCACTGAAATTGATTAACCTGACGTCATGACAACCGACCTGAGCAATCAATTCATACTCGGCCAATTCCAAGAAAGTGCAAAAAAGAATATCACAACAAGGTAGCGGAGTTCGACCAAAGAATGAAAAACAGGGAAGCGCAAACTTAAATCTCAAAATTTGAGAATTTTGACTGTGGATTATGTAAATATGCCTAAAAAAATTACAAAATAATTTTAGAGTTGAATGATAAAATATTTTCAGAATTTGATTGTCCTCACCTCCCACCTTCAAAAAAAAGTGGGGAATCAAACTGGCTTCCTCCCTCTTTTTCAAATGGGAATGGTGACTACTAGGGTAATCCTCGATGTTTAACCACCATTGAAAAGTGTATTATAAAAAAATGAATGATTATTTTAAATATAATTAATTCAGAATTATTAGCTAATTTTTTGTTTTGGGAATTTAACTTTTCATTTAGTTTCTTTGTAGGTATCATGAAATATTCGTTAATGATAAATTCTTGTAGTGAAACCTTTAAATTAAAGAGGATGTATACTTAGAAAGTGAAAAATTGAAAGGTGCCAATTCACCGAATAAGAATATTTGCTTTTGGCATGATTCTGATTTGGAGGATGGAAAGTACTTGCTTTTTGCTGAGTCACGAATGTCGAATGCGCCTTGACAGATGAAGGGAAATGGCAATGATCTTGTACCGTTCCCACAAATATAGGCCCTTTGATTGGGATGAGAAGGATCTTAGTTGTTGAATGGAACCAATCTTGCCATGATATGGATGTGAAGACAATCCTGCAATGTCATTGGAAATTTTTTTTTATAAAGTTATTGTCTTTGTCCGCGAATTTACTCCAATGAATTAATTTATTCCACCTTAGCACCTCTTAGTTCTTCCATTTATAAATTTCAGCCACCTAGTGTTTTATGCTCTTGGCAAAAGTGTAATGCTCTTATTGGCCCAATCCAATTTATCGCTTAAGTACAACACAATTCATTTAAATCTACCTATCACTAGTCCAATGCAAATATATGGGTTATAATAATGCATGAAAAAAAAATTCAACTAGTATGTAAAATGCAATTATTGATTTTTTGTTAGGGATTAGGGTTGATTCCTAAATTTATTTATGCAATTAACTAATTGGATTGTAAAAATTTAGATGTCCGTAATAGATAAATTACTAATACATTTTTACCCAAAACGAGTTCACCATCTGCTAAAATTTATCATTTTTTAATGCATTTACTTGGAGGAACCAGAGGTTTTTTATTCATATAAGTGTTTTTGTTTGCATGTAAGGTTGGGAAAATAGAAACCTCATAAAAAAGATCTTTTGTAAGGTGGTCATATAAACTCTAAGTCCAAGGAAAGAGTATGAGCAGCTCTTTCTTTTCATCTTAGCCGCACCTAATAAAATTCTAAAAACAAATCACACCGCATTTTGATTTTATGAGATTGGGATGATGAAAAACGCGATATGATGCATTTCAAGGAAGTTGCAAGAACTACATGGGAAACAAGGGTCAACGAGCGATGGTCATGTAAGAAATTGAGAAGTGGTAGAAACATGATTGAAGGAAGGACTAGGAAATTGCCCTAAGCCCCACAAGTGACTGGGCGTACGGGGGAAGAATCAAATGAAATGAGCGCGAAATGTAGACGCTTGAAGTTGCATATTGTAACCTATCAAGAAAACAAAAATGAAAGGGCAATGCCTTCAAACTTTAATTATCCTTTTTTTATAATGTTTTTATTTTTACCTTTTCTTTCTTTGCTATGAACTATTAATCTCGCTTTTCTTGTTTTAAAATAAATAAATATTACTCTCAATAGTTCTTTCTATCTTAAACGTCACGCAAAGCTTCCAGAATTTGCTTCAAATATTCTTCGTTGTTGACCGAGCAATCCTAGCAAGATTGGGTATTATCTTTTCATTTCATTTTCAAGGCTTCATTTTATTTCATAAAAATTAATAATATGAAAATTATTATTTTTAAATGATCATTCATTTCATTTAAAATAAAAAATATTTTCATTATTGATAATTATTTATGATTTAATATTTATGTGAATGATAAAAAAATTAGGGAAAATTCCAATTAAGGGCATGATATGCCCTCATTTTCTCAAAAAAGGGTCCAAAGTGGACATGGTTTCAAATAAGGGCCTAAAGTGCCCAACCTTGTTTCAGTTAAGGGCCTAAGCTCGCCGACCGGCGAAAACTGATTTTCCGGTGACCGGAACAAGGACATTTTTGTCATTTCCCACTTTTTCTTTTTTTCTTTTTTCGTTTTTCCTTATTTTATCTTCTTCATCATCGCCGGTGGCCAGCCGGCCACCGGCAACGCCCACAGAGGACTGGGCGAGGGTCGCCCTCGCCCGATCCAGCAAGGGCCACCCTCGCCGGCCTCAGGCGAGGGATGGGCGAGGCCGCCTCGCGGCCATCCGCGAGGTCGGGCCTCGCCGGCCACCGGCGACGCCCACAGAGGACTGGGCGAGGGTCGCCCTCGCTCGATCCGGCAAGGGCCACCCTCGCCGGCCTCAGGCGAGGGATGGGCGAGACCGCCTCGCGGCCATCCGCGAGGTCGGGCCTCGCCGGCCGCGGACGAGGGCGACCTCGCCAGATCTGGCGAGGTCGAGCCTCGTTGGCCGCGGACGACGATGACCTCGCCAGATCTGGCGAGGTCGCCCTGTCCGCGGCGGTCGAGGTCGCCCTCGCCCTCGTCCCCGGCCGACGAGGGGCTCCTCGCCCGTAGCCGACGAGGGCCGACCTCGCCAGATCCAGTGAGGTCACCCTCGCCCGCGGCCGACGAGGGCCGCCTCGCCCTCGTTCGCGGTTGACGAGGGCCGGCCTCGCGGATGGTCGCAAGGCGGCCTCTTCAGGGAGAGAGACGGCCTTGCCCGTCCCTCGCCTGAGGTCGGCAAGGGTGGCCCTTGCCGGATCGGGCGAGGGCAACCCTCACCCAGCCCTCTGTGGGTGTCGCCGGTGGCCGGCCAGCCATCGGCGATGATGAAGAAGATGAAAGAACGAAAAACGAAAAAAAAAAGTGAAAAATGACAAAAATGTCCTTGTTCCAGTCACCGGAAAATCAGTTTTTGCTGGCCGGCGAGCTTAGGCCCTTAACTAAAACAAGATTGGACACTTTAGGCCCTTATTTGAAACCATGTCCACTTTGGATCCTTTTTTGAGAAAATGAGGGCATATCAGGCGATTAATTGGAATTTTCCCAAAAAATTATGAATTTATTTTTATAAGTTATATAAATAATCATTTATTACTCTCAATATTCGTTTATTGTTGCCGAGCAATCCCAGCTTAGATTTCATATCCAAAAAATAAATAAAAAATCCTAGCTTAGATTGAGTCTCATCTTTTCCTTTTTTTAATTTATTGTTTTCCTTTTGTCGTTTCCCTCATTGTGTACGACCGCAATGTATTTATGATGATGTGCTTGGCGTCGACTCGGGCATGCGTGTTGGGGTTCAGATCGAATCCTGAGGAGACGAATCGAATTTTAGTGGCAAGTTCTTGAAAATTTACTGCAGGAGAAAGGATATATGTGGAAAGGAGTGGACAGGCATAATTATTATAATATCTGAATTGGAGGGCCCACTGAGATTGACTAATCTAAAGTCTCCGGCGACCGAACTGAGGACCGACTCCACTTGGCTTATTACAAAGAAAGTGCAGAAAAGGGCATCACAACAAGGAAGCGCAATTCTACCCAAAAAATAAAATAAAAAGGAAGCGCAAACTTATCTGGGAATTTGGAAATTTCGATCACCGATTGTGTAATTATGAGTTGGAAAAAATTGGAAAATTAATTTAGACTTGAATAATTCCATTTTTTTTTATTTGTATTACTCTAATTTTGAAATCTAACTTTTGCTATATATATTTACTAAGGATGGGAGTTGAACCCTAATTTAACTAAACATTCTACCCTAGCCCTTGAGAAGGTGAGGAACTGAATTTTCCACTTCTCCCTTTCCAAGTAAGAAGGGAGGTCACTACGACAACTCTAATGGTTAACCGCCCATGAAAAGTGTATTATAGAAAAAAAGGGCTATCTTAAATATAAATTTCAGAAACGGACGATTATATATTTGATTAGCAAATTTGATGTTTTGAAAATTTAACTTTTCATTTGGTATCTTCGTAGGTATCATGAAATATTCGTTAATGAATTCCTATAATGAAACCTTCAGATTAAAGAGAACGTATACCTATAAAGTGAAAAATTGAAAAGAGCCAATCCATTAATGAAAAATATTTGTTTCTAGGATGCTTCTAACTTGGGGGATGGAAAGTACTTGCCTTTTGCCAAGTCATGAATCACGAGGGCCCCTTGACAAGTGAAAGGAACATGGCAACAAAGTTGTATGGTTCCCACGAATATAGGCTCTTCAATTGGGATGAGAAGGATCTCAGCCGTTTAAATGGAGCCAATCTTGCTATGATATGGTTGTGAAGACATTCTTGTAATGTCCTTTGAAATTTTTTTATAAAGTTATTGTCTTTATCCCCCGAATTTACTCTGATGAATTACTTTTTTCCACCTTGGCACCTCTTAGCTCTTCCATTTATAAATTTTGGCCACTTAGTGTTTTATGCTCTTATTGGTTCAATCCAATTTATAGGTTAAGTTCAACACAATTCACTTAATCACCCGCCACCAGTCCATGCAAATATATGGGTTTAAAATAATGCATGAAAAAAATGCAACTAACATGCAAAATGCAATTATTGATTTTTTGTTAGGGATTGGGGTCGATTCCTAAATTTTTTTTATGTAATTGACAACTAATTGGATTGCAAAAGTTCAGGTGTCAACAATAGAGAAGCTATTAATACATTTTTATCCAAAGTGAGTTCACTACCAATTGTAGTGGCACCATCCACTAAATTAGTCCTTTTTAATGCATTTACCTTGAGGAACTAGGGGATTTTTATGCATATAAATATTTTTGTTTGAATGTGAGTGTTAGGAAAATAGAAATCTCATAAATAAATAAATAAAAGATCACTTATAAGGTTGTCATGTGAACTCTAAGTCCAAGGAAAGAGTATAAATAGCTCCTTTTTCTTTTCATCTTAGCTACACCCACTAAAATTTTGAAAACAAATCACACCACATTTTATGGTGATTTTACAAGATTAGGATGATGGAAAATGTGGTATGATGCATTTCAAGGAAATTGCATGAACTACATGTAGAACAAGGGTCAATGAGCAATGGTCATGTAGGAAAGTGAGAAGTGGTAGAGACATGATTGAAGGAAGGACTAAAAAATGGCCCTAAGCCCCACAAGTGACTAGACGTAGGGGGCAAGAATCAAATGAAATGATTGAGAAATGTAAACACTTGAAGTTACATATCGTAACCTATCTAGAAAACAAAAATGAAAGGGCGACGCCTTCAAACTTTAATTATCATTTTTTTCATCATCTACAAACTTCTAGTTGCATTTCTCAAAAATGCCTTAACATTACTAACTTTAATTAGAATTACTTGGATCCTTTTCACCATTTAAATTATCAATTATTTTTGAGTTACTAACTCTTATATAAATTACTTACCAAGTTTATTTTTTTAATTACCAACTTTTCTTATTTTTTATCAATTTTTTATTAACTTTTCTTTATTATGACTTAAATTTACTAACTCTTATTTGTCAACCTTTTCTTCGATTAAGCTTTCCACCGATTACCAACTCTCATTCTAGTTAACTATCAACGTTTATTTGGTTTATTTTAACTTATTAACTTTTCTATTAAGTAACTTAATCTAGAAAAAATTGGGAAGTCACCAAATAAATATGGGTATTTTTCTATATAATTCGTAAATTTCAGATGTTGATAATTAAATAAAATATGCCAAATAACAAGAGAATTGGTTCATCAGTCAACAAGAAATCGGGAATTTAAAAAAAGAAAAGAAGGCACTGGCTGCCAATTTCTTAGACCCACGAGGTGCTTTCCAAGAAGGACGTTCGAAAGGTGGTAATCTCCACCGTCGTAGGCGTACCGTGTGAAATGGAAAACTCTCTACAATTCTTCCCCAACCATCAACAAAAGGGAAAAGTCAGTGACCAGTCATGGAAGGAATGGCAGACAAGCTTTATTTTTTCTCATCAATTAGCGTGCTTCTACGAGCTTTCTTGGAAGTTTAGAATCAATTATTATTGTCTTGCTTTAGGGCAGCCTCAATATCTTTATGATCTTGACCAGGATCAAATTCCCTAGACTCAGAATAACTTGTCATGTCTTAACAATGATTTCGGTCTTCAACAAATCTTGATCTACCCAATGAGAGAGTGTTAATAATTTAAATTTTATGCAAGTATATATATGGAAAGTGTACTGTATCAAAGTTCTATTCTCATAAATCATAATGACATGGTAGTCATTTTACGATGGATTGATAGAAATTTCTTTTCAGTTTTCCTTTCTACTCGATGTTAAAATTTGTGAGTTGCAACATAATATTTATCAATCAAAATAATATGGTTATGAAAAAAAAATCATAACAATGAGTTGAGTATAGTTGTGAGCTGGTGTATTTTTTTGTATCTGCTGATTATCTATTCGTGTGTCTTACAAAAGGGAAAACAAGAAAAGAAGACATCCCATTTAACCAACACCAACACTAGAGAAACATCTTTAAAGGATATTCTAGAGGATCAGGGAAGATTTTAGAGGACAATTGATTAGATCTCCTAAATCAATCTCTCTCTTTGACTTGGATAGCACTTCAATCATCACACATCTCTTCAAATTTATATGATTTTTTTGAACTATAGAGACATGAAAAATCTCATGTAATTACTTGATATTTAGTAGGGGTATGCAAAACAAAATGCTTGAATTGGGAACTGCTTGGACCAATTGGACCGGACTAGCTAGTTTGGTTTAGTTCTCGAGAGTGTCGATTTGGTTCCCGGTTCCTAAAAGTGAAGCTAATGTCCGAGCGGTTCCGTTCCTTGAGGGAATCGGACTAGACTGGACCGATTAGATATACTTTTTTATTTTATTATTTCTTAAAAAAATAGTAGAATATGAACTAAACATTATCTTAGTCCGATTCTAAGTAGTGGGAAAAAAATATTGAGAGAAAAAGTGACCAGTATATTGGATCGTACCGAAACTGGACCGCTTCCAACCTCAGTTTCAAATTTTGGGAACCAGTCCTCTTGATTTAGTTCTCGGTTCCACCTTAAAACTAGGCTGAATTGAGAACCGATCACCTCTAATATTTAGAACCATCAACTTTGGCTTTAGCTTAAGCATCTAGCATTGGCTAATCTTGGTCTCATAGACCAAAAAAATATATATACAAATATCTTGTACATTTTGAAATTTTATACATATAGTCATACTTGATCATTGGCACTTTCCTTATGTAGATTTGATGACCGTTGGGGTGCCCAAATTGAAGACCTAGCTCATAGCATTAAAGTATGATATTCCAAGATTATTTATTGTAAAAATCACATACTAATATGCTCAATAGATCGGTGAGATAACATGATCAAAACCTACAAATCATTAAAAGCCTAGATTAGGAGAAAGCCTAAGCACGTGTTTTTTTTATTTATGAAATATTAGTTTTGGATAAATGTGTTGTTGGTGTAATAATTTAGCATTTTTTGTAAGACGGAAATGAATTTTGGATAAACGTGAAATGCGAGTACCGCTTTGGAATTTTTAATTGTCTTGACCGAACAATGGACAAATAGACTTTTGGAACTAATATCTTAGATCCCATGAGGAAATTTCGAAGAAGGATGCTCCAAAGGTTATCCTCATGGTTGGTTCACTGGGTGGAGTGTAAAAGACTTGACACTATTTTCCTAGCCATCAACAAAAAGAAAATAGTTTAGTCTTGAAAGGGAATATCAAACGATCTTGCATTTTAGTTTCTATGATCTTTCTTGGAAATCTAGAATCAAACCTTTGAATACCCACACACATACAAAACATAGCTAAACAGAGGAATTAAAGACAAGAGGGCTGGGAAAATCGAAGAGGAAAGGGAATAGTATTAGTAAGTTCAATGAATGTGCTTATCAAGAGGAATAATCTCGAGATGGCTTGTCTTGTAGTATGAAGCTTCATTAAGGTTGTTTTTGTATGATGGTGTACTTTTTGTCCTCTGCTAATTACCTGTTTCATGTGTTTTTCATAAAAGGGAAAATACAAAAAGAAAATAATGTATTTAACCTGCACCAATCTATTAAAATGCAATGTATTTTTGAAGAGTTCTCTAGAGAATCATGAGAGATTGTAGAGGACAATTAATCCGATCTCTTAAATCAATCCCTCTTTAGCTTGGATAGCACTTCAATCATTATGCATCTGCTCAAGTTCATATGATGTTTTCAAACCATGTAATTGCTTTATATCAGTTCTAGCTCCCAATGTTACACCCAATTGAAGGATCAATGCGATCACTAGTATCTGCTAGTCCTAAATCGCCTCGGACTATAGTTGCGTGTGTGTATATATAACTAGAATTAGTATTAACTAGTCTGCACATGCCTTGGACTATAGTTGGACCATCTAAGATGGTTTGTATTATTGACTAAGCAACATCCATTTTCTTTGAAGACAGACCAACATGGCGAAGGTTGGGGGCAATAGCGCCCCAAGAAATTTGATGAGAGTCACTTTAATTGGTTATTTTCTCACTTTTTCGTTATTTTTCCTCCATGATCAAGAGTTGCAATAGATTTTTATATAACCTATGAAGGTTTAAGTGCAAAGTTTAAGCAAAATCTAATTGAAATTTTACTCATATTTTGATTTTTTTTTCAAGCACGGAAATAGTATGTTTACTCTTTGAATCAATAAATTTGCATTTACCTTTTATTTTCTATTAGGTTTTCCCACTGATGAAAAAATCTGAATCCGTCCTTGATTTTCTCCATCGTAACATGAATATAAAGTAGCCAAGATAAATCCAAGGAAATCTCAACTCTAGAACGAAAAATTCACAAAACTAACCTCGAATGCTTAAGGCCAAAATCTATTCAGAATTGGACAAAACCGAAAAAGAAATGTTCCGGATAGGATTCAACCATGTCGGCAGGTCCTTGAATGCCTCAGGCTAGTTTGTCCAATGATCAGCACGGCTTGCTAACATAGTCACGCGGTGGACCTTTGGATTAGTTGCTAGCATAGTGCAACAGTGGAGCTAACGCGGACTGATGCGAAGCGACTCTAATTATAGTCAAATTAGAGATTGACGAGTGATGTGAAGGGACACAAATTTATGTGAGGCAGGTCACCAGTCATCACGTGAAACTGAATTGGGATAGTCAAGTCGTTTATGACAATCCCATTTGCAAACACACGAGAGAAGTCATTGTACTTAAGAGTGAAAGCATTTATTCAGAGTGTGAGATAAAGTGTTCGATAGACTCTTTGTAAATACATTAAGAAAGGAGCAGACACACTCACGCCCAGCCTCTATAAATCTCTTTTGCAATTTGTTTTTCCCTAAGTTCTTCAATTTTCCCTATTTATATTGCTAGTTCAATTTGCTCGTAGAAGTAGAATTTTCATTGCAGTAAGTTTTACAAAATTGGTTTGTGTCTCTTTAAAAGCAAATTTATCCTCCCTCTTGGTTGCTTATTTCAGCCTAACAAATTGTTATTATATTGACATCTAAATTTGAGCTATTCATTTAGGTTTTAAATTGCATAGAAAAATAGATTAATTTCTAATCCCTAAACAAAAATAATTTTCATTAAATTGCATTTCATATAGACATTAGGAATATTTGCATCACTAGTATTCCCTTCTGGAGCACACTAATGTTGCCGCGCTTCTGGACAACGAGGTCATTTATGATATCTGCACACGCTCTATTGACATCGAGCGTCGCACAATACACAACCTGAACTGTCTTTTTTCTTAGAGAAGGTCTACCATGAGCATCTTTCAGCGGCTGAGATCACCAACACGTGCATTCGTAGCATCCTGCTATGATGGTCAAGTGCGATCCTCGCCGCCAGGGAGAAATACATGGCATGCTGCCTCATGTACCGTGGCGACGTGGGGTGCTCCAGGACGTGAACGCGGCTGTTGCAGCCATCAAGACCAAGTGCACCATCCGGTCTGTCGACTGGTGCCCTATCGGATTCAATTGCAGCATCAACCGCCAGCCACCCACCGTTGTCCCTGGAGGTGTGTGCATGATCTCCAACTCGACTACATTGCCGAGGTCTTCTTGCGCATTGACCACAATTCGATCTGATGTATGCCGAGCGCGCCTTCGTGCACTGGTACGTGGGTGAGGATATGGAGGAGTAAGTGTTCTGAGGGCTGAGGGAGGGAACACAAAAAATCTTCGTTCCCTCTAAGAAAAGACCAACCCACCGTTCATTCTCCGCCGTTCACCGCCGTTTGGTGGTGGTCACCGTCCCTGACCCAGTGACGAGTCAGTTCATTCTTCGCTTCTTGGGCTGGGCTCATTGCTTTTAATTTCAACAAAACGGGCTTGATGGGTTTTCTTTCTGAAATGGGCTAGTTTTAAGCGAGCCCAATCATGTCCATGGCCCAAGCCTGAGAGTCCAAGTTCAGCCCATGTTCGGGCCGGGTCCAGTCCTTATTTTCTGAATAAATATTTTATTAAAAATTAAAAATATAAAAAATCGGAAAATTTTATAAAATTTTGGAAAATTCAAAAGTTCATAAAAATTTAGAAAATTCAAAAAAATTCAAAAAAAAAATGGAAAAAATTAGAACCCTTGAAAATACTTAAAAATAGTCTTTTTGGGTAGCCTTTGTTAAAGTTGAGAGAATATCATTAATAAAAAAATCGTGAAGATCATTAATAAATTGTACAAAAAATTTGAACAACTCTCATCTGGCACTTGTTATCAAGAAGTCAGTTGCTCAAGGACACCTCACTGCTACCGTCGCAACGTCAACCCTCATCCAGCACCTGTTATCATCTAACCTCGCAGCCGTCGCCATTAAGCAACGCCAAAGACGAAGACCAGGTGCCCGTGCTGTCTAAACTCGTAGCAGTCGTATAGCTCTGTCCGGAATCTACCGAAGATGAAGACGAGTATGCCCATCCCAAAACAAGAAGTGATCTTGAACTCCATAGTTAATAACAATTTCTAGACATGGACATCTGATTCAGGCCAAAATTGAATCTTGCGGACTTTGCAGCAATTGAGAGATTGTATAATACTCAAAAATCAAAAGCATCCACATATTCCATTTTCAGATTGGAAACGCAGCTCAGATTCAAATCGATGGACCAACGATGGTGTGATTGGGGGCTATGATTGGGAGTTGGATTGGAGCCAAGATGGAGCGACAATGGTGGGCATTGAATTCGAAGATCTCCGCAAACGATTGCTCTGAGCTCTCCGAGCTCATCAAATCAACCGAAACAGACCTCGTTCACCACAAAATCTCTATGCACTGCCTCGGCTGGGACACCATAGACGAGACGCTGACCTTCGCGTCGAAGACATTTGGTTCAATTGAAGAATCAAGGCAGACACCAATAAGGCCACCGGCCTATGTAAGGGAACTCGAGCTCGCAGTCACGCCAAGGTGGAGGCCCAGCCTCAGGCAACCCCAGATCTAGGGTCCCTCGAGGTCGGCAAGCTCAAATCTGAGGTTGTGAGGCTCAAATCCAAGGTTTAGAGTGTCAGATCACACCGATCCGATGGGTCTGATTGGTCATATAGAGAGAGTGTGATATAGAGGGCAATGGCTGGGTGGTGCTACAATGTTGAATGACGGTGGAGCTCGTACATTGGTTGTTGACGGCAGTGCTCGACATAAAGGCCGCTTGTCTCTATCCTCATATTCTTTTGCCCTCTTTTTTCTCATAATTTTCTTTTCTTTTCTTTTCTTTATTTATTTTTAAAATTATTTATTTTTAAAATTCTTATTCTATCCAGATGTATCCCACTACGTGAAATTTTTTTTATATTTTTTTATCGAAGCTATATTTGGATTATATCTAGACAAATCCAGATTTCACATTCTGCCAAATATCGGATAGGTTATAAGTTATCCTATCTATAGTTATATCTAGTCTATCAAATGCAGCTTAAGACTTCTTGATAGAGTTTTAATTTTTTCTTTTTGGCGTGAATTATCAATTGGTTGGGCACTTTCATTACATTGATTTTAGCTTTCCTTTGGCCCAGTTAGGATTAACATTTATTTATTTAGTGCTAGATGTTTGTTTGCTGAGACTTTGCTTTGCTTGCCGCCATCCGCTGCTGCAACTCCCTCCTGTTGGCCCGACGAGCAGCTGTTGTTTTGACGAACCGGTGGTCTCCATCGCCTTCTAGCGATTTCTTGCTCTCAGTCATAAACTTTTCCAGTTTCAAGCAAATTCTACGGTGCTCTTTTTCTAGTGCAGGTTTACCGTCGCTCTTGCAGTATCCATCGCCCGCAGAGAAGACCTTTGCTGGATTACTTTGGAAGAAAGTTCACCATGATCAGATCTTGGGAGGTTCTCAAAAGAATCCACTCGGTGACACTTGGAGATCAACGCTAAGCGAGAGAAACAAAAAATTGCTGAACTGAAGCAGAGTCTCGCTCATCCGTTTCCTTGCACGTCTACCCTTGCGCTTCAACACTTGCAATCTCCACGACTGCAACAATCTCGACCAATTCTGCAATTCCAACTCACTTTTTTTTTTTTTTTTTTGAAATTTGGAAACTTCTTTATCCACCTTTTAATGAATTTGTCCTTTTTGTTTGAGTGATTGCATATATACATTGCAGCTACCTCTCCAACGAGCGGCCTACCTTCAATGAAATAGAACATGCGGCAATGTTTGCACTATAACCAATAAAAAGAAACGGCATGGATATCCTAACAAGGCTCTAATTAAAAAGGTTAGACCTTTGTTTGGTCTTAATTCAGGTATCACAAACCCTCAATTTTCAGGTTCTGTCAATTTTCGCTCAGAAATTTGCATTTGGTGGTATGAAAAAGGAAAATTTTCGCTTGATTGACATTCAGGTTTTTGATTTGAAAAGGGGGGAGGGGGATACACTTGACAAGGTGGCAAAACCACAAAAAAAAAAGGAAAATAAAAGAAATTACACTCTCTCAAGGATGCTTTTATTGGCTTGATCTTTGTGGTCATGAACAAAGTGGTGCTTTGTGCTATTATTAAACAAAAGCAACAGATTTCTTCAAAAAAAAAAAGCAACAGAAAATAAATCTAAAAAAACTGGATTGTTGTATAGTTTAGGTTCTTGTGTTTTTTAATTAGATATGCATTTCTAAATGTGGGAAGATAAAAGTTGATGAAACTTCGTGCAAGAATTGTTCAGTCAAATCTTCCTTAAGCACAGAATCACTTCTAAACATGGTTCAAAATCACTAAAACAACGAATTGTTATTCTTTTCGGTTTGTTTTGTGATAGAGTTTCATAAGGGATGGCCATCTTAGAGAAGAAAATTTACAAGGAAAAAAATTCAAAGCACACGTACTATTCATCTTTCTGCCAAGTTTAAGCATTGCTCGGGCATTGTTAGTGTCTGAACAAGTACGATGGCCAAGGAGGCTCAAGAGAAAACATTGTTGAGGTTGAAGTTGAACTTCAAGCCAAGCCAAGGAGAGGACATGTTATTTTTCGCTCGGAGAAACATCAATTAATTTGTAAGCTTGAGAGCACAGTTTGACGAGATTAGGTGTTAGGGAATATGAGTGAAGCACACATATGAGCATGTCCAGACATCCACAGAAATGAATTCACAATTTGAGTCTCATTAAAGGAAGGCGTAACATCTCAAACAATCTTGAACATTGTCAAATCACAACCAAATATTTAAACTACTCGAACATTGTCTTAACTTAAAATGAAAAAAAGCTGGGGGAGTAATCATTTAAATTAATTAACCATCAGCACTAATTAACTCAATGCCAAAGTTAGTGGGTATCCTATAATTCCTTGGCTCTAATCAATGCTAAAAAAGTAGGATGCTTCGTCCATTAAAATTTTGGTTAATAATAATACCATATCTATTCAAAAACCATGAAATAATTAAGTACCATATGCAATCCGTGCTACGCTGATAATTGCACAAATCTATAATGAAGAAATGATATACAAACAATCATGTATGAAGAAACCTTCACGTTATCATATTTGCAATAAGAATATAGAGTTAACATAATATCAGTAATTTTTTAGCAACTTATTAATGAAATAGCTAACCTTATTTTTTGATGTCTTTCTTTACTATGATTCAGGTACACGTATTTTATGTATCTTGATTTTAGTAAATATATTCGTATACTAATGTAAATCATTATGTTGGTATTAAGGTGGGAAATTCCTTTGATATAAAGGAGTTACAATTAGAATAAATATGGAGAGAGGGGAGGGAGAGGGACAAAAAAGTAATAAGCAGGTAGCATGATGAGTGCAAAGAAAACGATCAAATCCCTGTAAAATTAGGTGCATAATATTGTTATTATATATTTACAGAGATACATAATACTAATCGAGCGCTCATTTTCTACTTCCGAATTCATTTTTTTCACCTTTCCCAGTTGCAAAAGCAATCGGAGGTGGATCTACTCATACAAGAAGTTAAAAACGGCAACCTAACTCCAAGAAAAATTCAATTAGTTTTAAAAAAAAATTTCACAACAGATGAATTTTACTGTTTCCTTGGCATCGCATTTCAGACAAACGTAACAAAACGCCTATTGCGAAATTACGCTTTTAAATTTTTGTGAAGGGACGGATTATGCCATTGTCAGGTGTAGCGTTGGCGCAACAGGACACGTGGCATATTTCTATTAATTATCAAAGATTTCCGGGGAGCAATAGCGCACACATAAAATGTAATCCATTATCCTTGCTCCTCTCCTCTCCTCTCCCTAGCTGCGTCTTCGCCACCACAACCACCTTGACGCTGCTGCTGCCGCCACAACCCTGCCTTGCCGCCATAATCACCGAGGCTCAAGCACAGTCGCGTGCTCTCTCTACCCGGACAAATAGCTGCTCCATCGACGATAACAGACCAGAAGCTATAGAGCCAGATCTGGCCTTGTTGTCACCGGCTCGATCTTGATAGGCTCTTCGGAGAGACAGAGAGGGAATTGGGGGAGGGAGAGAGACACTCACAGTGGTGGTGGTGGCGGCAGCGGCGGTGCAATCTCGGACTGGTTGTGACGTCGTGTTGGGCGGCTATTAGCCACGGTGAACAGCAACCGCAGCTTGCGATGGTCATGAGCACGGTGGCGTGATGTTGAGGCGGATGGGGCAAAGATGACCAGTGATGCAAGTGGCCAATCTCCATATAATTTCATGAAAACAAAAAATGAAAAATAGAAAGTTTTTTCAAGTTAAAAATATTATCCAAAGCCAAATTGGCCAATCTCCACATATATCATGAAGAGATTAAGGCTAAATGTTTGAATACATAAACAAGTTAAACAAACAAATACATAAAATCAATGAGAAGAGTTATACTTAAAACAGTCATACATCATCTGAAAAAAAATAAACCTTTGGACCCTATTACCGTATCAAAAACCAAATTATATGTTCAAGATGATTAACCTCTTGTGGATATGAATAAAACGACAAATTGCTTACTCAAGTAATATATAAGAACACAAAAATTCATTAGATTCTACCACGTGGGACAACCACACCGACTCTTAATTTATTCGTACTTAATTGAGTGTTTATAGAGGTACATGAGTATAAACTCCTAGCAACTCCATATTATAAAGAAAATTGACCAATTCATGGTTGAACAAATTACTTGTACTAGTACACTCCCACACCAGCGAAAGCCGGAAGCAGGATGTCCTCGAATCAATTTAAATTTTTATGACAAATTCCTCCGACCGTCAAAATTCAGGATTTTGCTGATATTACAATCATTTTCAAGTGCTAGAGTGGGAGATAATCCCTTCAAGCTACCTGTTATCCTCACCACCAATCTATCTTCAGCTTCTTGAAGTTGGATAGATTAGGCAACCTTTGCAAAGAATTGCACCCTTTGATAGAAAGTCTTTCTAGCAATTCTAGTCTATCAAGACCTTGAATCTCAACCAGTTCCGGACACGTATCAATCAACAAGAGTTGTAGATTCCCCAAGTTGCAAAGGTCAACAACTTCAAGAAGGTTGCAACTGTGAACTTCAAGTTTCCTCAAACCAGAAGGAAGTTGTCCAAGGTGGGACAAGTTGTCGCAGTCGATGAGTTGAAGTTCTTTTAGACAGCAAATGCGACCCCAATATGAGCTTATGTGGGTGAAACGTGGAAGTTCCAACATACAACATGGGCTGTAAGTTCTTGCTTTTGGAAAAGCTTCGATGGAGGTTGAGTTGGTAAAACATAATTCCAGATTCCTTAAACTCACAAGGTTAGTGATTTTTGGAGCTTTTTTTATGGCTGTTGAGGACAGACATAGACTTACCAAACTCTGAGGAAGCTGTGGCACATTCTGCACACGAGTTTTCGTTAATTTCAAAATCTTCAAGAAATGTAGTCTCTGGATATCACCAGGAATCATCTCTAGCCGCAAGCAATTCTCTCCATAGATCTCTTCAAGTTTCTCCAACATCCCCATTGCCTCGGGTAACTTTTGCATGCGACTTCTGTTCATCTTCAACACTTTCAAACCCTTTAGATTGACAATAGTATATGGCAACTCTCTAATGCTTGTGCTTGAGATATCCAACTCAGTTAAAGATTGCAGCATTCCAATAGAGTCGGGAAGCATTGTTAGCTCAGGAACTCCGCAAATGGCCAAGCACTTGAGATTTATGAGTGCTCCAATTGAGCTTGGGATTTGACTCATGCTTCCATAGAAAGTATAGTTACGTATGAGTAGCTCAGTCAAAGCTTTCAAAGAACCTAATTCAATAGGAAGCACTTGGAGACGAGTGCAACTATTTATATTCAAGTGCTTCA